>JACEEZ010023222.1:78503-247715 GCA_016584305.1 Chionoecetes opilio
ATATCCTCGCTATAACGGACAATCGGCTTTAACGGACCACTCCTCCCCCCCTTTAGTCCGTTATATCGAGGTTTGACTGTATATATATATATATATATATATATATATATATATATATATATATATATATATATATATATACAGTAGGGTCCCGCATAAAACGTGTTCGCATAGAGCGTTTCCCTTATAGAACGAACGACCGAAAATATTAAAATGTAAAAAATTAATTAATTATTATTATTTTAAATAAATAAAATTCCAAAATTTCTGTTAGGAACGAATGTGATCATATAGAACGATTCCGCCATCAAAGTAGAGCTGCAGTACAGCAAAGTAGGGAAGTAGTTCCTGCCTCAGTGACGAAGCCACACATACGGCGGCGAATTTTGGCGAGCAAGACGCCATAAGAAGGCTTGCGGCAGCTTGAGTTTTCTGTTAACTCGAGGCACTTCGTAAGCTGGCTTGCCCAGCTGGCGCAAGCCGTGGCAAGGGTGAATGAGGTGGGGCACGGCGACGTCATGTCGCCACGGAGATGGGATGAAGGTGGCATGAGGTGGGTAATGGCGGTAGCGACCGTTCAATTCTCATCCATTATTACCAAAAAAAACGTTCATTTGAAGGATATATGTTGTGATCCATTCACAATATTGACAGTTATCGTAATTTTTTTATGGCTTTTATTTGAAGGTACACTTTCGTCGTTGTGGTGGTTTGGTGTCATCGTAGGTGTGGTTATGTTTACAAGTTATCAGCGGTGCAAGTGAGCGGGTAAGCCCAGACCAGTTCTGGCGAGGCACGCAAGCGAAAGTCAAGCCAGGTTTATGGCAACTTGCTCACCAAAATTCACTCCTGACGAAAACCAGAGACTAAACGAACGTAGGCAGACCCTCAAGACTCGGTACATTCGCCCTGCCAATGCGCCACGCCGCCACAGCCTGCCCCTGCCGACGCTGCCCCTGCCAGCGCACCACAGCCTGCTTCTGCCAACGCTGCCCATGCCAGCGCACCACAGCCTGCCCCTGTTGACGCTGCCCCTGCCAGCACACCACAGCCTGCTTCTACCGACGAGCAACAGCTTGGCCCATCAAACGAGCCCCAGCTTGCCCCTTCAAATGAACCTTTGCCCAGCCTGTCATAGTTTGATGGGTTTATGATGGACGTGGCAGACAGGCAAGGCCAACGCTCACTCGCCACACTCCGAGCTCTGGGTCACACTGCGTCGTCATCCAGTGACGAATGAGTGACCTCCAAGATGCCTCGGAACCCCTCGCCCCCGGTACATAATCCCTATTAGATTTAAGGTAAGCAACAATATGCTTATTTCATCATTTCTATGTTTAACTTATCATTTATAAATGTTTTGATATGCATGGGTGTTAATGAATAGTATAAATGTACAGGTACGGTAGGGAGGACCGACCGACGAATATCAATTTTTTCCATAAGTTATGTGTTTCACATAGAGCGAATTCACATAGAACGACCTTGTTTATCGACCAATTTCTCGTTTTATGTGGGACCCTAGTATATATATATATACACTAGGGTCCCACATAAAACGAGAAATTGGTCGATAAACGAGGTCGTTCTGTGTGAATTCGCTCTATGTGAAACACATAACCTATGGACAAAATTGATATTGGTCGATCGGTCCTCCCATCCGTACCCATACATTTATACTCATTCACACCCATGCATACCAAAACATATATAAATTATAAGTTATACATAGAAATGATCACAACTAGGTAACATTATCCCCCCTACTAGTACATTATCCCTACTAGATTTAAGGTAAGCAACAATATGCCTATTTCAGGCATATTGTTGCTTACCTTAAATCTAGTAGGGATAATGTACAGGGGGCGAGGGGTTCCGTGCCATAAGCCTGGCTTGACTCGCTTGTGTGCCTCACCAGAACGCTCCGGCTGGTCGGGGCTCGCCCACTCACAGCTGATAACTTGTAGACACTCCTCTCCCACCATCCCTGATCCTCCACGTCCCTCGTCCAGACCATCCAGAAAGCCCTTCTCCACCTTACCACCGAGGGCTGGGAGATCGCCTTTCAGTGGGTTCCCTCCTACGCTGCTATCTCAGGCAACGAGGTGGCTGATTCTGCTGCCAAGTTGGCCTTAACAGAAGTAAACGCAACCCCCTTCCCTCTGGATAACGTCTGGAATACTTAACTCAATTAAATACAAAAGTAAATTATTCAAGATGTATAAATTAGGGAATGTTAATCATAACACCTACAAACAGTACCGGAACCATTTGACGCTTTTAGTTAGGGCAGCCAAGTATAAATACTATATGAATATTTTTAGTAACTTTATAAATAATTCTAAGAAAATATGGCAGACCATCAATGAACTAACAGGTAGTCGGCCACCAAAAAAAACAATATCTACTGTAACTCATAACAATGCTTTACTTAACAACCCATGCCAAATTGCAGCAGCTCTCAATGAACATTTTAGTGAAGCTGCAATCAAACTCAATAATGCTCTACCTCCAGCTAATATAAATGCCACTGACTATCTACAAGGAAATTATCAAAACTCTATGTTTGTCCCTCCAGTTACTGCTACTGACATTATCAATGTTATCAGGACCCTCAAAAACAAAAAGTCAAATGCTGATGAAATCTCTGTTAACATAATTAATCGTAACTCTGAGAAAATTGCTTACCCCATTGCTTTACTTTTTAATCAATCCATATCTACAGGTAAATTTCCTTCACTTCTAAAAATGCTAATATTAGGCTACACCTGTGCATAAATCTGGCCCTAAGAATGAACTTAACAATTATCGCCCTATTTCTACCCTATCTATTTTCTCTAAAATATTTGAGTTGTCAATGAAAAATATGTTAGTGCCATATCTAGAAACCAAAAAAATCTTGAATGAGTCTCAGTATTGATTTAGGTCAGGTTCAAGCACTTTTGATGCCCTTAATCTGTTTTCCTCTCACCTTTATTCATCCCTTGATGATAGAAATTATCAGTATTATCTGTTTTTGTTGATTTTTCCAAAGCTTTTGACACGGTTAACCACACGATTCTTCTTGAAATTTTTTATCATTATGGCATACGTGGAACCATACATTCATGGTTCAAGGACTACTTACTGAACAGAACTCAGTGTACAGTCCTTGATGGTCATAAATCCTCTAAACAAAATATTTCTACGGCTGTCCCACAAGGAAGCGTCTTGGGGCCTACATTGTTCCTTATCTATATTAATTATATTTTCAATGTCTTCACCTTTGCTGATACTATCCTCTTTGCTGATGACATGACTTTATATCTCACAGACTCTAATATGGAAACTTTAATCCATTTGGCCAATCAAGACCTTGATAAACTACATAATTGGTGCTTGAGCAATAGACTTACAATCAATACAAATAAAACTTACTTCATGCTATTTTGTAATAAAAGAATTATCGAGTTGCCTGATCTGAAAATCAACAAAATAACTTAAGATCCAGTAAGGTAAAATTTTTAGGAGTTTTGTTTGATGAAAGCCTAACTTTAAAATTCCATATAAGTAATGTTACCCAAAAACTTTCTAGATGCACTGCCATGCTGTATAAAGTAAGAGATTTTATGCCCTGTGAAATACTAAAAACTCTTTATAACGCACACATATCCCCACATCTACTTTACTGTAACTCAATCTGGAGCACCACTTATGACACTCATCTGAAATGTCTGAACCTACTACACAAAAAGATTGTTCGGATCATTACTAATAGTTCTTTTCTTGAACACACTACTCCTCTTTTTAAAAACACTAACGTTCTTAAACTTCAAGATACAGTCAAACCTCGGGTTTCGAACGTCTCCCTTTTTGAACAATTCGGTTCACGAACAGAATTTCAAACTCATAATTGCACCGGTTGCCGTACGATAACTCGGTTGCCGAACAAGCTACTCGGCAACTGTGCGCGTCACTGGCGTCAGTCACGCCGTGGCCCTCACTTAGTAAACAACCGCTACGAACTGCTCTTTGATTTTGACGATTTTTCTTGTGTTGTGCATTATTTCGGTATTAGTTTACACTTGGACCGAAACTCCCTACCGTAGATTACACTAAAGTCGCCAAGACAACTTTTTTTCAATTTTCAGACATGTGGTGGTGTTAATAGTACTTACATTTCTACATCCATGATTTCAGGAAGGTTAGAAGGGGCTATCTGGAGAGTCTGTGTCATTTTGTGTCTTCATCTGTGTCATATTAATAACATATGGCTATAATAACATAAATGAACAAATTACAAAAATATCAACAGAGTGGCGACCAACACTAAGGTATGTTCTGAGTGTCCTTCTGCCGTAGTCGTCGCCCGGAAAAAAAACGAGTAGCGAAATTTGAAACCGTATATACTTGCAGATACAAAGCATAAAACAACACTGAAACAGAGTAGATTATACAGTCATGTTATAAACTACTGTGTATCATCTTCAGTGGCACATACACATCAGTAGTGATGCTATAATTCGTAATATTTGGCGGCTGGCGACTTAATTGTCGATGCTGGCGACTAAAGTGTTATGTACGGTACACAATTGGGAGTTTGGTTTCTGTTTACCTTATTGGATTCTAGGAAACATTCTCTCTATGAGCTTCCGTTGCAAATCATTAGTTTTGGAGATAATGACATGTTGTTCATAGGGAGGCGAGAGACAAGTGTTTAAGAGTGCCTCACTCTTCTTCCTCTTGTGACCTGCATCGCCTCTGTCTTCCCTTACCGCGGACGCTTATTTAATGTAGATTTGGCTTTAGTTAGGAGGTTAAAGCTTGGGATTAGGTTAGGTTAGGTTAGGTTAGTGAGTCAAAAGGGGGGGTTAGGTTATCATTACTTTTGGAGATAATGACATGTTGTTCATAGGGAGGCGAGAGACAAGTGTTTACGAGCGCCTCACTCTTCTTCCTCTTGTGACCTGCATCGCCTCTGTCTTCCCTTACCGCGGACGCTTATTTAATGTAGATTTGGCTTTAGTTAGGAGGTTAAAGTGTGGGATTAGGCTAGGTTAGGTTAGTGAGTGAGTCAAAATGGGGGGGGTTAGGTTAGTTTAATTTTCATTTTTGTAAAAAAAAAGGTCTTTATTTTGGGGGTCAGGAACGGATTAATCCATTTTATATTGTTTTTTATGGGAAAATGTGTTTCGGTTTTAGAACAACTTTTGGGAACGAATTAAGTTAAAAAACTGAGGTTTGACTGTCTAACTAAACTTTCGATTGCAAATTGTATGTATAAGAATCAAATTAACATCTCTCTTCCCTCTCATCAATACTCCACACGACATAGAGAGCAACTTTGCTTACCATCCCATTGTCTAAGCCTCTTCCGCCACTCTACTATGTAGTACTTGGGACCTTTGATCTGAAATTCTCTCCCTCAGCTTATTAAGAATGCTCCCTCTCTCAAATTATTTAAAAGTATACTTAAATATTATCTCCTGGACTTTTATTAGCCAGTGTCTCATATAATTTTTTTTATCTTCCCTTAACTTTCTCCTACTTCATCATGATCTCCCCTCCCCGTATGTGTGCCCTTTATTGCATAGTATTGGAGTTTGCTATTGCATGTTTTTATATTTTCTACTTATTGTATTTTATATTTTGTATTGTGTTTTTTTGTTACTTTGTTATTATTGCTTACTCATAATCTGCTTGTTTTTCTTATAAATGTTTATGAGTTCATATGTATTTTACTCTTTGCCTGAAAAGCCCTGCTTATTATAAAGGCTGGCCTTCTAAGTTGTAAACAAACATTATTGTATTTATTTATTTATGCTGCTATTATTAAATGTTTCAAAAAATGTTTCTGCCGCTCTCTGCGGCCTCATCTCCCGGGTCTGCCGCTCCATCTGGAACAACACACTCGGCGATGCCTTCTGCATCACCCCCATGGGCCAATACCACAGTGACTCTTCCCCACAGCCATGGATACGGAAAAAGTCCCGCGTCCTGGAAGTTTCTCTCACCCGCCGCCGCCTGAGCCACATGACACTTACGGCTCACCTGCACCGTCTCCGTCTGTCCCCTGGCCCCCACTGCCCCTGGTGCAACAATGTTCCGGAGACTATTAAACACTTTCTGCTGCAGTGTCCGCGCTCGAGCTTGACAGACGACCTACAAAGCGATCCTAAGCAGAAGAGGTCACAAGAAGAACAAGAAGCTTCCACTCTCACCGTGTAGTGCTACACTCAACTCCTCGCCCTGAACGTCACCACCTTTGACCTGCCCACCCTGCTGGCGGCGGCGGGCATCCCCCCCTCCCGGCAACAAGCTGTCATCCACCTCACCTTAGCCTTCCTGAGGAAGACAGGTCAACTACCACGCCTGTGATAGCATCATAGGACATCACCAGGGTTCATAGCATTCCCCAAGGGATCCTTGCAGCCCTAAAACAACAACTTATAAACAAAACAACAACAACAACGACGAAAGTGTACCGTCGAAAGAAAGCCATCAATAAATCACGATAACTGATGATACTGTGAATGGATCACAATATATATCCTTCACATGAATGTTTTTTGAATGAGAACTGCGCGGTCGCTACCGCCGTTCCCCACCTCATGCCACCCTCACCCCACCTCCTTGGCGACATGCCGCTGCCGTGCCCCACCTCACCCCATGCCAGGGACACACAACCTTCGTTCTATACGATATTTCGGCGCTCTATATGAGAACTCCTTGAATTTTCCCTACTTTGATGGCGGAATCGTTCTATATGATCACAATCATTCCTAACGAAAATTTTGGAATACTATTTTAGGTCGTTCGTTCTATAAGGGACTTGTTCTATGCGAACACATTCTATGTGGGACCCTAATGTACTGCTCAACACAGAACCCTCCAAACATCATTAGCCATACACCAACAACTTGAGCTGACAAGCTCAAGATCATGCTCGAGTGTTTGTGTTTTTGAAGGCTCGATGTAATAAACAGCAAATGACATAGATCAAACCAAAAGAAGGCTGATGAAGACATCACATTGAGTACAACAAGCTGCCCAGAGACGTAGACTGTGTTAAATAGGGCCTGAGCAGGGTTGTGGTCCTCGTAAGAGAGAGATTATAATTTGTGTACGGAATTATAATTTATTTTTCAACATGACGACAGAGACACCAAAAGCAGCAAAGGAGCTTAGGATAACCCAGTTGGACTTCTCAGGGTTTAATGATGAAGTAAAGAAGGGAACTCTGCACTTCAGAGTGGTCAGGGTGGAGGAGGAGGGAGACAAGACCAGACTAGACATGAAGAGACTGATTAAAGAGTTCAAATGTATGAAGTGAAAGGAATGTATGAATTGAAGGTTTGAGAAGAAGCTATGACGAAGTGCTACTAAGAACACTATCCTGAAACCAATTAATTTTGTTGTACCATCCCCAAGTGTACTTTTAAAGCAATGCAACATTTTTTTTTCTACTGCCTAGTTCTTTGATATCGCATGCCATATTTTCTCCATTGGTTTCTATGCTCAGTCTATGCCTTCTAAGCAAGGAGGCAGATTGAGAAAAGGATGCTTGGATATGTGATGTAGAATCGTATTGGCTTGATTGGAGAATAGCATCCAGGTTACCTCTTGCTGGTTTTCTTTACATCAGTTTTTGCTTTGCTATAAACTAAGATTAGGTTTTCATCTTGTCTAAATTCGTGCCTTCATTTTACTTTACTTGAACCAGAGGACAGCAAGAAGACAGAGCTAACAGAGGCAAAGGGCACAGTCATCCTACACCTGACACACCATGCACAGTATAACCCTGCATTGGTGCAGGACTTCTTGAAGCATATGCGTTCCTCCACCTGGCTCACCGAGAGACTTATCACCCCCTTCAACTTAGCCCTTGCTTTCTCCCTCACTTCTGTTGAAAAATTTCAAGATAAGGTGGGTATTATTTAATCTTTTCCTGGAATAAAACAATAGTCATGGCTCATAAGTGTATGAATGAAATCATTAACTTTTTTTTTCTCTTTTTTTTTTTCCCCCCCTTCTGCTTGTAATTTGCTGTGGTGGTACATGATGAATGAAAGTGAAAAAATGTGATGTATCACAAGATTTTATGAAGATAATGTTACAGGCCTTTTCCTTATTAAAAACATCGGTGAAGTGAATCACCACTACATTTTTTCACAATTTAGTAAGAGTGATTACTACATCAAGTGATCATCATGAAGGAGCATTCTGGTTAATTAGAACTGACCTTCAAACCATGTGGTCCCACTCGTGATGCAGACATGGCTCAAGTCAGTTGGGCAAGGTGAAATTTTATGTGACTGCTTCAGGTACCAGGGTTTCATTGCAACTTGCCCCAAAAATATATATGATATATAATATATACGTACACACAAACCTCGATTTCCCGGACCTCGATTTAAAATGCCTGGTCCTGTTCGTAAATTGACCAAGTTGTCCGGCGGTCCGAGCGTCTCCTGTCACCCCTGGTCAGTGTCCGCGCCTCCCGCCAGGTGGCAGCATGCTCAGCAGTCGTATTGTTTACATTTGGGCACACAACATTCACGGTTCACCTGCACAGCCTCCGTCAGTCACCTGACTCCCACTGCCCCTGGTGCAAGAACATTTCTGAGACTATTGAACACTTTCTGCTGCCTCCCGCCAGGTGGCAGCATGCTCAGCGGTCGTATTGTTTACATTTGGGCACACGACACTCACGGTTCACCTGCACAGCCTCCGTTAGTCCCCTGACCCCCACTGCCCCTGGTGCAGGAACGTCTCTTGAGACTATTGAACACTTTCTGCTGCCTCCCGCCAGGTGGCAGCATGCTCAGCGGACGTAAAAGTCCGAGGCGGGGTAGTTGATATTGTCGGTTGCCGGACAGTAAATACTAGAGTAGGATAAACGTCCGGGGGTGGGTAATGGCATCGTTTTTTTTTTTTTTTTTTTTTTTTTTTTTTTTATATATATATACTTGCGATTCCCGGACTTTTGCGGTTCCCGGACCAGTGCTCCCCCCTATTAGTCCGGGAAATCGAGGTTTGTGTGTATATGTATATACAGGTTGACCATCACTAATCCGGCAATTAATATTCCGTCATGAATTTCGGAGTGCAGTTTCAAATTTCCCGGGTTGGCGCGCCACTGTTTTCCGGAGGCTTCTTCTTCTTCTTGTGACCTTTTCTGCTTAGTATCGCTTTGTAGGTCGTCTGTCAAGCTCGTGCTCGAGCTTGACACATATCTTCCTTCTTTGCTACTCTGTAGCCCTTTCTTTCCCTGCCAATGGAAGGCGCCTGTTCCCTGGCGCCGTTTGTTTTGATGGCGCTGTACCCAGAATCAGCTGTATGCTCACCTTCCAACAGGAAATCAACGTTGCAGTGGTACAGGTGGAGACAGAAACCAGAGGGAGTGACCTGGCATGTAGGAGACGGGGAGTAAGTTAATCTATAAAGCAAGAACAGGCACCTTGGAAGTCAACGGAAGGAACAGGGAACTGGAGAACCAGAATTGTAGCTGCAGGGTAGGAGAGAAAGAAACCGTAGAACATGTCATTGTGGAATGCAACAAATATAGGAGTCAGAGGGAAAGGCTTATAGCATCAATAGTAACAGTCCTAGGCAGAGAGGAGTGGGACAGGAGACTAGAGCAGAAAGACGGGGCCCTGTGTACGGGGCCCTATATACAGCATATATAGAGTCAGGGGACAAAACATCAATAATCCAGAAATTTCGAAAATCCGGCAGTCCTAAGGTCCCGTGGTTGCCGGATTAGTGATGGGCAACCTGTGTATATATATATATATATATATATTATATATATATAATATATATATATATATATATACAGTCAAACCTCGATATAACGGACCTCGATGTAACGGACTTCGGATGTAACAGACTCCATTTGTGTGATAATTATTATTAGTATTTTTTTTTTTTTTTGCATATCAGACCGCTTATCGCCGCTCGAATTGTCAACTCAACATAATTGTATTATTTTCTCATTTTACTTTGGAATGCTTGGGTTTTAAGGAGTTTTGATGTATCACATATTAAGATATAATATTATAAAGAAGGAGCCTGTGTTGCTAGTGATTTAGTGGTAGAAGGTGTGTATTGTTTAAAATAGTGACTATTAGTGTTATGGCGTGGCCGCTGCTACGTCTCCCTGTCACCTCAACACCCTAAATCACCCTTATCTAAGGTGACACGCAGTGCTACACTGACCTAAATAGTGACACGTGTATAGAACTGCACTTCACAACCATATAATATATATAATAATGAGCATTAGTCATGATAATAAGCAATACCTTTGGAAGCCACGGCTGAATCTGGCTCGTAGTAATTTGTTTACCTTTCACTAGAGCTTGAGCTTGAACAGCTACATTGTCTGGTTGTGTTTGTGATTATTTCTCATTTATTTCACGTGTAGGAGCGGACCCTGTAGTGGAGAGGTACTGCTCTCAGAAGAACATCTCTCATTAGGCACTGCTCCTCCTCGACAATGCTCCAACCCACCCTGTTAACCTCTCTGACTTGTAGGAGTTTATGACATTCTATGGATGTGATTATTGTTCGTAGGAACGTATCTCAAATTAAATAATGGGGTTAAATGGAAAAATACATTCGATTTACGAATTTTCGATTTACAAACAGTCTTTCAGGAACGTAACCCATTCGTAAATCGAGGTGGCCGTGTACTTGGGAGTTACCACCTCCCAGCAGGTGGTAAGTGCTTAGTAGATTGCCCACCTAGCGGGAACTGGCAGAGTGGCAGCCCTCTCGCGGCTGCATGCACAAACATGTTTGTGCGCGCCATTTAAACTCCTTATTTACGAATTTTAAATTATATTTCATTATTTATTCTTATTTATCCCAAGGGTTGAAAACCGCGAGAAATAAAATCCGCGAGCCTGAAACCCGCGAGCATGAAGGGTTTACTGTACACTGAGCACTCAGGTGTCACTGAGAGTGTCTTCAGGCAAGTCTTCCAGGACTACGTTCAGTAGGGCAAAGCACACGCAAGCGCTCGATGACGTAGGCATACAGTATGCCTAGCGCAAGCTACCCTCGCACTACAGCCCGAGAAGGTAAATCGCCACTGAGCTGCCAGCTCGTGCCACAATAAGGGTATGTAAACAAAGGGCAAAGGAAGCCTCTCCTCTTCTCTCCTCTTCTTGCCTCCTCTGCTGCATCAAATACAGGGTCATCAACAAATTATTCTGCGGCAATAAAAATTGCCACAAAGATAAATTTCAGTAGCTGCTATCTTGGTAGCAATGTAAATTGTGAAGCGTTCAGTATCGTTCAGTAGGGAGGATGCGGGGGGGGGGGGGGTTAATCGCTACTGAACACAGCACTGGCAGGTGTCACTCTGGGGATTTGTAAGGTAGGGTCTTCAGTGCTTAAGGTGCTTAACCCTAGAACACCAACCCTCAAATACCATATTTTACGGCTTATAAGACACTGCATCTTGGAAGATGGGAATCCCGCACTCTAAATCAAGTGGTAGGGCCCCCTAGCCCAACTTTTTCTTATGGGGGTGGCCGGGGCGGTGCAGAGGCGGCGCCTGCCCGTCGAATCACTCCTGGGATCAACCTGCGGAGGGTTCTTCGTGTGGGCTCGTGGAACGTTCTGAGACTCAGACGATCATCGACTACCTCTCCTATCGGACGAGCTCAGTAGGCTGAGGGTGGATATACAGTAAAACCCTTATAACTCGGCACGATAGGGGCTCTGGCCCTTGCCGAGTTATTCAATGTGCCGAGTTATGCAATGTCCTCCTCTGATATGGGTAAAAAAAAAAAAAAAAAAAAAAAAAAATTACTGTCAAAGCATAAAAACTACACTTACCAGTGAACGGGTAGAATAGAATGTGCTGGATTTGATATCAAACTCAGCACAAATAGCACGCATGGACGCACCTACATCCATCCTTGCCAGCACTTTCACCTTTTCCTGCAGGCTCAGGCTCTTCAATTCCATTCCCTTCCTGCTGGAGACACCCTTGTGTGATGGAGCGGACATCTTGATATACAGTACTGTATGATGTAATCCCAAAACACGTAAAATAGGTGGCAAAGTAAAGCAAAGGTCTGGTACCAGCGCGTAGGCTGAGCCGTGTTTTTGTCGTCCAAGCACCGTCTTGGATTACGAATCCCAATCCAATAACACTTGCTGAAATGTGTGTTATACTACTTTGTGATATTGTTTGCAATGTTTTGCATTGATTATTATTTCGGCTCCTACCAAGCTTCTTGTGTTTTTTAAGCAGAAACCAATCCTTTTTTAATTTCGACAAAAAACGGAATTCGTATCCAAGACGGTGCTTGGACGACATAAACACGGCTCAGCAGCTGACAGCCTACGCGCTGGTTCCTGACCTTTGCTTTACTTTGCCACCTATTTTATGTGTTTTGGGATTACATCATACAGTACTGTATTTCAAGATGTCAACTCCATCACGCAAGGGTGTCTCCAGCAGGAAGGGAGACTTCAATGAAATTGAAGAGCCTGAGCCTGCAGGAAAGGTCAAAAGGACAAAAACACTACTTTATGCGACTAAGGCTTTGCCGAGTGTAAGCAAAGAGATGCAGTTATAACAGGAATATGCCGAGATACATTTTTTTTTTGCCGACTTTCTGTTTACATGTTCACACAAGAGGTTGTGAGGGCATGATATACCGAGTGAAAACCAAGCGATGCAATCTAGGGGAGGCGGTAGCAGAGTGGTTAGCGTCCCGAGTGGCGTTCTCGAAAACCCGAGTTCGATCCCGAGTGAGACCCATAAATCCACTTGAAATCTTTCTGCACCGTCGAGTGGCCTAAGAACACCCACATGCCCTGTCCATTAACTCTACCTTCGACTGCGAGTGCATGGGAGGACACAGGGGGGCGGCATGAGCCTCTAATTACAGGTGTCACTATAAGAATCCTGCCTGCGCCACCACTGGCGAGGGCCAACCATCACAGCCCTCGAGTGAGCCTCCAGGGCCTACCATCCCACCCCTGGAGCTCACTGCCTACACGCGCTATAGGCATAGATGGAAGAAGAAGAAGAAAAAAAAAAAAAAAAAAAAAAAAAAAAAAAAAAAACCTGTCTTTGCCTTGCCGAGTTATGTCAAATTCCGAGTTATACAGTGCCGAGTTATAAGGGTTTTACTGTAGTGGGACTCTCTGAGACGAGGAGGCCTGGCAGTGGCGAGACTAGCAGGGGGGGTTACACCTACTACTGGTCCGGCATGAGCAATGGTCACCGTGTACGGGGAGTAGCTATAGGCATCTCCAGCAAACTGCAGCCGTCAGTTGTTGAGGTTACTCCGGTTGATGAGCGTATAATGCGGGTGAGGATGAAACACACTCTGGGTTTCATGTCTCTTGTTGCAGTGTACGCTCCTACCGAGATGCGTAAAACTGAAGAGAAGGAGATGTTCTACGCCAAACTCGACTGTATTAGACCAGTGTCCTCGGGACACACTCATTGTCTTGGGCGACTTCAATGCTATTACTGGCACTGTGAGAGAGGGCTACGAGTTATGTGTTGGTCCCCATGGCTCCGGTACCAGAAACACCAACAGTTCTCTGCTTCTGAACTTTGCAAGGTCCAGAAGGTTGAGAATTGCAGGTTCTTGGTATCAGAGACCAGAGCTGCACCGCTGGACATGGTATAGTAATGCCGGAGGGGTAGCTAAGGAGATCGACCACGTCCTCGTTAGTACTCGTTGGAGGATCTTCCAGAACTGCAGGGTTTACCGGAGTGCTGAGTTCCTTGGAACAGATCACAGACTTGTTGTTGCTACACTTAAGCTTCATGTCAAGTCCAGAAGAATCTCAAGAGGTAACCATACTGTGTTTCATCTTGAGAAACTGAAGGACTTGACATGTGCTCATGAGTATGCGGTGGCAGTCTCAAATTGGTTTGATGTGCTCGGTGCTCTCGGGGACCCTGTAGAACTGTGGGATACCTTCAAAAGTGAAACTCTACAGGCTGCCAAGGAGTGTATTGGGGAGCGCCCGAGGTCAAGGCGTGGTTTTGTCTCGACGGAGACGCTGGAGGAAATCAAGGAGAGTCGCGCTGCCAGGCTGGCTGGGAACCAGGACCAGCACAGGGCTCTGTCACGCCGGACTAGAACCCTCCTGGGGAGAGACAAGGAGAGGTATGTCAGGAGTCTCGCTGAGGATGTCGAGGGTCATTTGAACGCTAATGACCTCCGACCCGCCTACCGAGCCCTGAAGAAGCTCCGTTCCAAGTCTCCATCTCGGGCGAGTGCTATTCGAACAGCAGATGGGCGCCTCGTGTCGGACATGGATGGGCAGATGGCTCTTTGGGGCTGAGTACTTTGGGCAGTTGTTCACGGTGGACCCTCCAACTGAGCAGTTTCACACCACTGGGTTACAGGCAGTGGATGCCGATCCTCCCATTGACGAAACCGCACCCTCTCTTGACGAAGTCAGAGAGGCTGTAGCAAAATTGAGGGGTGGAAAGGCAGCTGGTGTTTGTAATATCAGTGCGGAGCTACTCAAAGCTGGGGGTGAGGCCATGATCCGCGGGTTGCATGCTGTCCTGACTGCCGTGTGGCAATCAGGTACCATTCCTCCTGACTGGAAAAGGGGGCTGGTCGTCCCTATCTGGAAAGGGAAAGGGGACCGTCAGGACTGCAACAAGTACCGCGGTATTACACTGCTCAGCGTACCAGGCAAGGTGCTTGCCCATCTATTGCTGACACGAATTCACAGTCATCTGGTGAAGCATCAGAGACCTCAGCAGTCTGGGTTCACGCCTGGTAAGTCAACAACGGACCGTATCCTAGCGCTTCGTGTCCTGGTGGAACGCTGACGTGAGTTTCGACAGGGGATGCTTGCAGCCTATGTTGATCTCAAGAAAGCGTTTGACTCAGTGCATCGTGAGTCACTCTGGGATCTTCTGCGACTTCGAGGGATTCCTGCAAGGACTATTGGTTTGATAACTGGTCTGTATTCTGGGACTGAGAGTGCTGTGAAGTGTGGGGCAGGTGTATCCAGCTTCTTTCATGTGAATACAGGAGTGAGGCAAGGGTGCGTTCTTGCCCCATCACTTTTCAACACTTGTATGGACTGGGTATTGGACAAGGTTGTAGATCAAAGTGATTGTGGAGCATCCGTCGGCAACACCAAGATCACTGATCTTGTTTTTGCCGATGATGCAGTAATCTTTGCTGAGTCGCTGGAGGTCCTGGTGATGGCTCTCGAGGCGCTGCACGAGGAGGCAAAGCCTTTGGGACTTGAGGTCTCCTGGCTCAAGACCAAGGTCCAGGTGTTTGGAGACTTACTAGATGAAGCAGTACAGTCTGTTCATGCATGTGGCGAGGACATTGAGATCTTGGAAAGTTTTACATACCTTGGTAGCGCAGTCCATAATGACGGCGGGTCATGTCAAGAAGTCTTACGGCGGATTGGCATAGCCCACGGTGTTATGGACTCGCTCAGCGTGAGTATTTGGCGTTGTCGGTACCTGTGCAGGAGGACAAAGATCCGGATCTTCAAGTCGCTTGTGATCCCTGTCTTACTCTATGGTTGTGAGACATGGACACTAAATAGTGACGTGAAGAGACGAATCAATGCCTTTGGTAATAAGTGTCTTCGCAGAATCATGGGGTATCGCTGGGATGATTACGTGTCAAATCAGCGATTGCACCGTGAGACTGAATCGAGGCCTATTACCTGCATAGTCTGTCAGTGCCAACTTCGGCTATATGGGCATGTGGCACGCTACCCTGAAACCGATCCTTCCCATCGGGTTGTATCTGTAAGAGACAATCCGGCGTGGAGGAGGCCAAGGGGGCGCCCACAAGGCTGGTGGCTGGGGCAAGTTGATGTTTCTTGTCGAGAGCTGCTTGGTATGGGAAAGGAGATTGCATGGGAACTCGCGCGTGGTGTCGTAGGATGGGCGAGGCGACGCGCCCCCCGGCGTATGCCCCCAATGATTGATTGATCTTGGAAGACGCACCCTGATTTTGGAAAGAAATTTCTAAGAAAAAAGAAGAAGAAAAAAACTGATTTTCTACTGGTAGGCGGTAGTAAAATCTACCGATTTTCTCGGTAGGCGGTGGTCCATCTTTCTGTTGCTCTGTTCCCATGTTCTGTGGCGTATCATACAACTTTTAGCTTGTATGCGATAGTACTCGTAAATCACTTTGATGAATTCGCCATAGGTGATAATTTCCAGGACTGAAAAGAGCTTGTGATACGTGTGACAGCCTGGTGGTAAATGATACATCAACACTACCAGACGATAGATGGCACTGTCTCCGAGGCGAAACGTAAACAAAACAGCGTGAGGACAGATTAGTTGATTTGAATGTCTTAATGGTATTTGAAAAACTTGTAACAGGTAAGTACTGAGGTACTGAGTACTGAGGAAGTACTACAACATTAGTCTTGGAAGACGCATGAGTATTTTTCAGGTTTTTTGGGGGGGAAAAAGTGTGTCTTATAAGCTGTAAAATACAGTACTTACGTGGCCACCAACCCAGTACAGGGAGGTCCCGTTATACGAGCATTCGGTATACGAGAATCCGATGATACGAGATGTGTAAATTAGGGTCTATTTTCAATATACGAGATCGAAAATCCAATGATACGACATTCAAACTGGGGTGAGTAAAATGATCAAGTTCAAAATGCGCGCCCTACCACTCCCGGGCTGGACAAAGGGGAATTTGGTTGACCCCAGTGAGGTCACCCCTAGCAAGCCGTGACCTGAAGGGTAATTAAGCATATGGCGTGGCCTGACATTTAGGGGTAATTAGCAGGTGTGCGGCCCCAACCTTGGGACCGCAGTCAGGTCACCCCTAGCAAGGCGTGACCTGAAGGGTAATTAAGCATATGGCTCGGCCTGACCTTTAGGGGTAATTAGCAGGTGTGCTGCCCCAATCTTGGGACCCTACACTACCTTCTCTTGTATGGCGTCCCCTACATTACGTCTTTTTTGTTTGTTATGCATGTTTTATGTTTAATTAA
This sequence comes from Chionoecetes opilio, assembly GCA_016584305.1. Classification (NCBI taxonomy): domain Eukaryota; kingdom Metazoa; phylum Arthropoda; class Malacostraca; order Decapoda; family Majidae; genus Chionoecetes; species Chionoecetes opilio. The sequence goes on from JACEEZ010023222.1 coordinate 95,478, forward strand.
TATGCAGTTGTGTGCTATTTTCTCTTTCAGAATGCTTTTTCTACAGAATAGGTAGTACAGTGTGGGTAATATAGACGCTGTGTGTTTGTTGTGTTTGCTATAGTTTTATTTTAGCTTGAAAAACATGTCTTTTTTTCTTTTCTTTTTTTAATTGATGGGGTCCTGGAACCAAACCTATATTTTACCATTAGTTATGTGTTTCGTTATACGAGATTTCGCTTTACGAGTATGCCAGGTGGAACCTAACTGCTCGTATCTTCGGGACCTCCCTGTACCTGATCCGGAACCAATTTAGGAAATAAAAAAAAAAAAATTAAACGAACAATTACATGTAATATTTTTTTTTTCCTAAAAACTAAAATCATTAAGGTATACAATGGATATGAAATTGGAAAGAAAAAAATAATTATACAGGGAGGTCTCGAAGATACGAGCAGTTAGGTTCCACCTGGCATACTCGTAAAGCGAAATCTCGTATAACGAAACACATAACTAATGGTAAAATATAGGTTTGGTTCCAGGACCCATCAATTAAAAAGAAAAAGAAGAAAAAAAGAAAAAAAAATAGATGTTTTTCAAGCTAAAATAAACTATAGCAAACACAACAAACACACAGCGTCTATATTACCCACACTGTACTACCTATTCTGTAGAAAAAGCATTCTGAAAGAGAAAATAGCACACAAAATAACATAACTGCACATTAATTAAACATAAAACATGCATAACAAGCAAAAAAGACGTTGTAATGTAGGGGACGCCGCGTGATACAATAGAGGGTAGTGTAGCGGTCCCAAGGTTGGGGCCGCACACCTGCTAATTACCCCTAAAGGTCAGGCTGTGCCATATGCTTAATTACCCTTCAGGTCACGCCTTGCTAGGGGTGACCTGACTGCGGTCCCAAGGTTGGGGCCTGCTAATTACCCCTAGTGTAGTGTAGCGGTCCCAAGGTTGGGGCCGCACACCTGCTAATTACCCCTAAATGTCAGGCCACGCCATATGCTTAATTACCCTTCAGGTCACGGCCTGCTAGGGGTGACCTCACTGGGGTCAATCAAATCCCCCTTTGTCCAGCCCGGGAGTGGTAGGGCGCACATTTTGAACTTGATAATTTTACTCACCCCAGTTTGAATGTCGTATCATTGGATTTTCGATCGCGTATATTGAAAATAGACCCTAATTTACACATCTCGTTTCATCGGATTCTCGTATACCGAATGCTCGTATAACAGGACCTCCCTGTATGGTAAAATATTTTTGAAAAAATATGTAAAATTTACAAAAAAATTACGAAAGTTTGAGAAACTAAGGTGTAGCCAAAGCAGTTTCATCACACGGTCCCCCGGCTAGCCCAGCGTGGAGTTCAGATGTCCCCCGTGATGGTCCAGCGGCCTCAGGCCTTATGACCCACGGGTATGTGTGGGCCAAGCTGTCTAAGAAGGGCTAGTTTAGAAAGTATGAAAACAAAACATGTTTTCATAAAATATTTTACTCCTGCTCCCAGTCTCCTTGCAGCGTCCTGGGGGGCTAAGATAAAGGTAAAGATGGGGGCATACGCTATGCTGCGCGTGGCCTTGGTGCTCATATCCGTAGCATTAGCCTTTGAGCCTGTGTTGGGTAATAGCCCATTACCCCGGGACACGGTTAGTGTGACATCAGGGTTACAACAATTTTCTTCCCCAAGTTTCTCCAGGTACCCATTCATCAACCCTGGAAGTGAAAAAGAACAGCTGTTTGAGCTGGCCGCCGACTTGCCCTGGCCCAGATTCATACCAGGGCACGCAGATTCGTAGTTAGGCGGGGAGCCACTACACCACGTGGGCGGCTGGACTGCGCCGTGGGTGACTGGACCCAGGTCTAGGGCGGCTGGGCTATGGTGCTAAGTGGTGCGGTGGGCGGCTGGGCTATAGGCTGGGTTGAGGTAGCGTGGGTGGTGGGTGCAGCAAGGAACGCAGGACGCCTGTCCATCCTCCCCCTCCTCCCCACCTCTCGTGACCTTGGCTGCCTGCCAGGCAGCTGGCGCTGCTTTCTTTGTACGCTTCGGTCGCCTTATTCGGGAGAGAGAGAAGAAGACGGACCAGGTTGGGGAAATATTCCTGCATGAGGTGTTGAGGGATGAACTGGGGATACAAGGGATGCTGTAAATGGTTTAGGTTGTTTTTTGTGGGTTGAACTCTGTCTATTCGTTTTGTCTATTATAACTGTGTCATCATCACTTCCCTCTCCCTTCCCCCTCACCCCCACACCCCCACCCCCACACGTGTGTTACCAACCACTTCCTCGTACATTTCGTCAAGGTCACTACTGTCTATATCCTCCTCAGTATAATTTTCCACATCTAATACAATACCACTACTACATTCAGTGTCTAGAAATAATTGTTCATGCAACTTTGTACTCGTGTCCAGGTTCCTGAGCCTATGGAGGGACGCCATCTTTGTCTGAAAACTATTTATAGCACTGTTTTAAACCAAGTTATAACTTGCAAAAAATATATATACACACAACCCTCGTTTTCCCGGACTAAAGGGGGGGAGCACTGGTCCGGGAACAGCAAAAGTCCGGGAATCGCAACAGTCCGAGGCCATTACCCACCGCCGGACGTTTATCCTACTCTAGTATTTACTGTCCGGCAACCGCCAATATCAACTACCCCGCCGCGGACTTTTACATCCGCTGAGCATGCTGCCACCTGGCGGGAGGCAGCAGAAAGTGTTCACTAGTCTCAAGAGACATTCCTGCACAAGGGGCAGAGGGGGTCAGGGGACTAACGGAGACGGTGCAGGTGAACCGTGAGTGTCGTGTGTCCAAATGTAAACAATACGACCGCTGAGCATGCTGCCACCTGGCGGGAGGCGCGGACACGGACGAGGGGTGACAGTAGACGCTCGGACCGCAGGATAACTTTGTCAATTTACGGACAGGACCAGGCATTTCAACGTTTAAAAAAAAAAAAAAAAAAATGTCAGGGACTGACATATCCCCGGACCTCGGATTTTGTCCGGCAAATCCGATATCTGGGAAATGGAGGTCCGGGAAAACGAGGGTTGTGTGTATATTGCCTGAGTGTCATAGGACGTCTTATACACCCTATTTTATCTACCCGGTACCGAAGTTGGTATTGTTAGGCCTAAATAAAAAAGTAGATGTCGGAGCGACACGGACCATATACAGTCCGCTAGAACAACACATACACTTAAGACTCCTAGAAGAGCGTGCCGGTGAGCGCACCAAGGCCTACGCGCCATGTTCTAATAGGCCTAGATTCTGGATTCGGTACCAGGTTGGTGTTCTAGGGTTAATGTGTCAGAGAGGATGTGGAGGCTGGCTGACGAAGTGGATGGCACAGAGGAGGTGGAAGATGATGCAGAAAACTCAGACTATGTGCGCTTCCTGCACACATTGTCGATCAATTCGAACTTCAATTCGGGTTATGGAAAATTGTTGAAAAATTTGAACTGGACCTGTAACAGGTAGAATTATCCGAAGTTCTAATTATACGGGTTCGAATTAGAGAGGGTTTACTAATATTAAATTACATGGCAGAGATACTAAGCTGTCTGCCTGTGCTCATTTTCGTTGTTACTCATTATATGTGGAGACTTGGGAACATTTATTTTAAATCCACTTGTTTTATGTAATGATGAAAGTTGATAGTGGTCCTCAGAAAACTTTCTCACAAAAAGTCTAGGTCATAAGTGATGTTTTTCAATAAGTGTGCAGGGTGGCCTGCATAATGATGCAGGCTTTGACTAATATACTGCATAATACCTGCTGTAAATGACATCTACTAAACTCTTGTAAATCTTACCTCATGAAGTTTTCATTAATTTCTGAAGAAAGGTCTTGTTAGTTAGGAGCTTTAGCACATGTGTGTAAATAGCCTATGCAGTGTAGGATGTGATGTATATGCACTATTGCAAGAAGAATATTATTGCATTTTCAGATTCTGGATTCAATCAAATCCTGTCTCTTGAAGTATTTTCGAGAAGAAGAACGGTCCCAGCAGTGCCAGTGGCTACGGGATGCTTGGACCAGTGATTGTGATGTCCACAGTGCCTTTATCACTACTGTGGAAAACTGCAGCATGGGTTGGGATCAGGTGAGATTTTACAGTGTTTTTTAAGAGAGATATCAATCAGTCAATCAATCATTGGGGGCATACGCCAGGGGGGGTGGGCGTCACCCACCCTACAATGCCACTCCCGTGGATCACCATGCGCGAGTCCCCATGCCGGCTCCCTTCCCATACCAAGCATCTCCGAGTGGCGTTCTCGGTGACCAGAGTTCGATCCTCGATGAGGGCTGTAAAATCCACTTAAAATCTCCCTCTTCACCGTCAAGTGGCCAAACCCCCGAAGTGCCAAGCATTTTTCACAAAAACTTTCCCCTGGTGCCGAGCATATTTGGAATTTTTTTTTTTGCTGAAAAATGTGGAGAATGATTAAAAAACACATAATTGATACATTTTGGGACTCACCTCTCATTATTTCCATGATTTTTAGGGACCAGATTGTTCCCCGCTCAAGGGGACTCGCCGAGCCAAATTTGGAGGTCCGTAGAATGTGGTTTAGGGCACAAAGGAGGTTGATGGCGTGGGTTCCAGGAGTTTGGAGTGCACAGAGGTCTGATACGAGTTATACGGTTGTGCGAGCATACGAGCCAAGCTATGTCTACGCAAATTCGGTGGTTGTGTGTTTTGACGCACAAAAATACAGTACCCTCCCGAGTTTGGCGCTTGTTTTCTTACGGAGGCATAGCGCTAAACTCGAGGATCGCGAAACTTGGGTATTGAAAACACTGTAAAAATGCTTATTTAGTCCGGTGCAAGGTGTACCTACCGTATTTTACTGCTTATAAGACACCTTTTCCCCCAAAAAATACCCTGCAAATGCCTCGAGCCCCTGTCCACCCAGCAGTGAATGGGTACTGGGTGTTAGCCGGGGGTTTGTGACCCGCCTCCCGGGGTGGTCGGCCAAAACTAGAGGACAGTGGGCGTGGACCCAGCAACGGAGGTAGTATCGCCAGCAACGACCTGCCTCCCACTACCTAGATACTATCTGTCCTTACTACGAAACCAGCAAGCCTCCCTCGGTAGGTAGTAAACGGGTAGGAAGGCCCTGACTGGCTAAAGCGTCATCCGTCACCAGCCATTGACAAACTGTTTTTAAAACTTCTCGACCAATCACAAGCCAGTGAGACATATTTCCGGGCAAGAATGGCATGCCAGACTGCCTTCTCCCCGCCTTCTGTCTGCCAAGCCTGCCTCGTCATCTCAAACTAATTCTCGTTTTATTTGGAATGCCTGCGTTTTAAGGAGTTTTAATGTATCAGATAGTAAGATATATAAGTAAGGAGCCTGTGTTGCTAGTGGTTTAGTGGTAGAAGGTGTGTATGTGGCCCGTGGGTTAAAATAGTGAATATTTGTGTTATGGGGTGGCCCCGCGGCAAGAATTTCTCCGTCACTCACTACCCCGCCAGTCACCTCATCATAACATCTTTAAATCACCCTTATTTAAGGTGACACACGGTGCTACATTGATTTAGATAATGACTCGTGTAGATAACATCTCACCATAATCACTAAGTTGTATAGTAACGAGTAATAAGACGTTTAAACCCAACCTACCGTGGCGGAGGAGCGGGCTTGCCCCGCCCGCCGCCTCTCTCAAAACCCGCCATCATCCGGCTCACCTGTGCCTTCCTGAAGAAGTCAGGTCAGCTCCCACACCTGTGATAGTACCATAGGATATCACCAGTGATCTTAGGATTCCTCAAGGGGTTCTCGCACCCCTACTAAATATTACCAAAGAGATCTCCCTTGGTGTTGATATCCACCTCACGGGCTTCATGCTGCTGCTGCTGCTGCTGCTGCTGCTGCTGCTGCTGCTGCTGCCGCTGCTGCTGCTGCTGCTGCTGCCGCTGCTGCTGCTGCCGAAGGCCGCGCTGCCAGACGTGGATGAGACCCTTGCTTGTATTTCATCTCTTTCCTCATATATATGAATAATAGCCATCCAAATACAATTATATGTCTACATTCACCTAGAAAAAAGATATTTCATAGCATACCAAGCAATAATAAGCGAGCCTGGAGACTTCCTACCTCTGCTAATACTAGTCTCGAGCAGTCGTTGGCCAGTGTGCACGTTTACCACCAAATCTACGAGCTAGCCGCGCTGTGGGTTCGTGTTACCACCAAAGTCGGACTTCCCACCAAAAAAAGGTGATAAAATGCTTTGTGTGTTCCCGCCCAGGAGAGGAGGAAAGGAGAGGACCTACGAGCTTGAGCTTGAGTTGAGGGTCACCCAGCTGATGCTGTCGGTGAAGCCTTTGGTCCGGCGTTCTCCCACACGTAGTATTCTGTTGGGAGAGAAGCAAAAGGGGGAAGCAAAACTAGGTGTTTCATTTTCCCCTCATTCCTCTCTCTGCATCACATTCATATGGGGTCCCCCATCACTGAGGGGTCCTCTGCCTCTCATTCTCTCTCATGTGTGCTCTCCAAGAATTCTTTTAAACTTTCAGCCACACGACTGTCACTCCTCCACTCAGCACACAACCCCAGCAGGTAGGTACTCCATCTGCCTATCCACACTCCTGTCTCTCATGTCTCTCCATTCTTCCACTCCGAACTCTCCTACCACTACCTCCAACATCTTTGTTCTAGCATAGCACTCATGGTTCACCTTCCCTGCCTCCGTCTGTCCCCTGACCCTCACTGCCCCTGGGTGTAGGAATGTTCCGGAGACTATTGAACGCTTTCTGCTGCAGTGTCCGCGCTTCCACTCACACTGTGTTGTGCTACAGCAGCTACACTCTCAACTGCTCGCCCTGAACGTCACCACCTTTGACCTGCCCACCCTGCTGGTGGCGGTGTTTACAAGTCTGAGCCTCCAATATGGCGTCATGTGAATACTATCTATTTACCTCTTTAGCGATACTTGATCTTGATCTTGATATTACTGTAAGGTATAAAATCTTTCTGCACCGTTGAGTGGCCTAAGAACACCCACATGCTGCCCATTTAACTCTACCTACGATTGCGAGTGCATCGAAGGCCACAGGGGGGCGACATGAACCTCTAATCTCAAGCGTCACTATAAAAATCCTGCCTGCGCCACCACGGGCGAGGGCCAATCACCACAGCCCTCGAGGGAACCTCCAGGGTCTACCATCCCACCCCTGGAGGTAACTGCCTAATGGCGCTGTAGGCACACACACACACACAGGTACTCCGTGGTGTAGGGGAAGCACGCTCGGTTCACAACCGAGAAGTCCCGGGTTCGATCCCCGGGCGGAGCGGAAACATATGGGCTGTTTCCTTAAAGCCCGAGCCCCTGTCCACCCAGCAGTGAATGGGTACCGGGTGTTAGCCAGGGTTTGTGACCTGCTCTCCGGGGTGCTGGCTTCCCCCAACACTAAGCACTAAGGATGAATGATAAAAATGTTGATATGGAGACGGGGCCATACGAGCATTGCTCTGGCCCTGTAAAATACAACTAGATGAATACAACTAGATTAATACACACGAGAAAAGAAGAGAAAGGGGAGATTTTATAGCAGTGTATATATGACCCATCAATGGGTCTTGAAAAAATTGATAGAGAAGATCTGTTTGTGTGGGACGATAGAAGTACAAGAGGTCATGAGAAGAAATTGAAAAGGACAACATGCAAGAGAGACATAAAAAAATACAGCTTCCCGTATAGAAGCATAGAAGCGTGGAATAACCTTGATGCAAAAGTGATTAATGCAAGAAGTATTCAGGACTTCAAAGGCAAGCTGGATAATAGTAAATTTGGAGACGGACAATACGAGCATAGCTCTTTTCCTGTATGTTACAACTAGGTAAATACACACACACCAAAAAAAAAAAAAAAAGTGTACGAAGCAGCGCGAAAGTCGGGATAGTAAGAATTTAGGACTCGGCGCGAAACTCGCGGATTGCGAAACTCGCATAGCGTAAAACTCGGGAGGGTAGTGTATTTCATTGTAAACGTGTGTAAATTGTTGTTTTTCAACTACATATACATAAATACAATTTTAGGCACTATTCACTCGTGAGGCAATTTTTATTTTGTGTTTTATTATACGTTTATTAGACGCGTACCCTCAACGTGACCACAGCCTTGGTGAAGGGGTGATGATCAGTGAAGGGGAAGGGTAAAGGTATGAAAAGTGACCTGACAAAGTATGAAAAGCCTCCGAGTCAAAATATGGCCACAGCAATTTTTTTGAACCGCCACTGTAAATATGCGACACTGGCACTGTAAGGGTTAAGAACACCCACATGCTACCCATAAATCTACCTTCAATTGCGAGTGATTTTGGAAAGAAATTTCTAAGAATTTTTTTTTTTAAATAAACAGATTTTCTACTGGTAGGTGGTAGTAAAATCTACCAATTTTCTCGGTAGGCAGTTGTTCGTTTTTCTGTTGCTCTGTTCCCGTGTTCTTTGGCGTATCGTACAACTTTTAGCTTCTACAGTACCCTCCCGAGTTTCACGCTATGCGAGTTTCGCGATCCTCGAGTTTCGCGCTGAGTCCTAAATTCTTACCATCCCGACTTTCGCGCATTATATCCTCGAGTTTCGCGCTGCTTCGTACACTTTTTTTCTTTTTTTTTCTCATTTCTTTTTTTTGGTGTGTGTATGTGTGTATGCCTACAGCGCCGTTAGGCCGTGAGCTCCAGGGGTGGGATGGTAGGCCCTGGAGGTTCACTTGAGGCTGTGATGGTTAGCCCTCGCCCGTGGTGACGCAGACATAATTTATATAGTGACGCCTGTGATTAGAGGCTCATGCCATGCCACCCCCTGTGTCCTCTGATGTCCTCGCAATCAAAGGTAGAGTTAATGGGCAGCGTGTGGGTGTTCTTAGGCCACTCAACGGTGCAGAGAAAGATTCTAAGTGGATTTTACAGCCTTCATCAAGGATAATTAAATTAGATAGGTAACACCTCAAAATAAGTAGTACCTTTAAACCTTACGACCCCGTCGTTCCTTACTTATTTACCACAAAATACTCCTTTATAAGTGATTAACCATGACGTGTGTGGTACTGTGGTTTCTGGAGGTACTGGAGGAGACAGGAGAGAAGAGAGGAAGGCATTGTGACAGTGTTATTGCCGTATAACACTGTCACACAACCATCAGCTGACGCCCTCACTCACTCAGACCAAAACAAATGAAAATGTTTTGGTATCCTGGGTGAAATAGACAAGGGAAGAGTTGACAAATCTGTTAACAAAGGAGACAAAGTTTAAAGAGAACTTATGAAGCGATGCTAAGCGTCAAAGGTCACAAAAAGAAGATGAATCGAGAGACAGAGATGGAAGTTTTTAACAAGATAATTCCTTCACCTGCCTTGTCATACATAAAAGCACGCTAACATAGACATAAGACGTGTACAGAGCTAGATCACTCAATGCCTTGCTCTTACTAACTAATCACTACACTAATGCTTTCCTCCCTTCTCTACGGTACCTCCAATGCCTTCCTCTCTTCTCTCCTGCCTCTTCCAGTACCTCCAGCAACCACAGTACCACACACGTCCTGGTTAATCACTTACAAAGGAGTATTTTGTGGTAAATAAGTAAGGATCGGCGGGGTGTGAGGTCAGATGCTACTTATTTCGAGGTGTTACTTATTTTATGCAACACTGGTTCAAAGGCCTGGCCTATGAAGAATAGGCCACCTGTAATATCAAGCTCAAGTATCGTTTGTAGGACAGAATACGTGTGTGGGAGAAACCCGGACTAAAGGCTTCACCGACAGCATCCGCTGGGTGACTCCCAACTCAAGCTCAAGCTCCTCTCCTCCTCCTCTCCTCTATGTAGTGTTGGCCGAAGCCACCACCCCGGGAGGTGGGTTACAAGCCCTTGGCTAACACCCAGTACCCATTCACTGCTGGGTGGACAGGGGCTTGGGGCATTTTCAGGATATTTTTTGGCGGAAAAAGTGAGTCTTATAAGCTGTAAAATACGGTACGTACACCTCGCACCGGACTAAATAAGCATTTTTACAGTGTTTTCAATACCCGAGTTTCGCGATCCGCGAGTTTCGCGCTATGCCTTGGGAAGAAAGCAAGCGCGAAACTCGGGAGGGTACTGTATGCGATACTATTAGTAAATTATTTTGATGAATTCGCCATAGGTGATAATTTCCAGGACTGAAAAGAGCTTGTGATACGTGTGACAGCCTCATGGTAAATGATACATCAACACTAGCAGAAGATAGATGACACTGTCTCCGAGGCGGAATGTAAACATCACACTGTGAGGATAGATTAGTTGATTTGAATGTCATATGGTATTTGAAATAGTTGTAACTGAGTGAGGTACTGAGTACTGAGGAAGTACTACAACATTCGTCTTGGAAGGCGTATGAGTATTTTTCAGGGTATTTTTTGGGGGGGAAAAGTGCGTCTTATAAGCCGTAAAATACGGCAACTGTTCGGGAACTAACAATAGTGATATCAGAGAGCAGGAGTATACCACCCAAATAACTCCCTGTACGGCAGCCTGGAGAAGGAGAATTGCAGCAGCAATCTTCAGCCACATAGTTAACACCTTAGTAGAGCGTGGAGTGTTGAATGGTGTCGGGACAGTGAAGGGGAATTCTTCAGAAATACCTTCAGGAGATGAGAACAGCAGCAGTGGTGGGAGGTGTTGTCAGGTTGGAGAGCTGTAGCTGTTTGCTTAACCAAGGGCGACGCAGCTCTGGAATTACTTGGGCTAGACTACCTCCTTACCCCTGGACACGGGGGTGGGGTTGTTTAGTTGCACCGGCCAACAAGCACTTGAAAGGCGAACCATCGCCGGCTGGTGAAAGTGGTAATCACCGTCCTCCGATAGGAGGGAACGAGGCAGGTTTAGTTCCTCACAGGTGTGAAGCTACCCAATTAGAGGGTCCACGTGAACAAATGCCCAAAGTACTCAGCCCAACGAGCAATCTGCACATCCATGTCCGACACGAGGCGCCCATCTGCTACTCGGATAGCATTCAACCGAAATGGAGACTTGGAAGGGAGCTTCTTCAGGGCTCGGTAGGTGGGTCGGAGGTCATTAGTGTTCAAATGGCCCTTGACATCCTCAGCGAGACTCCTGACATACCTCTCCTTGTCTTTCCCCAGGAGAGTTCTAGTCCTGCATGACAGAGCCCTGTACTGCTCCTGGTTCCCAGCAAGCCTGGCAGTGCAACTCCGTCGAGACAAAACCACGCCTTGACCTCGGGTGCTCCCCAATGCACTCCTTGGCAGCCTGGAGAGTTTCACGTTTGAAGGTATCCCACAATTCTACAGGGTCCTCGAGGGCACCGAGCACTGATTTGAGACTGCCAATGCATACTCATGGGCACATGTCAAGTCCTTCAGCTTCTCAAGATGAAACATAGTACAGTCGACCCTCGATTTAACGGACTTCGGATTTAACGGACTCCATTCGCAAGACAAATTTACGGGCAAGAGTGGCATATCAGACCGCTTATCGCCGCTCGAATCGTCAACAACATATTTTTTTTTTTTTTTTTTTTTTTTGGAATGCTTGGGTTTTAAGGAGTTTTAATGTATCAGATATTAAGATATATAAGGTAGGAGCCTGTGTTGCTAGTGATTTAGTTGTAGGTGTGTATGTGGGTTAAAATAGTGAATATTAGTATGTGTTACAATTTCTTGACTTCTTCTTGTGATCTCTTTCTCTTAAGTTTCGCTTCGTAGGTCCTCTCCTCTCCTCTCCTCGCCTCTCCTCTCCTCTCCTCTCCTCTCCTCTCCCCTCCCCTCCCCTCCCCCCTCCCCTCCCCTCCCTCCTCCTCTCCTCTCCTCTCCTCTCCTCTCCTCTCCTCTCCTCTCCTCTCCCTCCCCTCCCCTCCCCTCCCCTCCCCTCCCCTCCCCCTCTCCCTCCTCTCCTCTCCTCTCCTCTCCTCTCCTCTCCTCCTCTCCTCTCTCCTCTCCTCCTCCTCCCTCCTCCTCCTCCTCCTCTCCTCTCGACTAGTGTTGGCCGAAGCTTCCACTTCGGGAGACTGCAAACCGTCACATACACACAGCTGTTTGCCTGCACTGTTTTCGTTGATGGTAAACAAACATGGCTCCGACACCTAGGCTAGCTATCGCTGCTATACACTTACTTATGTATATTGTCAATCGTAGACAAGCATAACTAGCTAAAAACATGCATGGATGCGTTCATGGTTGGCTCCTCGGAAAGCAAAACTCGAGTGACAATGCTGCGGGCACGGGAAGCATCCAAAAGTGTGCATTTCCCCTTCATTTAGGCGATTCACTATGTACTCATGACCATATATATATATATACAGCCAAACCTCGATATAACAGACCTCGATGTAACGGACTTCGGATATAACGGACTTCATTTGCGGGACTTTTTTTTTTTTTTTTTTTTTTTTTTTTTTTTTTTCTTTTCATATGAGACCGCTTATCGCCGCTTGAATTGTCAACTCAACATAATTGTATTATTTTCTCATTTTACTTTGGAATGCTTGGGTTTTAAGGAGTTTTGATGTATCACATATTAAGATATAATATTATAAGGAAGGAGCCTGTGTTGCTAGTGATTTAGTGGTAGAAGGTGTGTATTGTTTAAAATAGTGACTATTAGTGTTATGGCGTGGCCGCTGCTACGTCTCCCTATCACCTCAACACCCTAAATCGCCCTTATCTAAGGTGACACGCAGTGCTACACTGACCTAAATAGTGACACGTGTATAGAACTGCACTTCACAACCATATAATATATATAATAATGAGCATTAGTCATGATAATAAGCAATACCTTTGGAAGCCACGGCTGAATCTGGCTCATAGTAATTTGTTTACCTTTCACTAGAGCTTGAGCTTGACTAGCTACACGTTCTGGTTGTGTTTGTGATTATTTCTCATTTATTTCACGTGTAGGAGCAGACCAAATTCAGCATGTAGTGCCAGTCACTGTTTACCTCCCAACATAGCTACACAGTCTGGTTGTGTTTGTGATTATTTCTCATTTATTTCACAGTTTCCGTTTTTTTCCTATATTTTTCCCCCCTTGGGAAAATACCCTCGCTATAATGGACAATCGGCTTTAACGGACCACACCTCCCCCTTTAGTCCGTTATATCGAGGTTTGACTGTATATATATATATATATATATATATATATATATATATATATATATATATTATATATATATATATATATATATATATATATATATATATATATATATATATATATATATATATATATATATATATATATATATATTATATATATATATATATATATATATATATATATATATATATATATATATATATATACATATATATATATACAGGGAAGTCCCGAAGATACGAGCAGTTAGGTTCCACCTGGCATACTCGTAAAGCGAAATCTCGCATAGCGAAATACATAAGTAATGGTAAAATATAGGTTTGATTCCAGGACCCCATCAAAGACATGTTTTTCAAGCTAAAATAAACTAGCGGTCCCAAGGTTGGGGCCGCACACCTGGCTAATTACCCCTAAAAGTCAGGCTGCACACCTGGCTAATTACCCTTCAGGTCACGCCTTGCTTGGGGTGACCTGACTGGGGTCAATCAAAATCCCCCTTTGTCCAGCCCGGGAGTCCTGTATTCAGTCAGTTACCTACCAACCACTACAGTGAGAGGAACACCACTCCTCCTCTCCCTGTGTTCCTCTCACTGTCGTGGTAGGTAGGTAACTGACTGAATACAGGACTCCCGGGCTGGACAAAGGGGGATTTTGGTTGACCCCAGTCAGGTCAACCCAATCAAGGCGTGACCTGAAGGGTAATTAGCCAGGTGTGTGGCCCCAACCTTGGGACTGCTACAAAACTATACCAAACACAACAAACACAATGTTTGAATGTCGTAGCATTGGATTTTCGATCTCGTATATTGAAAATAGACCCTAATTTACTTAGCTCGTATCATTGATTTCTCATATACCAAATGCTCGTATAACGGGACTTTCCTGTATATATATATATGTGTGTGTGTGTGTGCGTGCATAGAAGGCGCAGTGTGCTCTTGATCAGATGTGTGTGTGTGCGCGTGGAAGGCGCTGTCATTCTACCTGTTCTTCTATGAGTTCGTCTATTTGTCTAGCTGTAGGCTACATGTCATTGTAGGTTCATTTGAGCTCTTTGTAAGGAGTTGCGATGCCTAAAGTAATCACTTGCCTGTTGGCATGGGCCACTTGTCCATGTGTATTCAGTTCTTCCTTAAAAACTACAACATATATATTCACAAACACAGTGAAAACCTACCACATAACTTGAAGGAGGATTATTGGCCATCTTGCGGTAGTAGGGGTAATGCAAGTTAATGTTACTGTGGAGCCGCAGCTTGACAGTTGTGTTGCTGGTCTGTATTTGACAGTCGATGATGTCACAACATGGCGCCAGTCGTTTTAGGGCGCACAAATTTTCCTAAACTTAAAATGGCTGTATCATCAAAAATACTGTTCACATAGAAAAATCAGCATCACTGCCTTACTATATGAGGCTTGAAGATATCCAATCTATTGTTACCTCAAGTAGAGTAAATGGGTCCATTAAATGAACTGAAAAGAAAGGAAAATGAAGAGTTATAAAACGAAATGGAGAAATTGAAAAAGAGAATAATGAACTTAAAGGAAAATGTGAGAATGGAGAAAAAAAGATCAAGGGACAAGTGGAAAATGTGATGGAAGGAGAAGTGAATAACTGGAAAGAAGAAAAAGAGAAAGCCAAAGTGGACTTGCAAGAAGTTATAGAACAACAAAAGAAAGAGCCAAGTGAACATGTTAAGAAAGAAGTAGTGAAAGTTTTGAAGAATAATTAGAATTTAATAAAGAGATGTAGCAGAGAAGAAAAAATGTGTTATTATTTTTGGAGTGAAGGAGAAGAATATCTTGTTTAGATTAAGGAGAGAAAGAGAAGAAGTAAAAACGGTAAAGAACGTTTTGATGAAACTTAATGGTGAGGAAGAAGAGACAAGATTTGTAGATGAAGTGGAAGAAGTAGTAAGATTGGGACCTTAGGCAGAAGGAAGAGATAGACCAATAAAACTAACATTGAAATCACAGACGACAACCGAAGAAATCTTGGAGAGAGCCTTCAGGCTGAGGTCAACTGTGGAGTTCAGAGACGTGTATATAAATATAGCAATGAATGAAGAATAAAGGAAAAAGTTGAAGGAAATGCAAGAAGTAAAACAGAAATGAAGAAAGAACGGGGGAAGAAAAAACAACTTTTTTTTGGAGGGTGCTAAACGACAGGGTGAGAAAATGGTATATAAATTATACATGGGATTTTATATATACCGTATTTGCCGGCGCATAAGACGCACCTCCGCATAAGACGCACCCCTATTTTACAAGGAGGTTTTTAGAAAAAATAAAATATTGGTGTTTGTGAGGGAAAAAATAAATTTCGTAAATTTATCAAGTTATTAAAAAAAAAAAGGATTTGTAGGGGAAAACAAATGATTATGAGCATGTACCTAAATAAAATATTCACAGTGCAGTGAATGTGAATGAAAAATTATACTATAGTTAAAATGTAAAGGAATGACGGTAATCAAAATCGGTCATAATATATGCAGGATGCCCCCACGAATTGATATTCTAATATTTTGCTACCTATGACATATAGCTTAGATTTAATGTTGTAGGTATGCCTTTGTTGCTTTCTGCTATGTGATAGACTTTGTGGAATATTTGATGTATAGATATTGGTATTATTTTGGTAGTGGGCTTTCAAAGTCCTAGAACTCTTACCGACACCATCGTGTAGCTTTCTTCATTCTGAGTATTTTGAGCCCCATTTCCCATGGCGCAATGAATAATAATGGAATTACACGTTAGTACCGAAAATCTACCGTTATTTCAGCCAGAAAGTTAAGTTAGGTTAAATCAGATTAGGTTAGGTTAGAGGTGGGGTTTGGTTTAGTAACAGATGATATAGAGAAAAAACGAATATTACCAATAATATGACAGTGTGAAGCGTAGCAATGGTTTGCGGGGCGGACCTGGAGGGGCAGGTTGCCTCCCCTCCCACACACACATGTAAACAAACATTGATGTCCGACAAAAACGAGAGCCAGATTCATTCAAACACATCAAAACTATTCAGGACTAAGTTTCGGCCTCGAAATCGGTGGTTGCCCAATAACATAAATTTACGAAGATATTTAGTTAACACCGTCTGGTAAGGTAGCCATCTCTACCTTGTTGTTATTGTTGTAATTGTTGAAGGGCACCGTTGTCGGGATCGACGATATTTGCCCTGGTTACACCTATGAATCTATCACAGTCGCGAGGGTTGATTAGTCTTCTTCAGGAAGGTGCAGGTGAAGGCTGGTTCATACTCTGAAATCACGGCAGCGTTCCGTCAGCCGTGCCTTGTATTCACACTATTTGTCATGGTTCCGTCATTTTCGGCAGTTCTGCTCACCCTCTAAACAGACATGGTGCCTCAGAGGTTATGGTTGAAGAAATTTGCATTAATAGCACTTCTAGTGGATGAAGAAGAGGAGTTTGAAACTCTAAAAGACACTGTTTTGGGTACATAAAGCCTTGAGAAAACGATGATTATCAGCACGGCACAGTCTCATTACATTAAAAATATTCTTCCCCAGAAACCGTTACGTGACAGGACGGTGGTGTATTGGAGCCGTGACGTGGCGCACCGTTTAGTGTACACGTCTATTTGTTTGAATGTAAGAAATTCTAACGGATGTGATGAGATGGTGCATGCCGTGTCACCATGATGGTATGGTGTGATTCGGCCTTGAGGCGGACGATGTGGCGCCATGATGGGTCTTGGTCTTGGTGCACCATGTGGAAGACTTTTGTCCCATCTACATCTACCGTTGCAGCCTTTTTACTAGCACTCTTTCATACATTCCTTATCCGTAGAGGTACAGGGGTGAGGATTGAGGGGTCGAGGTGGTACAAAGCCCTATGCTGTCTCTATCCCCACCTTGCTTACCACTGTAGCGGCGCTAAAACAAACGCACACACACACCTGCATCGGTTTAGGCCACCCTCCCTGTCTGGGACAGGATTAGTGGGTGAACCTGACGCTGACCTGACTTGTCCTCGCCGACACAACTGCAACACCAGCCAGGTAATTCAGACAGCCACAGGACACACATAGACACACACGCCGAGCACCTCTTATCCCCACGTTGTACAATGACTCGCTGTCAAATAAACTACGAAGCCACGACGCCCTTTCTCCATCCTTGTGTGTATAGACAAACTCCCCAAGATACTACACCTTCCTCTCACCGCTCACACTAAAAATAAACACTTTAACACTCTCTTTGATTCACTATTCCATTTATCAACAATACTCATTCCAGCGAAAATTCCATCACCATTTTCTGCCTCCCTTCTATCATCTCCTTCCAACTGTTGTGTCAACTTGTGTGGCCCGAGTCGAATGCTGGTTAAGGCTACAACTAATATGCGGGATGTTTGTCTTTTCCATGGGTGCGGGGGATGACTCTGAGTGTAATGACCCATGGTGGGTGCGCGGAGGGCGTCGCCGAGTGAAGTATCCCAGGTGAAGCAGCAGACCTGAGATATCAAGACGTTTTACCATGGAGAGCAGCAGCGGCGGTGTGGATGATGTTTACATCTGACACGGCCATCTTGGCAGCAACAACCGCAATCTTGTTGCCCCAGCTCTTGTTTTCTTCTTTAAAATCCAACCTTTTCTTAGAATTATGCATTACTGTTGATAACACAGTTACTAATTTGTGTTCAGTGGACTACTGCTCAACACAGATCACTCCAGACCCCTTTAGTAATACACCACCGGCTGTTTCTGCATTCTCTGCCTGACCTCTCATGCACTAATATGGCCGCATTAGACGCAGGGTGAACTTTGCATTCCTTTTTAAGGGAAAAAACTGCGTCTTATGCGCCGGCAAATACGGTATATATATATATATATATATATATATATATATATATATATATATATATATTATATATATATATATATATATATATATATAATATATATATATATATATATATATTATATATATATATATATATATATATATATTTACATGGGATTTATATTTATATAGCACAAAGCATCTTAGGTTTAGTCTTAACGTTAGTTACACTTGTGTTGAGCTGTGATTGAAAAGCTTGCTTACTTTAACTCAGCTATGACTGACTTCCCGTTTTTCTGTCTCAGTCTGTCTGCTGTGTTTGTCTCTAGGCATAGCCATACCTAATATAGATCTAGCTTGATCATAGTCACAAGAACATTCATGAAAATATGTCTTTTTGCCAGTCATTAAGATACTGCTCAAGATAGATCCAATATGCAGCCAAACATGTATTCTTACACAGGTCAATAACTACTTTATTGCCTCTCACATGGCTGGGGTTGGCAGTTCTGGTTTCTACCCTCCATCACTTCCCATGATATGGAAGAGCAGAACTGGTAGCCTCCCAGCACTCACACTTAACGTAACACTTACAGAATTCACAGGAACAGGACAAACCAAACAAGTGGTGATTTTCCAGTGTAACAGTATGTTGTTGATGGAGGTGTGGATGGAACAATGCTTAAGTCTTCTGGCAGTAGGAAGTAAAAGTGGATAAGATGCCTAAAGAGGGGAAAGTTTAAAGTGTACTGAGTATTAACCCTGTGATGTGCTGTGGCAGGTGAGCCAGGGACTGGTACAGCTTGCCTGCAGTCTGCTGGAGTCAGGTGGAGGACCCAAGGGGGAGACCTATATCAGTCAGCGGGCAGTGCAGCTGGCTGGCCAGATGCTGCCCCTCATCATCAAGCGACAGCCACACCTGATACGCACTGTTGTCTGCCAGCTCTCTTGTTTCATCCTTTCATCATCATCACCAGTGCAGTATATCGGTGAGTTTTATAATTTTATTTTATTTCTTAAGCGAGACTCCATGAAAGCTTACACTAGACCATGTTTAACGCACGAGTTACGTTCTTGAGAAATTGTGCGTTACGCGAAATATGGCCTAAATAAATCCTATTTTCCCATTATTTTCTAAATTTTAAAACAATTATGTGCGTAATTTCAATTTTTTCACGTGTTAAGCAAATTTTGGTACAACTTTGTTTTGCGCAACTCTGAATTTTTGTAAATCAAGGTTGTGTTAAATGAGGTCTAGGTGTATTTGTTCTTTTATCAGAACTCATTATTATGTAATGTACCACATGTGTATGCATGAACTGTGTACAGTGGTTACGCATACCACGCGTCTCGATCCTGTAATCTAGCATCCCACGGATACCATCCAACATTTACCCAAATTATCATTCCAAGATAAACCAAACACATCCCGAGAGTGTACACTGACACATCATGGAAAACATTTGTTGGCGACCATGTTGATGACATTCAGATAATTTCTGATCTCTGATATTGAAAGAGGTATGAAGAGGAGATTGAATGAACTATTATACAAAGGAGTGCAGAACAGGAGATCCATGGGAGCTGCTATATGCAGGTGATTTAGTCTTGACAGCTGAGACAAATGAGAAAGTTCAGAGGAAATTTATAGATTGGAAGCAAGCAATGGAGATAAGAGGTCTGAAGGTGAATATGACCAAGGCGAAGATGATGGTAAGAGGCAAGAAAAAAGAGCAAAATATGCAAGTGGAAAGGTTTTCCTGTGGAGTGTGCAGCAGTGGAGTAGGAGTAAACTATTCGATGCAAGGAATGTGACAAGTGGTGCCATAAAAAATGGTCAGGAAAAGGACACCTGAATAGGGTGGTAGATTTCTGCTGACCAAGAAGAATTAACGGAGGGCAGAGGAGGAAGAGGTAGAAACTATAGAAGTGAATTATGATGTAATAGAAGAAGTGAAAGTTTTTTTTTTCTTGGTGACATGTTAGACAACGAGGGTGGAGTGGAGAGAGCTGTAATAATACGGGTAGCAACTACATGGAATCAGTCGAAAGAGATAACGGGACTGCTGATAAAGAAGAATATTCCACTGAAAAACAGATGAAGAGTATTTGAAGCATGTATAAGATTAGTATTGCTGTATGGTTCTGAGACATGGGCTTTCACGAAGAAGTTGGAGGATGTGTTGGTTGGTTGTGATGAGAGAATGTCGAGTTATATGGCTGGATCACATGGAGAGATGAAGTGTCCAGTGAAGAGGTGTGGAAGTGTCAGGTCTCCATCCACCGGGCAGGCCAAGGAAGACATGAAGGCAATGTATTTACCTAGTTGTATTTTATAGGGCCTGAGCTACACTTGTATGGTCCTGTCTCCATATCTACATTTATCCAGTCTCCTTCAACAAGTGCACATTCTTTTGCCGATATCAACTCCTCATTTAGTAGTGTTGAAGAGGATCTGGCAGCATTGGGCACAGAAGAGGTTGAGACAATGGATCGATGTAGTTGGAAGCGTATCATCTGCTGTCTAACCTCATAAGATATTATGGGAAAATCTGACGTTGAAGATAAAGAAGATGCTTGTGTTATTGAAGGTTTTTGTTTCTGTTCTGTGGCTGGGCCATATTTTTTCCCAAATGCACATGCGTTTGGTGCAGCCCAAGATGAGTTGCCAGGTAGTGAAATCGTGTTCGTTCATATCTGTCATTAATTAACCAAACCTAAATCTAACCTAACCAAACCTAAACGTATCCATTGCTTATATATTAATTTAAGGTATCCATTAACCAAACCAAACATAACCTAAATCTAACCTAACCATACCCATAATCCTCTTGCTCTCTCTTGACATTACAAACCTGTTATACACACTTTCATTACTTGCACTATCTATTCCTCTCACACCACAGGTACTTGTCAATTATCCAAATAACTGATTTCAACTGCTTGGATCCTTGACCTTTGATTCTCTTTCCACACCCAAGTCTCACTTGCATATGTGATTGTCGGTACAATTATTGCATCTCTGAGGCCCGTATTTTACCTTATTTCTTACAGTAGTAAAGTCGTTACTAGTTGGCTTGTTTGCTTGTACTGCGCAGTCTAGCGTTCGGAGTCCTACACAGTAAAGGTCGAGGTACTGGCTATACATTGAGAAGTGGCCAGTCGCTGCCCAGTCATCATTTAGTTAAGGTCGCTTTGTAGCACTCAGGCATTTGGGTTTATTCGCCAGTTGGTTTATCTTGTGTACTATAGTACATATAGACTCAACCCTCAGCTATTACGCACGGCTATCGCATTTTACGGCTATCACGCATACCTCATATATGTACCTCAACACTCGGCTATAGCGCATCAAGCTGTCGCATGTTTACGGCTTTCACGCACACCTACATTTTTTTCCTCTTTTTTTCTTCGCATTTCGGCCTATAGCAACCTGTAGGTAGGGTTTCCTGTTTTGGGGGTTTCGTAGCATCCCGGGATTTCTGGGACAAACCAGGATATTTCCCGGGATTCCGCGGATTTCCCGCATCAGGTAATATTTGTACTAACCAATGCTGTGCGAAGTGCGAACCTCACATACTTCATTAGTGTAGTATCTGTATATTATTTGAAAGGCAATTGAATTGATACATTTTATGACACTGAAGCAATGTTCACTGTATTAACTTGCATTCTGGTGCAGAAATAGGTACATAATCTGACTAAATAAGAAAAATTTTGATTATCTAATCCCCTTCCGTTAGCCATATAAGTATTCAGACATTTGTATTGCATTCAAAGTTGCTATTATAAAAGTTTAAGAATTCCATATTTAATGGCATTTGGGAAGCCACATTCTACAAAAACCTAAAGAAACATTTGAATGACCATGGAAAGAAATAAGATAATAGCATAAAATCATTTGTGCACGGTGCACACAAGACACACGACACAGTCCATGCACACATCAAAATTTTGTTCATGAAATGACTCCAAGAAGCACAAACAGTCAATCTCCTTATGTTAGTCAACAAAGAAATCCAAGGATATATAGAATGACATTAAAAGATAGCCATTGTAGAAAAAAAATTCTTGTATTCTTGTTATTCTTCTTGTTTTGTTTTTTACATAGTGCAAATCTGAGATAGGAAAAACAATAAAACTCCCGGGATTTTAACCAATTTCTTGGGGAAAAAAGCATAAACCACTTACCGTATTTTAAGGCTTATAAGACGCTGCATCTTGGAAGACGCACCTGATTTTGGAAAGAAATTTTCGAAGAAGAAAAAAGAAAAAAAAGAAAAAATTTTCCGATATACAGTTATTTTCCACACAAAAACACACTCACTATTCATTATCTTCATTTAGCACTGCTCATTAGCCATTTTTTTTGTTCTAGCTTGTATGCGATAGTATAGTTAATTGTTATGTTGGCTGGGTGAACATGTGGCTAAGCACAGGTCGGACGGCAGGAGTGAAAACAAACCCGTCTGCGGCGGTGCGCAGCTGCGTGCCTGCCTGGCCTGCCGATCAGCTGAGTCTGACTTTGTCGTCCTGAGTGTAACACCTCTCCTCCTCCCCGTTTCCTCACTACGTTGCCTGCTTCCTGTTCCTCACCACGTATTGTTTTGAATTTTCCTGTATGCGTGTATTTTTTGTGATGGCTGCATGTACATAAGTATACAAACTTTCATCTAATGTAACAAACAAACTTCATTATACACGGAATGGCTGTTGGCGCCAATCTGCCGAGGCGGAATGGCTCCCGCCAGTACCACAGTAAATAGCATAGCGTGAAGACAGATTATTTGATTTAATGTCTTATGGTATTTGAAATACTTGAAACAAAATAATACTGAGGTTCATCATATCAGAGGCTGAATTGAATGCTCCCTAAGCAAACCTCCTACAACTTCGTCTTGGAAGACGCATGACTTTTTTTTCGGGTATTTTCTTGGGGGAAAAAGTGCGTCTTATAAGCCGTAAAATACGGACCCCCGGGCCCCGACCCTGGGGGGAAAACCCTCCCTGTTCAGTGCCCTCCAGGGCTGCGTGGTAGGCCCGGGAGGTTCCTTGAGGGCTCTTGGTTGGCCCACCCCGTGGGTGCAGACGACTTTTATAGGGGGCCCCTGGATTAGAGGATTTTTCCCCCCCTGTTTCCTCCAATGTACTCACCGCAAAGGTAGAATAATGGGCAGGATATGGGTATTCTTAGGCCCTCGACGTTGCCAAGATTGTGGCCCGGGCGGATCAATCGGTACACGGCGGCCATTTCCCCAACGCTAACCCTCAACCACCCCTCCGCTGAAATTTCTAAACCCTCGGCTAAGCCTATCAACTAAAAAGTTTTACAGCTATCTTTCCTTTATATCTGCCAAAACATGTTTTCTTCCCCAACTATGACTATTGCCTATGGTTCCCCATGGCTGCCCTGAAACAACCCCTGCAACCAACAAAACCTACCCCCCCCCATGGAAACACCCCGCTTCCTAGCTTCTTATCTCTGTCAAAAAAACCCTACCTGGACCAAACCTACTTTTCCCAAAAACCAAAATTTTTCCCTCCGGGGGGGATGTTCGTTACCCTATTGCCTTTACCTCCTCTTCCTCCTCCGCACCCCGAAATGCCTGAAATTTCCCCTTTTTTGCCGGCGCATAAGATGCATTTTTTCCAAGAAAACAATCAATCATCATTGGGGGCATCCCCCGGGGCCGCGTCCCTCGCCCACCCACGACGCCCTCCCGGGGGGCACCCCCCCGGTTCCCATGCCGGCTCCTTTTCCCCTCCAAGCAGCTCTCGACAAGAAACATCAACTTGCCCACCCGGGCCTTGTTGGCGCCCCCTTGGTCTCCTCCCCACGCCCCATTGTCTCTTACAGATACAACCCGATGGGAAGGATCGGGTTTTGGTACGTGCCCCATGGGCCCCTATAGCCGAAGTTGCACTGACGGGCTATCAGGGAATAGGGCCCTTTATTCATCTCACGGGGCAAACGCTGATTTTCATGTAACATCCACGTACCCCCTGATTCTTCGAAAACTTATTACCAAGGCATTGATTCGTCCCCTTCAGTCACTATTTAGGCCTGTCTCACAACCATAGAGTAAACAGGGGTCACAAGCGACTTGAAGATCCGGATCTTTGTCCTCCTGCCAGGTACCGACCGCCAAATACTCCCCTGACGGTCCATAAAACCGTGGGGTATGCCAAACGCCTAAGGCTTCTTGACGTGACCCGCCGTCATTATGGACTGCGCTACCAAGGTATGTAAAACTTTCCAAGATCTCAATGTCCTCGCCACATGCATGAACAGACTGTACTGCTTCATCTAGTAAGTCTCCAAACACCTGGACCTTGGTCTTGAGCCAGGAGACCGCAAGTCCCAAAGGCTTTGCCTCCTCGTGCAGCGCCTCGAGAGCCATCACCAGGACCTCCAGCGACTCAGCAAAGATTACTGCATCATCGGCAAAAACAAGATCAGTGATCTTGGTGTTGCCGACGGATGCTCCACAATCACTTTGATCTACAACCTTGTCCAATACCCAGTCCATACAAGCGTTGAAAAGTGATGGGGCAAGGACGCACCCTTGCCTCACTCCCGTATTCACAGGAAAGAAGCTGGATACACCTGCCCCACACTTCACAGCACTCTCAGTCCCAGAATACAGACCAGTTTAAAAGGTCCAAGAAAGGGAATGCAAAATTCACCCTGCGTCTAATGCGGCCATATTACTAATGAGAGGTCGGGCAGAGAATGCAGAATGGCCGGGGGTGTATTACTAAGGGGGTCTGAAGTGATCTGTGTTGAGCAGTAGACCACTGAACCCAAATTTGTAACTATGTTACTAATAATATCAACAGTAATGCATAATACCAAGAAGAAGTTGGAGTTTAAGAGAAAACAGGAGGTGGGGCAACAAGGTGGTGGTTTCTGCTGCCAAGATGGCCATCATATGTAAACATCACCCCCTTCCCGCAGTCCAGGCAATCAAGGAGCCTACTAGAGGAGATAATATTCTAGATTTTACTGACAAACAAGGAAGATTTAGTTACAGAGGTGGAAATAGGGTGGTAAATGATCGGAATGGACTCAGTAGACAGGTAGTTAGTGCGGAGTCAGAGAGCTTTAAAGGGAGGCTGGATAAATTCATGGATGGGGATGAAAGGTAGATGTAGGTATTGTTAAGTAACAGGAACTACCACGTGTAGGTCTCACGGCCTCATGTAGCTTCCCTATTTTCTTATGTTCTTATGTTTTTATGTCCTACCTTTCTATCTTCAGTGAACCCAGAGAAGTCCAATAGAGTCCTTCTAGGTTCTGATCCTGTTTTTGGTGTGTCCGCCATCTTTGAATTTTCTTAATTAATATATTCTCCTATAACAACCTCTCTCGGTCATGAAGCTACTTTTATATTATCATAATTGATTTATAAGAATATTACATATACAGTCAAACCTCGATATAACGGACTTCGGATATAACGGACTCCATTTGCGTGACGTTTTTTTTTTTTTTTGCATATTCGAGTTCGACCGCTTAATCGCCCGCTGAATTGTCAACTTCAACATAATTGTTAGTATTTTGTTTCTCATTTTATTTGAGAATGCTTGTGGTTTAAGGAGTTTGATGTATCACATTAAGATATAATATTATAAGGAAGGAGCCTGTGTTGCTAGGGATTTAGTGGTAGAAGGTGTGTATTGTTTAAAATAGTGACTATTAGTGTTATGGCATGGCCGCTGCTACGTCTCCCTGTCACCTCAACACCCTAAATCACCCTTATCTAAGGTGACACGCAGTGCTACACTGACCTAAATAGTGACACGTGTATAGAACTGCTCTTCACAACCAATAATAATATATATAATAGAGCATTAGTCATGATAATAAGCAATACCTTTGGAAGCCACGGCTGAATCTGGCTTGTAGTAATTTGTTTACCTTTCACTAGAGCTTGAGCTTGACTAGCTACACGGTCTGGTTGTGTTTGTGATTATTTCTCATTTATTTCACGTGTAGGAGGGGACCAAATTCAGCATGTAGTGCCAGTCACTGTTTACCTCCCAACATAGCTACCCAGTCTGGTTGTGTTTGTGACTATTTCTCATTTATTTCACAATTTTTCCGTTTTTTTCCATATATTTTTCCCCCCTTGGGAAAATACCCTCGCTATAACGGACAATTGGCTTTAACGGACCACTCCTCCCCTCTTTAGTCCGTTATATCGAGGTTTGACTGTACTTCAATCTCCATATTAAGTACATTTTTAGAATATGTAAATGCAATACCCTCAATACTTGAAAGTGTGTCCTACTGGATAATTTAAAAAAAAAAAAAATAATAATAAAATAAATAAATAGTGAGGCCAACTGGAAAGTGAGGCCAACTATTCATGTACCCGCCAGGGTGGCTCGGTTGGTAGAGCTGTGGGCTCGCGTGTAGCGTCCCTGCATTCGGTCAGCGGTTCGAGCCCACCAAGTACGTCCTGGCGTGGTGGCGCTTTGTATAGTCAATAACCTTGTAGTTGATACTTGCAAAGTGTCTAGATAGGATCAAAGTATCTTATATACTATTCTTGTCATTCAGGTAGAGTGTAACTACAAGAAAGTCATGGATCCAACTGCCATATCATATGTCAGGAATTTACTGTTAAGTGGGGTCATTTTGTCTCGCTGTCATTTAGAACAGCTAATGGTATTCGGCAGGGGTGGATTTTATCTCCCTACCTATACAATGTGTACACAGATGATCTCAGTGCCAACCTTCGTGATACAGGTGTCGGCTGCCACATACATTATGGGTGCATCAACTCACTGAGTTATGCTGATGATATGGTACTGCTCGCACCCACTGCGGATGCGTTGCAGGACCTTACCAATGTGTGTCAGGTGTATTCTGCCAAGCATAACATTGTCTATAACACCACTAAGACAGAGTGCATGGTAGTATCACCGGCACGCACTCTGGTGAATTACCTCATAACAGCATGGCTCAGTGGGTCTGCCCTCACTTTTGTGGATAGATTCGCATACTTAGGCCGTGTTATATCCCACGATATGACTTGTGATGATGACATCATCAAGCAGACCACCAAGCTTCTTGTCGTGGGAAATACTCTACAGAGGAAATTTTCCTACTGTAGCAGAGAGGTGAAGATGGCGTTATTCAGGAGTCACTGCTACTCTACAGTACCCTCCTGAGTTTGGCGCTTGCTTTCTTCACATGGCATACAGGGATGTCAATTTTCCGCGGATTCGCGGATTTCCGAGTATTTTATTGCCAGCTGGGTCACTTCTGTGAATCGTGTAGATTCGGGTTAAATTTTTTTTGAGGGGGGTGTACATAGTTGCCTAGCCCACAGCCTAACCTGACCCTGGCCACTGATCCAGCACAGACCATAAAACATTTTTTGGCTGCCTAGCGGGAAGTTAATACTAGGCTGCCGATCTCTCCTGACTCCACTGCTACAAGTTTGCTCAGGAGGCAGTATTTTGGGGGTGGAATACAGCAGCCCACAGCCAGTATGTTGGGGGTGGATTATAGCAGCCATAGCCAGGTGAGATAGCTCTGGTGATCCAGGGGTCTGCTATCGATTGGCACACTGCCCTCACTGTGTCAAGTTTGCAGGCTCCAGGCCTGGAGAGTTCAATGCAGGGATACCACAGCAGGAGGCAAGCCAGATTGGCCAGAGGGTATATACTCAATATAGTATGGCCAGAGATATATACATATACACAAATTGTGGACACAAAAACAGACAAAATTGAGACCAGAAATTATTATAGATATAACCAAGGACCTCTCAGAAGCTCTCTCTGAGCATGAAATTTACAAAAAATCCCCGGCGAACCCCCAGCTGGGAGGTTCCCTCGCTACGGTCGGTCAGCCTCGCTGCGCTCGGATGAGTTGGTCGCCCTATTATTTTATTTCAAGAGGTTTTTTTCTTTTCTTGTTGACATCCCTGGGCATAGCGCTAAACTCGAGGATCGCGAAACTCGGGTATTGAAAACACTGTAAAAATGTTTATTTAGTCACTTTCTCTCCCCAAAAATACCCTGAAAGTGCCCCGAGCCCCTGTCCACCCAGCAGTGAATGGATACCTGTGTTAGCCGGGGTTTGTGACCCATCTCCTGGGGTGGTTGGCCAAAACTAGAGGACAGAAGAGGAGGAGAGGAGAGAAGCTACGAGCTTGAGCTTGAGTTGGGAGTCACCCAACTGATACTGTCGGTGAAGCCTTTGGTCCGGTGTTCTCCCACACACGTGGTATTCTGTTGGGAGAGAAGCAAAACTAGGTGTTTCATTTTCCCCTCCTTCCTCTCTCTGCATCACATTCATACGGGGTCCCCCCTCACTGGGGGGCCTCCTGCTTCTGATTCTCTCTCATGCGTGCTCTCCAAAAATTCTCCAAAAAATTTTTTACATTTTCCCCCCACGCTGTTACCCCTCCACTCACACACAACCCCAGCGGGTACTCCACCCCTATCCACACCTGTCTCTCATCTCTCGCCATTCTTTACCCGATTTCCCCTACCACTCCCTAACTTTTTTTTCTAGCATACTCTCCCGTTACATTCCAAGCAATACTCCAGTTTCACCACTCCTGTCTCACCATCACAACGTTTGTTAACCCTTTCTTCCATCTGACATCGACTATTTACCTTTTGCAAATTTTGATCTTGATCTTGATATTACCATGGAAAAAAATCTGTCTCTGACCACCGAGTGTCCTAATCACCCACTGCTGCCCATTAACTCTATCTACGATTGAAAATTTTCACCGGAACCCACAGGGGGGCGCATAACCTCTAATCACAAGCGCCACTATAAAAATCCTCCCTGCGCCCACCACGGTGATCCAACCATCACGCCTGGGGGGAAACCCTCCAGGGCCTAAAAACCACCCCTGGGGTCACTGCCTAAGGGCACTGTAGGCACCCGCACATACACCAAAAGCCAAAGAAGCTTACTCAATAATAGAAGATAAGAAATTAAAAAAAAAATCTGACCAAAGAAGTAAAAAAGTTCAAAAAAAAGGAAAATTTAGTTGAGGTAGGGTGGAAAAAAAAAAATGTGTCATCATTTTGGTCTCAAAAAAAAAGTGCTTACCAAAAAAACTTCAGAGAAGGGGAAAGAAAGAGTTCAAAAAAAATATTTAAAAGTAGTAGAAAAAAATTCGGAGATAGAAAAGAAATAGAAGAATACATGGGGTAGGCAAAATAAGAGGGAGGAGCCCGCCCCTTAAAAATTTAAATTTTTGGTCCAAAAACTACAGAAAACGATATTTGTCAAGGCAGGGAAATGCCAAAGCAGAAGAATATGAAAAAATAGGATAAAAAAATATAATGGGGGAAAAAGAGCCATTTTGAATGTACTTTTAAAGAAGCCAAAAAAAAAAAAACAAATTTTGAAAAAGGAGAGGAAAAAAACAAAACTCATTGGGAGTTTTGGCCAAACTGAAAAAGTGTATCAAAAAGGAAAAAGGGTGGGGGGAAGACCTTTTCAAAGGAAATGAAAAAAGGAGGGCGGGTATCGTACACTGGCTGTGTCAACTTTAACAGAATAATTTTTACCTGAGAGCCAAGAAACCGACATTTGGGTTTGTAAAACCAAGCAGAGTGATCTGAGGATTGCCAGTTGGGGAGTTAATATAATGTTGGAGGCGAAACAGAAATCAGAAAAAGGGGGGTGGTGTAAGGGTGTTAAAAAGGAAGGGATGTGGGTGTAGGAAGGTGGAAAAAGGAAAGAATGGCAGAGGTGTTGAAGGTAGAGTTGGTGAGAAAAAAGGGAAAGGGAATAAGAGATTTATCGTATCTTTCCCACCTAAAAAAATTCCTGGGGGAGAAAGAGTACTAAAAACATATAAGAGACACAAGAAAATGTTTAAAGAATCGTTTTGAAAATTGTGAGAACAAATTTTTATGGAGTTTTTAAACTACAAAGAAGTTTGCTGGGAAGAATGGTATACTGAGGGGGAAAAAAACTCAAGGGTGGTAATTTTTGGGTTTTGGTAATGAAACATCTGACCAGTGGATTAAAGAGAATAAAAAGATTAAAGGGGTAGCGAAAAAACCATCAAGACTAGCCCTACTATTGAAAAAAGAACTGGAAGTAATTAGTAAAGAAATTATCAGTGCCCACTTGGGAAAGAGGACCATGTATTTATTAAATTTAAAATAAATGATGCAAAAGAGGGGAAGAGAAAACACAAGAAAGGAGATACAATTATGGAAAAGCGACTTGACGGATTTAAGAACATTCTTGGGAAGACAGATGGAATAATTTTCCATGCAGAAGGAGTACCAGAAAAAATGGGACGAGTTCTCCGAATTTACACCGAAGGAATAAAATAGTTAGTTCCAAGGATAGTTATCAGAGAAAAGAAAAAAAATGAATGGTTTAACAAAAAAATTGAATTAGAAAGACTAGAAAGAGAAAACTGGAATAGTTGGGAAATGGAGGTATCAACCTTTGGGAGAAGTAAAAAAACAACTAGAAATGAATATGTGAACCCGAAGAAAGAAGAAAGAAACTACTAGAGGAAATAAAAAAAATGTAGAACAAACTAAAACTTTTCTATAGATATATTAAGGGAAAAAATAAAAAACAAGGAAAGGAATAATAAGCTGAAGGTAAAGGGCATATTGTAAAAAGTGCATACAACGGGCTGAGGGGGTGAAAAACGTTTAAAAGACGTTTTAAAAGAGAAAGTAAATTTTAAAACAAAAAATAAAAAGCAAAAAAAAATATAAGGAAAAAAAAAGGGAACGTAATTAAAAAAAAAGGGCTAACGGAAAGTCAAGATGTGAAAAAGCCCGGTCCAGATGGGTTCGAAATGGGTTTTGAAAGAGTGCAGAACCAAATAGCGGAAAGTTACATAGGTAATTTAGAGTTCACTCAAGGAAGGGAGTCCCACTTTATTGGAAAAGAGCAAATATTTTGCCAATTTACAAAGGGGGAGACAAAGAAGAACCCCAAAATTTCAGGCCAAAATTTTTCAAGTTATGGCAAAATGTGTGAAAAAATTTTGAAGGGCAGATGGTTGAAAAATTTGGAAGAGACAAAAACACTCGCAGGTGCCAGTTTGGATTTAGAGGAGGAATGTCGACAAAAAAATTTAAGCTTTTCTCGAAGTGATCAATGTGAACCCGGAAAGAAGGGGGGGGGTCGATTGCATATATTTGGACCTAAAAAAAGGCTTTGACAAAGGACCCACAAGAACTGCTCTGGGAAACTAGAACATGTAGGAGGGTGAAGGGGGTTTGCTGGTGGATGGAAAACTTTTTTAGCAACAGAGAGATGGAACAGTAAAAAAGATCGAAAATCAGAAAGGTTTCAGTGTGATAAGGGAGTTCCTCAAGTATCAGTATTGGCCCCCCGTATGTTCTTGGTCTATTAAAAGATTAAGAGGGAGGAAATTTTTAATGAGTTTATTCGCTGATGGGGCTAAAAATTTCTAAGAAAAAAAAAATAAAAAGGACTGTGAGGGTCTACAAAAGGACTAGATAAGATTTTCAGATGGAGTCAACTTTGGGAAAAAGGGGTTTAATACTAAAAAGTGTAAAGTATGGAATGGGGAGAGCAAAAAGGGCAGAGAGGAAAGTTTTCGATCGGAAAAGAAAGGTAATCAAAACAAAGGTCGAAAAAATCTGGGGTTATTACGGAAATTTTTTTCACCGGGAGAAGAAAAACAAGATCAAGGGATACATATCAGTTCTGGGTATAAGAATGGCTTCAAAATATTGGATGAAGAGATGATTAAGAAAAAGATAAAATTTTTTTTTCGCCAGGTTTAATATGCGGCAGTGATTTGGTCACCACATAAAAGAAGGATACAGGAGAAACCCCGTTTTATCCGCCCCTCGGGGGGGGAGCGCATCCGGGTAAACCCTTTTGGCCCTTGTTTTGAGAGTTTCCCCTTATGGGAAAGCCCAAATCCTTTTTTTTTTTTTTTTTTTTTTTTTTTTTAATATATATATATACTCTATATATAAAATATATATAATAATATAAATATATATATATATTATAATATATAATATATATATATATAATAAAAATTATAATATATATATACTCAAAGGAAATGGCCCCAAGGCACAAAAAAAATGGGGAACACAAAACCCGCTTAGTTCCATCACTATAAGAAAACAGTAAAGGGAAAAAAATAAAAAAGAGGGGAGCCAATTTAGTTGGGGGGGGTTTGTTACTCTTTTTTTTGAAAAAATTTAAGTCATAGGAAAGTGGACAAATAGAAAAAGGGAAAAGTTTCCCGAGTTTACCAGTGAAAGGGGGAAAGGTTGCCAACCCTACGGACCCCCCCCAAAATTTAACTAATTTCTGCCGATTTTCCAGTTTTTTTAAAAAATTATACCTAATTTAATGCCCCGGTTTTCCTGCTGAGTGCCCCTT
The DNA here is from genome assembly GCA_016584305.1 of Chionoecetes opilio. Taxonomy (NCBI): domain Eukaryota; kingdom Metazoa; phylum Arthropoda; class Malacostraca; order Decapoda; family Majidae; genus Chionoecetes; species Chionoecetes opilio. Next base: position 127,773 of record JACEEZ010023222.1, read on the forward strand.
TCTACCCCCCATCCCCCGGTGGACAACTAGTCCTCGGTCGCACGCCAGCACACACACTCTTATCTTTTTTCACAGGGTCTCTCGACGACTAAGCTAGCCGTGGGCCTCCCCCGCTGGAGGCCCGGGGGAAAAAAAAAAAAAAAAAAAAAAAAGCCTGGGTCGAATCCTTTTTTTTAGGGTGCCGTTGTTTTAAATGCCGGGTTTAAAGAGGTTCTCCTTTTTAAGGAAAATTGAAGAATCAAAAAGCAGCCAAAAAGGCTCCAAAACCCGAAATTTTCCATATGAGGAAAGACTTTCAAGATAAAACTCCCAAAATCTTTGGGGAAAAAAAGAGAAAGGGGAAATTTTATGCGTGTTAAGCACAAGGGTCGGAAAAAATTATAGAGAAAATTTTTTTCTGGGGACGATGAAGGCAAGAGGCCATGAGAAGAAATTGAAAAAGGGCAACATGCAAAAGGGGCAAAAACAAAAACCCCTTCCCCCTATAGAAGCATAGAGCCCGGGAAAAAAAAAAACCCTTTTATGCAAAAATGATTTAAGCAAGAAGTTTCAGGACTTCAACGGCAAGCTGGATAATAATAGTAGATTTGGAGACGGGACAGTACGAGCATAGCTTTTTCCCTGAATGTTACAACTAGGCAACTAGGTAAATACACACACAAAAACAAACAAAAAAAGGTGTACGAATCAGCGTGAAACTCGGAGATATAATGCGCGAAAGTCGGGTTGGTAAGAATTTAGGACTCGGCACGAAACACGAAGATCGCGAAACTCACATAGCGTGAAACTCGAGAGGGTAATATATATATATATATATAATATATATATTATATATATATATATATATATATAATATATACTATATATATATATATATATAGTATTATATATATATATTATACCGTATTTGCCGGCGCATAAGACGCACCTCCGCATAAGACGCACCCCTATTTTTCAAGGAGGTTTTGAGAAAAGAAAAAAATATTGGTGTTTTTGAGGGGACAAAATTATTTTCGAAAATTTATCACGTTATTAAAAAAATCTTTTTAGGGTAAAGCAAATGATTATGAGCATGTACCTAAATACAATATTCACAGTGCAGTGAATGTGAATGAAAAATTATACTAGTTAAAATGTAAAGGGAATGACAGGGTAACCAAAATCGGTCATAATTCACTGGTCAACACGATATTTCTGGCAAAAGGTTTTAAAACAAATTCTAACTGAATTTGGGCTGCTGATTACGAATATGAACTCAATTTTTGTCTATCACATCAGGATTTCGCGATATAGCATTTTTCAATTTTTGATGAAAATGACTCATCAGCCTATATATCGAAGGTTTCAAGATAAAAACACGTGATTTTTAGTAATACATTTTGTATATTCTTAATCAAGGAATTACAAAGCTTACGAAGTCCATGTACAAGTAAATCAAATATAGTGACAGAATTGAAATAGAAAATATAAACAATACATATATATGGTGCACAGATCAATGGCAAGTAGCAGTTATGTGAATTTTTTTTTCTTGGCTGATCTCTGATGTACAGCTTCTGGGTTGTCTCTCATCAAGCTCCAGCAATAATCCGCCATCATATGTGAGTCCCACCGGCCTTGATACCGTTCTTCCATTGTTTTAATGTCCTGATGAAAACGCTCCCCTTGTTCCTCGCTCACATCCCCAAGGTTCTCCGGAAACTTGTCCAAATGGCTGTGTAAATAGTGAACCTTGATACTCATTCTACATCCAAGATCTCGCAGGCTCATTAGTAGCTCTTCCACAATCTCTTCATAGTTGTTCTGCTTTCTTATTCCCTAGAAAATTCTTCACCACATTACAAAATGCATTCCAAGCTCTTTCTTCTGTCTCATTCATTGATGTGATAAAATTGGATCTCTCATTAGTGTTCTTATTTGAGGTCCATCAAATATTCCAACTTTTTTTCTTCTCTTCACTAAGACCAGGAAAAGTTGACAATATATGCTGAAGCATTCTCCACTGTGATCAAGAGCTTGACGAACTGCTTCATCAATCCAAGTTTTATGTGCAAGGGAGGAAAGACAATCTCTCTTCCTATCCACTAGAGGATCATTGATGACATTCTTTATCGCCAGATGCCAAACTCTGTCTCTGAGGCCATTCTTTTTTCACCCAATGCTCTGCTGTAGCTCTACTGTCCAGTAACACAGAAAACAGGGTATCTGTGTACCCTCCTTGCTGACCTAAAAGAAAGTTAACCATTTTCAAATCGACACAAATTAACCACCCATGAACATGATATTGCAACCTCTCTAGGACAATCTGATGTTGTTATATTCTTCTTTAAGTTTTACAGAATGACCTATTGGTAACAGAGCCATACTTATTTCCATTGTGTAACAGAACACATTTCAAACTTCTTTTGGAAACTGTCAAAAAAGCCTCCAATCCCTTGAATCATATGCTAGCAGTCCCATAAAAAGAAGTAGCCCTTCTACATCAGTACAATAGACAAGCTGGCCATCTGAATGGAAGTACTTACGCAGTTCTGCTTCCCTGTTACGATAAAATGAGACACCTGTGCCGGGTTTCAGCATTCGATTCTCTTGCAGTCTTGAAGACAACAGTTCAGCAGACTCTTTTGGTAGATAAAGATCTCTAACCAAATCATTCAAAGCAGACTGAGTAAACAGAATTGGTTTGTCACAATCTTCATCAGATGGCTGAAAAATATCTGTAGTGTCTTCTTCATCAGTGGGAGCAGGTGAGCAGAGATCTGTTTCATCATTTTTTTGAAGCTCAGTAAATATTGGTACAGGTATTTCTTCACTATGGGTAACTGGTCGAATAGCTGAAGGGATACTTGGGTATTGCAAATATTTCTTGTTTTCTTATTGAAACCTTTTACATTGACAAGTGCAGAAATAGCAGTCATCTAAATGATTGCTTGGTTCTCTCCAAACCATAGGCACTCCAAACTTAAGTTTAGCCTTCTTTCCTTGAGACCATGATCTCAAAGTCTCAACACAGGTTTTGCACACTTTGTGAGGAGCCCAATGCTTGTCTTGGTATCCAAGTGGTACTTTGAAGTACGCAAAATACACGCTCTTAAAAAGTCAGTAATGTTGCGCCTCTGAGTCTTCAAAGTAAAGCTTCCACAGATATAACAAAATATATTTGGATCATTTGAGCACTTTCTTCTGTGAGATGTAGAGGCCATTGTTAGAGCAGCAACACCAACTGCGGACAAATAAAAGAAAAAGAGTTGTTAGCTACCTGAGTTGTTCCTTGAATTGCTACCCAACCACCTACACTTAGGCATTGTTTCACAAAAAAGAAACAACAGGAGAAATACAATAAATAACTCAATTCAATGTAAAATTCAATAATAAAACACTACCTGCGGACGATTGCTGTGCAAGTTGAAATGTGTTTGTTTACTTTCGTATCATAAAAAAGGGGAATGTATGCATTTTTAAAAAAAAAGGAAGATATTCTCCAGTTTTTTGGGGAGACTGAATTAAAAAAAAACCATATAATCCGGCCTTTTGCTACACTACTCAAAAAGGAAAAAATTTTTCTTGAAATTCAGAAAAGGAATTATCCTAAGCGAAAAACGTGATGTGATAGAGAAAAATAAAAGATCAGATTTGAATTCAGCCCCCTCAAATTAGTCAAAAAACTGTTCTTAAACCATGCCAGAATTTTTTTTTTTTTTTTTTTGCCCCATGATATATTTTTAAAATATATTGCAGGTCCCCCCACGAATTGATATTTAATATTTTGTTACCTATGACATAAGCTAGATTAATTTTGTAGGTATCCCTTTTGTTACTTTCTCTATGTGTTTAGATTTTGGGAAATTGCATAGATATTGGTATTATTTTGGTAGGGGGTTTAAAAAAGTCCTGGGACGTTACTACATCATCGTGTAGCTTTTTTCATTCTGAGTATTTTGACCCCCCATTTCCAAGCGAAATTGAAAAATAGGGCATTACACGTATCCCAAAAAATCTACCGCTATACCCCAGAAATTTTAAGTTAGGTTAAATCAGATTGGGTTTTTTAAGGGGGGTTTGGTTTAGAAACAGATGTATAGAGCAAAACGAAAATGACCAAAATATGGCATGTGAAGGTAAAAATTTTGGCGGGGCGGACCTGAAGGGGCGGGGTGGCCCCCCCCACAAACACTGTAAAAAAAACTTTGATGTCCGACAAAAACGAGACCCAGATTAATTAAAAAACACATCAAAACTATTAGGAGGACAGTTTCGGCCTCGAAACGGTGATGCCCAAAAAAAAAAAATTACGAAGATATTTGGTAAAAAGGGAAACCCATCTTCCCTTTTTTGTATTGTTGTAATTTTTAAAGGGACTCGTTGTGGGTTCGAAAAATTTTTGGCCTGGTTTACACCTAGAATCTATCACAGTCGCGGGGGTTTATTGTCTTCTTCGGAAGGTATAGGTGAAGGCGGGTTTTCACACTGCAATAAAGGGCAGGTTCCGTCACCCGGGCCCTTGTTTCAAATTCGTCCTTTCCGTCTTTTTCGGCAGTTCCTGCTCCCCCTTAAGCAACTGATGCCCAGAGGCTAGCTTGAAGAAATTTGCAAATAGCATTCTGTTGGTGAAAAAGAGGATTTGAATCTAAATACCTGTTTGGGACATAAGCCCTGAGAAAACGACAATTATCAGCATGGCCGTCTCTTTACTTTAAAATATTCTTCTACAGAAACCGTTACGGACGGACGGTGATGTAGGGGAGCCGTGACGGGGGCGCACCGTTTGGTGTAAACACGTCTTTTTTTTTTGAATGCAAAAAATTTTCAAACGGATGTGATAGCGGTGTTCCCGTGTCACCATGATGGTAGGGTGTGATTCGTTGGCCTTGGGGGGGACGGGTGGCGCCGTATGGGTCTTGGTCTTGGTGTACCGGGGGAAGATTTTGCCCCTTAAAGGGTACCGTTGCACCCTTTTTTTACTAGCACTTTTTCATACATTTTCCCTTTCCGTAGAGGTACGGGGTTTTGAGGAGGGGGGTCGAGGGGGTAAAAAGGGCCCTATGCTGCCCCCTATCCCCCCCTTGTTTACCACGTAGCGGCGAAACACACACCAACCCCCACACACATACACACCTGCATCGGCTTAGACCTCCCCCCTGTCTGGGACCAGGTTAGAGGGTCCCTGACGTGCCCTGACTTGTCCTCGCCACACAACTGCAACACCACCGGGAAATTCAGTCAGCCACAGGACACCAGGACACACACGGCGCGCACCTTTCCCCCCACGTTGTACAAGACCGCGTCAAAAAAAATCAAAGCCCGGCGCCTTTTTCCCTTTGGTAATACAGCCCCCCAAGATATACACTCCCTCTCACCGCCACACCCTTCAATAAAATTTTAACCGCTCTTTTTTTCACTATCCATTTATCAACAAGCTCATTCCCGGGAAAATTTCCCCATCACCATTTTCGCCTCCCTTCCAAACTGTTATGTCAACTTATGTGGCCGAGTCGAAGGCGGTTAAAGGCGACATCTAATATGCAGCATTTTTGTCTTTAACATGGGTGGGGGGAGGAGTCTGAGCGGGAAATGACCCATGGTGGGTGCGGGGAGGGCGTCGCCGGTGAAAGTATCCCGGGTGGGGGCAGACCTGAGATATAGACGTGTTACAGGGGAGAGCGCAGGGGGAGGTGAATGAGTTACATCTGACCAGCCATCTGGCAGAAAATAGCTTCTTGTTGCCCCAGCTCTTGTTTTTTAAACTCCAACATTTTAATTATGCTTATGTTGATAACACATTAAAATTGTGCTCAGTGGACACTGCTCAAAAAAGATCACCCAGACCCCCCTTTTGTAATACACCACCGGGTGTTCTGCATTTTCTGCCCGACCCCTCAATCGCTAATAGGGGCCCCTTAGACGCGGGTGAACTTGCATTCCTTTTTTAAGGGGAAAAAAATGCGTCTTATGCGCCGGCAAAAACGGTATAATTTTATATAAATTTTATAACCTAATTTAATGAAAGAAGAGTAAAGCGGCCGCGCCCCCCGCCACCTTACTTATTCCTTGACCTGAGGAGGGTGAGGGATAACCCCATGCCCTTCCGCACCCCGGCAGTGGGCAGAAATTCTACCTAGTTATGAAGTCACACTGGTGTTAATTTTTGGGGTCAACTCTCTTATTCTCATTCCCCTATCCGCCCCCCAAAAACCCACGCCCTCCACGTGTCACTTATTTAATTTTCTATGAACGGGTGCAAACTGTTTTTGTAATTTTTCAGCCTTTTTTGCAGATCTTTCATTATAACTAAATAGCATATATTTTAGAAATTCCCGTCTTTTTCAAAATCCACACTTATTTATAGGAACGGTTGAGTTCCCAAAATTGGCAAACCCCGGGGCCAGGCCGAGCCGAGTAATGGAATTTTCGACTTTTAGAACGTAGATTATTAAGGGGAAAAAAAAACATGAAATGGTCAATTTTCTCAGAAAAAAGTTAACACATTGTTCTTCCTTTTTTTTTATTCCACATAGGTGTTCCTGGGCGTTGGGGACATAATACCCAAAAACAGACCTGTAGAAATACATATAGAAGATATATATATGAAGACACAAAAAAACTGACACCTCTACATCAACACCACTGAAAAAAAAAATCGGCGGGAGAAACCAAGCGGCCTAGTTGGTGAACCTAGCGGCCCCACCAGCAACTACGCCCGGGGTTTTGGGTGTCAGCCGTGTTTTGGAAAATCCGGAACCATAGCCGAGTTTGGGTGTTGCCGAGTTTTGGGGAAATTTAAAACCGTAGCAAAGGCCTGTACTTTGACTTTTAATGCCTAATTTCACCTCTTTTTTCCAAATTTAAATTTGCTTCACTAGATTCATTTCCCATGCCCCTGTTTTTTTATGAATGTTTTATGAAAAATAAGGGTATTCCGACTCAAAAACTCAGTCCAATTTCTATTTTTTCCCTTTTTCAAAAGTAACCCGGTTTTTTAATCTTTTTACAGGCTTTCACTTTCTTGCCATCTCCAAATCTAAGGGTTTTTGTGTATATTCTTTTAAAGTTTTTTGTCAGTACCCTAAGCATTTTTAATGCTCCGTAACCACTTTTCACCTCAAACATTAAAAATTTAACCTGTATCTAAGACTGCACACCCCATTGTTTTTTTTCTTAAACTTCAGTGCCACTATGGTCCTCAAAAAAACTATTAGTCATAATTCTTTGTTTTTATCTTTACTTACTGCAATTTCTAATGATCTTTGGTCCACACTATAGCAGCCCCTGTCCCTTACCCATTCCTTCTCCAATTCCTTCTAGGTATCTACCTAGCTGCTTACCTTTAAAATTTTCCCATTCTACCATAAACCTTTACAGTTAATGAGTTCGTTGTACAGATTTCTTCCTCTGCACTATTTTCTTTTGCATCTCATCCATCCTTAAAGTAACTTTTCCTTTAAATTAGTTCCAAAGCCTTTTTTCTACTTTCAGGTCATCCTACCCTTCCCTTTTTTAAATTATAGGCTCGTCTCACCTGTACTCCTTGGGTCACCTCACTGTTATTCCCGGCGCCTGACAAGAACATACGTTTCAGTGTGATTCTCACTTATGATAGAGGTTTCGTTGATGCCATCACCTGGTCTCTTTGTATTTCTGTCAACTTACAATTCTTAACTAGTCTAAATGCCAGCACCTCATCTGGCAGTGTCATTCCCTGTTCTTTCATCTTAAAATACTTCATATCAAATTCTCTCGTAAAGTCACAAATTGGCAATCGATCACTTCCGACACATTCCTCAAAATTTTGATAAGTCATACATTTTCTTCTTTCAGGTTCTTTCAAAAAAGCCTCATCCAGCTTTTTTTTAAGGATTTCTAGGCCATTTTCTTTCTTTTTATCATCAGTGGACACTTCATTCGCTACTTCTACCTTGACCTTTCAATGTGAGGTGAACTGCCAGGGCTTGCTTATTCTAACTCAAATCTGTCACTTCTTTCCACATCAAAACCTCTTCATACAATCATTCATAGTTTTCTAACTCATCAAGCAAAGGAGGGTTCTTAATTACTGAACCGACGTCATATTGTAATAAAGCAAATATGCTCTGCTACCAATTTGTTAGGTATATTCAATCACTGAGTGAGGGCCAGTATTTCCTCTTATCATATATGCTGGCACAACCACAAGAACATAAAAATACACCAGAATTAAATACCTGTTCAGCAGGCTCCAGTCCAGTGATCAAGCAGCTTCACTCCAACATAGAGACAAGGCTAACCCAGAAACCACATCCAGCAATCGACAATGAACAAGCCTTCAACACCACTTTACCAAAGAAGAAAGTCGCCACTTCCCGCTCTAAACTGAGAAACACCACAAACATGACACCTACAATCAGCAGACATAATGCCTCACGGCTCCACCGAGCGCTCCAAGCGTATCACACCCACCAAACCGAGCCTGACAGACCCAGCAACCGCTCCAACTTCCCTCTTACCGGCAACAGACCAATCCTCTTATTCAGCCTTCCACACATCAACTCCGAACCAGCATACCGAAACTGTCTTGTGACCTCATCGCAGGAAACCTTTACAACTACAGTAAAAGCCTTATAACTCGGCACGATAGGGCTCTGGCCCTTGCCGAGTTATTCAATGTGCCGAGTTATGCAATGTCCTCTGATATGGGGGGGGGGGGGAATACAGTACAGGGAGGTCCCGTTATACGAGCATTCGGTATACGAGAATCCGATGATACGAGATGTGTAAATTAGGGTCTATTTTCAATATACGAGATCGAAAATCCAATGATACGACTTTCAGACTGGGGTGGGTAAAATTATCAAGCTCAAAATGTGCGCCCTAGCAAGCCGTGACCTGAAGGGTAATTAAGCATCTGGCGCGGCCTGACATTTAGGGGTAATTAGCAGGTGTGCGGCCCCAACCTTGGGACCGCAGTCAGGTCACCCCTAGCAAGGCATGACCTGAAGGGTAATTAAGCATATGGCACGGCCTGACCTTTAGGGGTAATTAGCAGGTGTGGGTCCCCAACCTTGGGACTGCAGTCAGGTCACCCCTAGCAAGGCGTGACCTGAAGGGTAATTAAGCATATGGCGCGACCTGACCTTTAAGGGTAATTAGCAGGTGTGGGGCCCCAACCTTGGGACCGCTACACTACCTTCTCTTGTATCACGCGGCGTCCCCTACATTACAACATCTTTTTTGCTTGTTATGCATGTTTTATGTTTAATAATATGCAGTTATGTTATTTTGTGTGCTATTTTCTCTTTCAGAATGCTTTTTCTACAGAATAGGTAGTACAGTGTGGGTAATATAGACGCTGTGTGTTTGTTGTGTTTGCTATAGTTTATTTTAGCTTGAAAAACGTCTTCTTCTTTTTTTATTTTTTTTTTTTTATAATTGATGGGGTCCTGGAACCAAACCTATATTTTACCATTAATTATGTGTTTCGTTATACGAGATTTCACTTTACGAGTATGCCAAGTGGAACCTAACTGCTCATATCTTCGGGACCTCCCTGTACTGTAAAAGCATAAAAACTATACTTACCAGTGAACAGATAGAATGTGCTGGATTTGATATCAAACTCAGCACAAATAGCACGCATGGATGCACCTGCATCCATCCTTGCCAGCACTTTCACCTTTTCCTGCAGGCTCAGGGCCTCAGGCTCTTCAAATTAATTCCCTTCCTGCTGGCAACACCCTTGCGTGATGGAGCTGACATCTTGATATACAGTACTGTATGATGTAATCCCAAAACACGTAAAATAGGTGGCAAATTAAAGCAAAGGTCAGGAACCAGGTACGTAGGCTGCGCCGTGTTTTTGTCGTCCAAGCACCGTCTTGGATTACGAATCCCAATCCAATAACACTTGCTGAAATGTGTGTTATACTACTTTGTGATATTGTTTGCAATGTTTTGCATTGATTATTATTTCGGCTCCTACCAAGCTGCTTGTGTTTTTGAAGCAGAAACCAATCCTTTTTTCAATTTCGACAAAAAACTGAATTCGTATCCAAGACGGTGCTTGGACGACATAAACACGGCTCAGCTGACAGCCTACATGCTCGTTCCCGACCTTTGCTTTACTTTGCCACCTATTTTACGTGTTTTGGGATTACATCATACAGTACAGGTTGAAGTTCCCAAACTCGGCATCCCAAGACTCGGCAACACCCAAAACTCGGCTATGGTTCCGGATTTTCCAAAACATGGCAGAACACCCACAACCCGGCGCGTAGTTGCCGGGTCGGCCGCTAGGTGCCACCACACTAGGCCGCTTGGTTTCTCCCGCCGATTTGTTTGTTGTTATTGTTCAGTGGTGTTGTGACTGTAGAGTTGTGTACACTCTTATTTTGTGTACTTCTACAGGTCTGTTATTGGTATTATGGCTCCCAAACGTCCAGGAACACCTACTGGTGGAAGTGAAAAGAAAAGGAAGAACAATGTGTTAACTATTTCTGAGAAAATTGACCTTTGAAGAAGCTGTGATTTTTTTCATGTGATTTGCATGCTTTTTTTCCCCTTCATATATCTACGTTCTAAAAGTCGGAAAATTCCATTACTCGGCTCGGCGCTGGTCACGAGGTTGTCGAGTTTGGGAACTTCCACCTGTACTGTATTTCAAGATGTCAGCTCCATCACTTAAGGGTGTCTCCAGCAGGAAGGGAATTAAATTGAAGAGCCTGAGCCTGCATGAAAAGATCAAAAGGACAAAAATACGACTTTATGCGACTGACGATATGCCGAGTGTAAGCGAAGAGATGCAGTTATAACATCAATATGCCGAGATACATTATTTTTTGCCGACTTTCTGTTTACATGTTCACACAAGAGGTTGTGAGGGCATGATATGCCGAGTGAAAACCATGAGATGCAGTTTAGGTGAGGCGGTAGCAGAGTGGTTAGCGTCACCGGGTGGCGTTCTCGAAGACCCGAGTTCGATCCCGAGTGAGACCCATAAATCCACTTGAAATCTTTCTGTACCGTCGAGTGGCCTAAGAACACCCACATGCCCTGTCCATTAACTCCACCTTCGACTGTGAGTGCATGGGAGGACACAGGGGGCGCCATGAGCCACTAATTACAGGCGTCACTATAAGAATCCTGCCTGCGCCACCACGGGCGAGGGCCAACCATCACAGCCCTCGAGTGAGTCTCCAGGGCCTACCATCCCACCCCTGGAGCTCACTGCCTCCACGCGCTATAGGCATAGGTGTTAATAATAATAATAATAATAATAATAATAATAATAATAATAATAATAATAAATAAAAAAAATATAAAAAAATAAAAAAAACTTTGTCTTTGCCATGCCGAGTTATATCAAATTCCGAGTTATAAGGGTTTTACTGTATGTTGGACTACAGTACCATGCAAAAACATCCTTAAATTAAATCTGCATACCTTTGTAACAGCAATGCTCCTTGTATAAATTCTTGCATACAGTAAACCCACGATAAACCGAACCTCGTTAAACCAAATTTTGGATAAACTGAATGCTGTGTTGCCTTCGAACAAGCCTCTGATATACCGAATTCTAGTTCGGCATATGCAGTGATTGGTGAGCCGACCGAACATGTTGGCCGGCCTGTGCATCTCAGTTTACATTCAGCCCTCATTGTTTGTGGACTACTCCATTGTACTACCTTGTACAAAATTATATTCTACTCTACAGTGCTGTACATACAGTTAACTGTTTGAACATGTATGACCGAACGACGCCCCTCATAAACCGAAACTCTGTTCGGTTTATGAGGCAGACAACCGATCATCCTATAAACCGAACTATCAGATATTGCGATCGACCCTTCCCCCAAATTGGTTCAGTTTATCGAGGGTTTACTGTAGTTTGAAGCCTTACTTTAGAAAATTAAAGAAGAGTTGAATGAGGCCAAGGCGTTGGTTTATGAGAAATAGCTGGATGAAATGTATCAATTAATCAATCATTGGAGGCATACGCCTGGGGGCGCGTTGCCTCGTCCATCCATATGACGCCACTTCTGGGGTGACCACGCGTGAGGCCCCATGCAGGCTCCCTTCCCATACTAAGCAACTCTCGGCAGGAAACATCAACTTACCCCAGCCACAAGCTTTGTGGGCTGGGGCTTTGCCTCCTCCATGCTGGATTGTCTCTTACAGATAAAACCCGGTGGTAAGGAACGGTTCCAGGGTAGTCCACGGACACATCTCTCCAGGATGTCGCGTGATATAGGGTGAGTAGTAGGGGGGGTAGGGTGGAGACATCGAAACAGAACCATACAGATTTGCGCTAAAACTTTGAACTATACAGAAGTGTTGCAGCTCAGAATATAACTAAGTGTTGCAGGTCAGGAATTATAGTACTAAAGGTGTTGCAAGGCTCAGGAATTATAGTACTAAAGGTGTTGCAAGGCTCAGGAATTTTTCCAGTATTTTTAATTTTTTCCTGATTATTTTTCTATTTCTAGCCGGACGCTCCCCTTAAAGTCACCCATCCCCATTATAAAGCTACTTTTATTAATGAATCTTTGTGTGCACTCCCTGGTGTCATTTAACATTCCTTCATATTCTTCCTTAGACCATGCATCTGTCTTAAGTGGAACATATGCAATGGCAGTCTTTTTTTCTCACCATCACTTTTCATAATCGTTATTTTCAGCACTTCTGCCATGCCTTCACCTATTTCCACATTATCCACAACCACATCTTTCTCCTGATATTATAATGGCCTTTACCCTGTCCTATATTTTCTTTCTTTCTATATGTACAGTCGGCGCAAAAAAAACTTAGGACGCCAAAAAACTTAGGACGGGAATAACGTCCATAGCTTTTTTTTCCATTTTCAGTGGGAGCGATTGATTTTTTTTACGTATTTTGTATATCTGGCAGTGCATTAGGGTGTCTGCTGTAGATTCCTCGCTGCTGCTTGCTCTGTATCTTCCAAGTCATCATAGGAAGAGGTTGTTGTGTTTGGTTCTCCAACCTTCCTACACCCCCCTTCGCCCCTATATCCTCTACCGCCTCTTCCAGGTATACTAAGGGATTATGCCGGGCAAATCTCTATCCATTGTGAAGAAGACACATATAGTAACCTTGTATCGAAGTGGGAAAACCATGGGCCAGATAGCAAGGAAGATGTGTGTTTCCAAACACACCGTCTTGGTCTGGTGCAGGCGGGCGCAAGATGGTGAGTTAGAGACTGTTTTGGCGTGGAAGAAAGGGTCAGGGCAACCAACTAAAATTTCAAAGAAGACTGATCAACTGCTCAAAAGGATTGTTGATGTCAACAATCCTTTGCAATAAGCCTTTTCCCTTGCCTGGAGACGCTATCAGTGACGCCTGAGTGCTCAATGTACAGTAGTACTGCATTTCAAGACTTCAGTATTAGCCATGTTTTGGTGTGTACAAGTACAACAATCTGTGCTGTTTTAGCATGTTTAAGTGAGTTCTTATTGTGTGGAAGGGCCAGAGGTACCGTAATTTACGACTTATAAGACGCTGCATCGTGGAAGATGCACCCTGATTTTGGAAATAAATTTCTAAGAAAAAGAAAGAAAAAAAACTATTTTCCAAAAATAGTCATTTGCACACAAGAACACACTCACTATTAATTATCTTTATTCAGCATTGCTCATCAGCCATTTTTATTTTCTAGCTTGTATGCGATAGTATAAGCAAATGTCATGTTGGCTGGCTGAACATATACACGCAGGTCGGACGGTGGGAGTGAAAACAAAGCCGACCGCGGCGGTGTGCAGCTGTGTGCCTGCCTGGTGTGTCGAGCAGTTTGGCTATCTTCCAGAGTGTAAACACCTCTCACGCCCTCCTGTGCCTCACTACGTTGCCTGCCTCCTGTGCCTCACCACGTATTGTTTTAATTTTCCTGTATGTGTGTAGTATTTTTGATGACTGCATGTACATAAGTATACAAACTTTCATTTAATGTAACGAACAAATTTCCTTATACACGGAATGGCTTTTGGCGGCAATCTGTCGAGGCGGACTACGGAGGACAGATTAGTTGATTTGAATGGCTTATGGTATTTGAAATACTTATAACAGGTAAGTACTGAGGTTACATCATATAAGAGGCTGAATTGGATAGCTACCTAAGCTAACCTCCTACAACATTAATCTTGGAAAACGCATGAGTATTTTTCAGGGTATTTTTTAGGAAAAAAAGTGCGTCTTATAAGCCGTAAAATACGGTAACCATTGGATAATTCGGACTTGCAGCGAATTCGACCCAGGTCTCCCCCCAATTAGTTTGAATTAGAGAGAGTTTACTATAATGCATAATTTTCCCATTTGTACGTCCAACTAGGTCTCTTTCCACTTTTCCCTATTTAACTGTGTCCCCATGTGAAGGGAAGGATAGGCTACACTAACACTTGGATGTTTGGTTAGCCCAGTTGCTAGTTTTTACTCCCAATACCTCACAGTAGCGCTGCCCCAATGACAATGACAACTAGACTATTGCACAGCAGTTAAATCTCAGCACAAAGCCTTGATATTAATGACATTGGCTTCTCCCCATCATCTGTAACCGGAGCTATGTATTTTGGAAACTAACTGACTCACCTTCTATGATTTTTTTTCCCAAACTTTAAACTCATTATAAAGTTTTCCCTGTGTTTTGGATTAATTAAAGCTATATTTTTAACTCAGTTATCCTGGAGAAGCTGGTCCGAACTGTACCTTTGGCCGTGCTGGACCACCAAAATGTGTTGCGTGATATCCTTGAATACCTAGAGCACCTCTCCCTTGGTGCAGCCACTCATCTTCTGCTGGCCCTCAACCCACTGCTCAAGATGAACATGGCCCTCAAAGATGCCCTCATGATCATTCTCAGAAAGATGCTTTTCTCAAGGTTAGCATGAATACTAGGATCATAAGTATGGGGAAGTAAGGGAAGGTTTTCAGATGTTGCATACGCCATTTAGAAATGGGAAAGGAAATTTAGAAATTTACCAGCAGTAAATGAGTGTTTAGCTTGGCTAATGCTTCCTGGTAGGGAAGCAGGTTACTGCCTTTTTCAGGGTAAGGAAAGGAGGAAGATAAAAGAGATAAAGGGCTGATGGGCAAGGGCAGGATTATTGAGGAAAGTTGAGTAGGTAGTTGAAAAAGGAGAAATAGTTGTATTTTTACCGCTGGGCATCATGTACTGCTTTCCTTCTCTCTTGTCATGCTCTATGCTTCCTTGCACATACAATGTTGAACTTAGTGTTTCTATTACTTGTCCATTCACCCTTACCTCAAACTGCTTCTGACACTCATCTCTCAGTCTGTATGAATCAGCAAAATAAGTTATTTAACTTTTTTTCATGACAAAAATCACCACCTTACTTTTGGCTGCATTTTATTATGCTTTCTCTTTTTATAAATAGTATTGGTGAAGGGACATGTCAACCTGATGGCTTATCACTGCTTTGTGGTGAAGGGACATGTCAACCTGATGGCTTATCACTGTTTTGTGGTGCAGTCAGTATTGTGTCCCACAGTATAATGTACACACAAACCTCGATTTCCCGGACTAATTGGGGGGAGCACTGGTCCGGGAACCACAAAAGTCCGGGAATCGCAACAGTCCAGGAATTATCCTTAAAAAAAAAAAAAAAAAAAATCCAATGCCATTACCCACCCCCGGGCATTTATCCTACTCTAGTATTTACTGTCCGGCAACAGCCAATATCAACTGCCCCGCCGCGGACTTTACGTCCGCTGAGCATGCTGCCACCTGGCGGGGGGCAGCAGAAAGTGTTCAATAGTCTCAAGAGACGTTCCTGCACCAGGGGCAGTGCGGGTCAGGGGACTAACGGAGGCGGTGCAGGTGAACCGTGAGTGTCGTGTGTCCAAATGTAAACAATACGACCGCTGAGCATGCTGCCACCTGGTGGGAGGCAGCAGAAAGTGTTCAATAGTCTCAAGAGACATTCCTGCACCAGGGGCAGTGGGGGTCAGGGGACTAACGGAGGCTGTGCAGGTGAACCGTGAGTGTCGTGTGTCCAAATGTAAACAATACGACCGCTGAGGATGCTGCCACCTGGCGGGAGGCAGCAGAATGTGTTCAATAGTCTCAGAGATGTTCCTGCACCAGGGGCAGTGGGAGTCAGGAGACTAACAGAGGCTGTGCAGGTGAACCGTGAGTGTCGTGTGCCCAAATGTAAACAATACGACCGCTGAGCATGCTGCCACCTGGCGGGAGGCGCGGACACTGACCAGGGGTGACAGGAGACGCTCGGACCGCCGGACAACTTTTTGAATTTACGACCAGCGCCAGGCATTTCAACTTTATAAAAAAAAAAAAAAAAAAAAAAAAAAAATAAACCATTTTGGACTCTTGACATATTCCCGGACCTCGGATTTTGTCCGGCAAATCCGATGTCCGGGAAATCGAGGTTTGTGTGTATATGTATACCTCAGTTTTTAGCGTCTCTCTATTTGTGTTTATTTTAATTATAATGATTTTGTACACTACAATAGATCAGGCAACATGTACTCACTCACTTTCTTTTACTCCTTTTCACAACAGGGTAGGGGTAGAGGTAAGTATTTCACATAATCCCCAAGTAAAATTGTTGAATCCAGGGATTCATCTGAGGATTGTTAAATTTAAGGGAATGACTGTAACGGATCAGGACAAGCTGACATACAATGAGCATCGGAAGTGCCAGGCAGTACTCATAGAGCCTAGATGATCAATTTCAGTATCAAGGGCGTATATTCAGAGTGTGCTAGATAAGTACCACACAAGTAAAGCACCGCACTGGAAAAAGTGACCATATATTCTTAGAAATGGAGACGAAAGAGGAAATAAAGGAGGAAGATGAATTGTACAAAAGGAGCAGAATAGACTTTGGAAAAACTAACATGGAAGAACTGAAAAAAATACTATGAAGAAATTGACTGGGAAGAAATGAAAGGAGTGACCGATGTGCAAGTGAAATACAACATTTTTCTGAGCATATATGAGAAAGGAGTTGAAAAACACGTACCACTATATACACCCAGAGAAAAGGGAAAGAAAGAATGGTTTAATGGAAGATGTGAGAGGGCAAAGAGAATAAGGGATGAGGCATGGAATAAAGTAAGGAAAAATTGGACACAAAGAAATAAAGAAGACTATAAATTAGCAAGAAATGAATATGTGTGCAGAAGGAGAGAGGAAGAGAAGAGTTATGAGAAGAATATAGTTGAAAAGTGTAAGGAAGAACCCAAACTGTTCTACAGATTTATCAACGGAAGAATCAAGCATAAGGACAAAGTGGAGAGACTGAAAGAAGGTAATATGATATATGAAGATCCAAAAATAATGAGTGAAATTTGAAATAAAAACTTTCAGCAAGTATTTACAAAAGAATAAAAAATTTATGAACCGCAAGCAATGAAAAAAGTCAGAAAGGAGTGGAAAATAAAAATAGAGAAGGAGGAAGTTTGTGAATTGTTGAAGGAATTGGAGGAGAGGAAAGCAATAGGACCAGACGGAGTGTCTGGTTATGTTTTAAAAGAGTGCAGAAAGCAGTTGGTTGAACCAATATATGATATAATAAAGTGCTCACTAACAACAGGAAAAGTGCCAAAGGAGTGGAAGAGAGCAGATATAGTGCTAATATATAAAAATGGGAAGAAGGATGAACCATTAAATTATAGACCAGTGTCATTAACTAGCACAGTGTGCAAGATATGTGAGAAAATAATAAAGAAGCAATGGACGGAATACTTAGAAAATGAAGGTATAATAACAGACCAGCAGTATGGTTTTAGGAAAAAGAGATCATGTGTGACCAACTTAATAAGCTTTTACTCAAGAGTAATTGATACAACACAGGAAAGAGATGGATGGGCAGAATGTGTATATCTAGATCTTAGAAAGGCATTTGATAAAGTTCCACATGAGAGACTATTTTGGAAATTGGAAAATATAGGTGGAATCACAGGGGTGATAAAAACCTGGATGGAAAGCTATCTGAAAGGAAGATAAATGAGAACAGTAGTGAAGGATGAAAAGTCTGAATGTAGAAAGGAATTTAGTGGGTTACACAAGGATCAGTGTTGGCACCAATAATGTTCACGATTTACGTCAAAGACATGACGGAGGAAATAAATAGTTATATTAGTCTATTAGCGGGTGATGGAAAACTATTAAGAGAAATAAAAAGCTATAAAGATTGTGAAACACTACAAAATGACCTGAACAAGATCTACGAATGGAGCAGAAGACGGGAAATGGAATTTAATGTAAATAAGTGTCATGTGGAAATTGGAAAAAGCGAAAACAGATATAATTGGCCATATAAAATAGGAAATTAAATAATTGCAAAGGTTCATGAAGAAAAGAACCTGGGAGTGATAATGCAGAATCTACAACCAGAAAAACATTAATATAATATTTGGAGATACATACAGGATGTTGAAGAATATTAGAGTGGCATTTCATTACATGGACACAAATATGATGAGAAAGATAATTACTACAATGGCCCATATTCAAGAAATGTTGTCGACCCATTGCATTGCCGAACGGTAATCAAGGAAAACGCGACGAGTGGAGATTTGAGTCAGCTGACTGCCTTCACCATGCAGTGGCTTGCACATCCCACCTTCATCCCGCTCTCCACTTATTCCATTCTATTTCTTCCCAGACCATTACAGGTGAGTTTTCAACACAACCGAGAGTGACATTCATACACTGTGAATGCACACGTGTCATAATTAAGGTAAAATCAGGTCCAGGAAGCCATATATTGGTGTGTGAACTTGTTAGGAAGCAGGGCGGCGGTGGAGGATGGAGGTCGGCCATTGTGTGGAGCAGTGGTGGCGGGCCGTTCAAATGTACTCGCACGCATCACTCGGGCCCATTTTTTCTACACCAAAGCCTCAGACATGTGGCGAACACTAACTAAGCTATTATTTTAATGGCAGAAATGATAAAATACACTACTGTAGTAAAATGTATTAGATATGTATAAAACTGTCAAAATACTGATGCCGTCTTGGACTCGCTTGTGTTGGTACGCCTGCCCAATCTCCACCGGCCGGGCATTTCTTGTAGATGTCACCAGTGGAGGTACGACGGTGGAGAATCTTCACCGGCCGGGATTTGACGAGCATTCTTGAATATAGCCCAATGATCCGACCAAAAATGGAATATATCTGGAGGTGGATGATTGTATGGTCCCCATATAAAAAGAAGCATGTGAAAAAAGTTGGAGAGGATACAGAGAATGGCAACAAAGATGGTACCAGAGCTAGAAGAACTTTCTTATGAGGAAAGGTTGAAGGAAATAAAGTTACCAACACTCGAGCAGAGAAGAGAAAGAGGAGACTGAATAACAATTTTTAAGCTGATAACAAAGATGGAAGAAACAAACAATGAGAGACAACTGACTTGGAAACAAAGAGAAGGTTGATACACAAGAGGACATACAAAACAACTAGGAAAAGGGAGATGCCTGAACAACAAAGACTTACAGCTTCACTCATAGAAATGTAGAAGTTTGGAATGGACTGAATGAGGAGGTGATATCAGCACATAATGTGCACCGATTGACAGAAAGACTGGATAAATGTAGATGCGGAGACAGGACTACACGAGTGTAGCTCAGGCCCTGTAAAACACAAGGTAAACTAGGTAAATAAATACACACACACACACACACACACACACACACACACACACACACACACACACACACACACACACACACACACACACACACACACACAAACAAAAAAAAAAAACGTGTACAAAGCAGCGCGAAAGTCGGGATGGTAAGAATTTAGGACTCAGCGCGAAACTTGCATAGCGTTAAACTCGGGAGGTACTGTACTATACTAAGGAGTAGAGGTCACAAGAAGAAGAAGAAGAAGCCTACCGAAAAACCGTACACACTACCACTCATCACCGTCGGTGCTTCCCTTCGGTGCTTGCCAACGAGCAATGCCGTTGCCAGACTTACTTACATTTTGCTCGTCGGCATCCTGTCCACGCTGCCACTTTTGAGTGAGGAACACTCGATCGTCGGGAAGCGCTGACGGTGGTGAGTGGTAGTGTGTACGGGGCTTTAGGGTAGGCGGTAGCAGAGTGGTTAGCGTCTCCGAGTGGCGTTCTCGGTGACCCGAGTTCGATCCTTGATGAGGGCTGTCAAATCCACTTAAAATCTTTCTCTGCAACATCGAGTGGCTTAAGAACACCCACATGCAGCCCATTAACTCTACCTTCGATTGCGAGTGCATCGGAGGACACAGGGGGGCGGCATGAGCCTCAAATCACAGGCGTCACTATAAAAATCCTCTCTGCGCCACCACGGGCAAGGGCCAACCATCACAGCCCTCGAGTGAACCTCCAGGGCCTACGATCCCACTCCTGGAGGTCACTGCCTAACTGGTCATTTCCTCTTTCTATATGATAGTCCATAGACCACTATATCTCTTTGTCGGGCGGGCCGACACAGCTGATCAGCTGTGTGTATCAGACGCGCTCAAGAAGGCTCCCAACACAACTGGCTATTGTGACTGGCTGCTGTGGCCAAACAAGGATGCAGAGGACCCAAAAAGACCTTGAGTACCTACATGTGAGAGCTATGAAGTTTAATAGTCCCGTCTCCATATGATTAGCCTAAAAAAGTGGAAAAAATAGGAAGTGGAAAAAGTAAACAAGGATGGAAACTCCTGCCAAAACACCATTCGATGGTTTTGATACCAAAGAAAAAGACATATTAGGGCTGAAAATGAACCAGAGAAGAGTCCTAATGCTGGAAAATGTGGTACACGAACTAGTGGATTAATTAGATAAGATGGAAAAAAAAGTGTTCATCCTGGAAAAGGACAATACTATTTAAAAAAAAAGAGTGGACGAATTAAATGGAAAACAAGACGACGAAAAGGTAGTGAAAATGCATGCAGAATTGTATTCAGTACATAAGAAATGGAAAATGACACAAGAGGAAATGAAAGATGAAAGAAAGACATGGAAGATAGAAAAAGAAAAAGACCATGAAAGTTTACGTCAGAAGATAATAGAAGATCAAGAAAATGAAAAGAAAAATCTGACCAAAAAAGTAGTAAAAGTAATCAAACAAAAGGAAAACTTAGTTAGAGATACAGTGGACAAAAAGAAATGTGTCATCATTTTTGGTTTGAAGGAAAAAGTGCTACCCGAGAAAAACTTAAGAGAAGAGGAAGAAAAGCAAGTGTCAAAAGAAATATTTAAAGTAGTAGAAGAAAATACGGAGAGAGAAGAAGAGATACATAGGTTAGGAAAATATGAAGAGGGAGGGGCCCGCCCCTTAAAAGTTAAGTTTAGGTCACAAAATGCAGCACTAGATATGAGTGGCTGCCTGCGACAAGGGGCCAAGCGCCAACCACCCCGAAATGGAGTTAAAAGTGCTATCAATTCCACAATTGTTCCCTCTATCCTAGAAGCAACAATAAGTGAGGCTAGCTGTAGGACTAGTGCAGCTAACAGCCATAGATCATAGTAGTGTAGCCTATCTCGTCAGCCATACTGTTGCCATCTTCGTCTCATTTGTTAACTATCAGATAAATGTTCTTTTGTATGTGTATTCATCCATACATAGGGTTAGTTTTAACGCAAAACATTAGTATACACTTTCATTATCGAAAGATTATTACACACATGATGATTTATTTAATTGGCATTGTAAAAATTGGCATTTGAGTGACTGAGATGGATAAGGATCCCAGTCCACGCGTGCCACACCGGCCCAAACTGTCGTACGGCAATGTCAACATTATTACGGTGTTTATCTTCATTCATTTTGGAAAGCCATGTTTATGAAGCATTGTAATATGATTATACTATTATCTAAGTACATTTTTACTCCCATATCGATAAGTAAATTGTTGGTAATACGCCATTATGTTGGACAAAGTAGTGTACAAAAAATACCTAGGAAGGAAGCAGATTTGCAAGGTCGAAACTCTTCTCTGTGCTCCCTGCATTTTTTTCCTCATGAGAGAGAGAGAGAGAGAGAGAGAGAGAGAGAGAGAGAGAGAGAGAGAGAGAGAGAAGCGAACCTATAGTCTAGTTACTATATTCCTTGACTTCCTCATTTTCCCTTCTTCCCACTTTCCCTCCCTCCTTTCCTGTGTCACATCTGTTTCCTACTCTCAGGTACCCTCATTAGATTACACGGCATAGTCTTATCAGATAATTGAATAAATACATATATACAAATATACGTATATACTTCTAGAGATTCTGATATTCATGATATTCTGCCGGGCCAGGCCGCTCTGCCAAACCTTCACATTGTGAAGGTTTGGCAACGCGGCCATGCCCTGTGACCGTTACCATGGTGATGACAGCGCGCCCACCCTGCAACATTCTCTCTCTCTCTCTCTCTCTCTCTCTCTCTCTCTCTCTCTCTCTCTCTCTCTCTCTCTCTCTCTCTCTCTCTCTCTCTCTCTCTCTCTCTCTCTCTCTCTCTCTCTTGTGACCTTGAAAGGCGACTGTGGGTGGTGAAGTGAGTTGTCAGTTAATGTATATTTGCCCGACACCTGTTGTGTGAAAAGTACTGCAATACGAGCTATTTAAAGGGTGGACAGTTAATAAGGTAATAGGCAACTGCTGAGCGGCGTGAGGTGCTGTCGCTTGAACTCTACGGGGTAAAATTTAACCCGTAGTATTTAATATGCTAATAGGGAATTTAGTTTTTTTTTTTATTCGAATAAAAACTATCAATATAATTTTACTTAACCTTACAAGGTATACGAAACACGGCTGCTGACACTTGAGCGTGAATACGTAATTATTGAATATCCTAAAAAAATGTTTACATAGTAGTTGGCGCCAGATTTCAGCCAGAGTAGGCGTTGAAAATTATCACAACCACCCTTGACTTTCCGAGCGATGGCGGGCATTCACGAGGATATAGCAAGTGAGGAGGCTAACACATCTCAGAAGACAGGCAGAAAAAAAAGTGTATACCATCTAATTGGTTCAGAAATATGGCTAAAGCCAAGAGAAATTCGGGAGAAGAATACGTGAGTGTCAAGACTGGGAGGCGTGTAGAAAGTAGACAAATTGGAACTCCTTGTCGTGATGGCTGTTTTGACAAAGCGACCCTGCCTGTAATAAGAGCACTTTTCAGTGATTTCTGGGCAATGGCTAACTATGATGCCCAGACTGCTTATATCCAGAAGCTCGTTCACAAGGTAAGAGTGAAGAGACACCGGCCTAGCAAGACCCCTGACAATCCTGGAACACATCGCGAGTTCATGCTATCCTACAGTGTTGTTTACCAGAGTGAAACTTTTCCAGTGTGTAGACAAGCCTTTGCATCAATTTTTGGGATTACCAAGAAACGAGTTATGTGTGCAATAGGTAAAACAACTTCCACCCATGTTCCTTTGCTGGATCAACGCGGACGTCATGAACCTGCCAGAAAAATTAGTGGCGATAAAGCGCGATGTGTTAGAGATCACATCAATCAACTGCAGACAGTGACGAGCCACTACAGCCGAGCCAGAAATCCTCACAGGAGGTACTTGGAGTCCAACTTGACCATCTCTGAGCTATATAAGTCTTATGAAGAATGGATGTCTGCCAGTCACCCAGGGATCGAAAAGGTGACTCAAAATTACTACCACAAGACATTCACAAATGAATTTAACATTGCTTTCCAACCACCAAAGTCAGACACCTGCAGCACATGTGATAAATTGACCACTTACATCGATTCTGCCAACAACGAAACTACCAAACAATACTTACACGACCAGTTAAAGCAGCACAGAGACAAGGCATCAGAGGGACAGCGATTAATGAAGGAAACGAAAGAAGACACAAATGATAATGTTGTTGTTATTTGCATAGACCTACAGCAGACTATTCCCATTCCCAAACTCTCCACAAGTGTTGCATACTACCACCGCAAGTTGTGGATGTATAACTTTTGTATTCACAACATAAAGAAAAATAAATCAACAATGTTCGTGTGGGACGAGGTTACGGGTAGGCGTGGCTCTGTTGAAATCACCAGCTGTCTCAAGAAATGGATTTCCATGGAGTATGATCGGAATGCTTTCCAACATTTAATTGTGTTTAGTGACAACTGTGGAGGCCAAAACAAAAATATAAATATCATCCTTAATAATCTTCATGAAGTGCACAGTGGACGATTAAAGACCATAAAACATGTCTACCTCATGCCAGGCCACTCTTTCCTACCATGCGACAGTACTTTTGGCAATATTGAAAGGAAATTTATCCGTGAAAGTAACATCTACGACTTTGAGTCCTACTGCAAAATTATTCAGAGTGCAACTTCTTCCCAGTATCCAGTTGTGAGGATGCGCCAGCAAGACTTCTTTGACATAGGCGTGTTAAAGAAGCATGTTGTGAATCGTAGATCCAACAATGAGTCTGCTTCCTTCATAGAAGCCAGGATGTTTGTCTTCACCCAGTCATACAAGGAAGGGTACTATATTCGGATGGCCTACAGTGATGCACCACTCATTCCAGTCAGGTTGATGCCAGGTAAAAGAAGTTTCTCCCAGAATTTGTTCAACCTCAGTGACACGACACTCCCACAAAAATATGATGCGCCTATTCCCTTGAAGGCTGCAAAGGTGGTAAGCCTTAAATGTTTGTTGGCTTTCATTGATACAATGAAATACCCGTACATCAAAGACCTACTTTCACACCAAGAGAGACGGACACCAACAAGTTTGCCACCTTCACCAAGCAATGCGAACGACATGGAATCTGATGTAGACAACGATTTGTTGGAATATGATTATCAAGGTGAGTTACTAATATTATTTTCAAACAATCGAAAAGAAATTAAAATACTAAATTATATTGATACAGGTACATCCTTCAATTATAATTTTGGATAGCATTAACTAAACTGCTTGAGAATAATGATGATAACCACATTTAAGAGGTTTTGCCTCGATATTTTTACAGTTTGTTTTTTATTGTTACAGGAAGATGATGAAGATGATCAGAGATCAGAAGGGGAGAAGGATTCGGATGTGCGGGTAAGCTCAGATCTCGGTAGTAGGAAACAATGTATTGAGGCTAGAAATCGAGCTAATAGAGTGTTAGGATTAATTTCCAGGAGTGTTAAAAGTAGAAGTGCTGAGGTTATTCTAAAGCTTTATCTGGCTCTAGTCAGGCCTCACCTAGACTATGCGGTTCAGTTTTGGTCTCCATATTACAGGATGGCTATAGCCTTGTTATAATCAGTGCAGAGAAAGATGACCAAAATGATACATGGGATGCGTAACTTTAGTTATGAGAAGAGATTGAAGCTATTAAATTTACACTAGCACGAGAGATGAAGGGAATGGGGTGATCTGATAGAAGTATTTAAGTGGATAAAGGGATACAATAAAATGGAGATGATGTAGATGTAGGAAAAATTTCTTATGGATAGTAATAAGGGTAGAACAAGTAACGGATTTAAATTGGAAAAACTTAAATTTAAAAAAAAATGGGAGAAATTGGTTTAAAAATCGGTGAGTATATTATTGGAAAGGACTCAGTCATCGGGTAGTTAGTGCGGAGTCAATAGGGAGTTTTGAAAGAAGGCTAGACAATCGTCTAGCCTTCTTTGAATGAAATTTTCATAGATGGGGATGGAAGTTGTTGGTAGTGAATTAAGTAATAAGAACACCCACGTGTAGGTCTCTCGGCCTCTAGTAACTTCCTTATATTCTTATGACTGTGATGGTTAGGGGGCTGCGAGCCGAGGCAATACGCAAACCTATTTCATGAAGACGCATTCACACACACACACACACACACACACACACACACACACACACACACACACACACACACACACACACACACACACACACACACACACACACACACACACACACACACACACACACACACACTGAATCATTTATTGATAATCATTTGTTCAGATTTACATTAATAATTTTTGTGAAATGTTTTGGATGAGTCTTGTGTTATTAGTATATCAGGGAGGGAAGTGTATAGCGTAATAGTGACTGAATGGGTTCAAGTTATACTTATGATGGATGATGGTTTAATGGTGGTGGGTAACTTCATATTCTTATGCAGATAATTCGGTGGCGCTGGCTGAACCACTACGAGCAATGACGAACACTGAGATTCCTACGAGACGGCAGGGTGAGCCGAGGCGAAGGAAGTACAGGTGTAGCGACCTTAATCGTCCGCCTATCCCAGACCGTTCGACCATGTCAATAATGTAACGAGTGGGTATTGCGCGGTTCATTATAGTTCATGGTAGTTCACTGTAGTACCCTGTAGACCTGAGCTGAGTAATAAAGGTTAATACGGGAAGTTTTAAGAAATAGGGCATCTAACCAGCCGCTGTGACAGTTGGATGTCCATTTTCTCATAATTCACCTCATTAATCCTTACACTTACATCTGGTTTTCAGAGTACTACAGTGAACCCCGTTGAACTATAATTAACCAGCAATACCCGCTAAAACGAGCGTATTTTTTTAAATTTATTGAGATGGTGGGGTGGTCTGGGATAAGGAGACAGATAAAGAAACTCCAACCAAGGACCGGTGGTGGCAGAGCACAGAAGCACCACTACCGCCACACATCGCCTGCTGCCCGCCGCCCCGTGATCAGTCTACGGTAGTCTGTCTACCAGCTACTCCATCCCTGCCCTGCCACAACCTTCGCCCTGAAACGTACTTCCGTACACACGTGGTGCCCCCAGTCCAGCTACTCCATCCCTGCCCTGCCACAACCTTCGCCCTGAAACGTACTTCCGTACACACGTGGTGCCTCCAGTTCAGTTACTCCCTGCCCTGCCCTGCCCTGCCACAACCTTCGCCCTGAAACGTACTTCCGTACACATGTGGTGCCCCCAGTCCAGCTACTCCATCCCTGCCCTGCCCTGCCCTGCCACAACCTTCGCCCTGAAACGTACTTCCGTACACAACGTGGGCCTCCAGTCCAGCTACTCCATCCCTGCCCTGCACAACCTTCGCCCTGAAAGTACTTCCGTACACACGTGTGCCGCCCCAGTCAGCCCGAGCATTGTAACACGCGGCCAATGTAAACCTTTATTCTGTTTATAAGACAAAGAAACCAAGGCTATGTTTCAATATTCCCACAATGAACAGATTTATCAGGATTACACATCAATTTTTCCCTTACCGCCAGTGACGCGACTTGGTGACCTGCAGTATGGGATCGAGGCACTGCTTGGCATTACTTCACTTTCAGCCTTAACAGGTATTATCTGTACTGATAAGCTCAGCATCAATGACTGCTCCTCTGAGTGTGAGGGGAGGTTGTGTTAGGTTGAGCTGGTCGCTGAATGTTAAGTGAGACCAAGGATGACAAGAATGAAAGCAAGATGTCTACAACGGGCTGGTTTTTCTAAATTGGTTATGCGAATTAATAATGTACTCATGCGTTTATTTTTACTTGTTAAGCGCCGTCCACACTGTGCCTCATGCAGAGAGGCACGAGGCAGGGGCTGTATGAAGGCCCACCTGAGGTCCAGAACTGCGTAGTTCACGCCATGGCGGGGAAACGACACTCCTTCACAAGTTTGTGTCATTGCAATGTTTGACCACCTACTTATCTTGCCATTAGGGCGTTGCATTACCATCATATAGAAAAAGTGTGCTGCACCGAGACAGAATGAAAATTCAATGCTAGCAAATTACAGGAATAACAAGGTGTGAATAAAAAAAGTGAGAGATAAAAATGTGCATGCACTATTTCGCTTTGCCTATTATTTTATTCTAGGTAGAGTTTACTGTATTGAGAGGCGCCGGGCGGTAGTAGAGTGTGCTTCGAAGACCGAGTTCGATCCGAGTGATACCCATAAATCCACTTAAAATCTTTCTGCACCGTCGAGTGGCTAAGAACACCCACAGTGCCCTGCTTATTAACTCTACCTTCGACTGCGAGTGCATGGGAGGACACAGGGGGGCGGCATGAGCCTCTAATCACAGGCGTCACTATAAAAATCCTGCTCTGCGCCACCACGGGCGAGGGTCAACCATCACAGCCCTAAAGTGAAACTGCAGGGCCTACTCCATCCCTAAGCTAACTGCCTACAGGCGCATAGGCCAAGATGTAAAAAAAGAATAATATTGTATCATGACACGAAGTAATGTCTCGTGAAGATGAGTTTATGTTCAGTTTCCTAATATATCTGGTAGTTTGATAATACCGTGTAAGATTACATATTATGCGGCTCGGAACACCCTTTGTGACATCTTGCCTCAACACGCACTCCATGCAATGTCTGGCTGAGCAGCTGAGCAGTGCGCGAACCTCGATTTCCAACACACCATTTACACAGCGCGCGTCATGAGACACACAGTGGGACGGGGCTTTTGGCTACAACCAAACATTACTGACAAGCAGCTCGAAATACATTGTTTGACCATGCCGACAAAAGCATTAAAAATCAGGTAATGTAGAGCCTAAGCACTTAAGAAACTATGAAATGAGAGAGAGAGAGAGAGAGAGAGAGAGAGAGAGAGCAGAGAGAGAGAGAGAGATGAGACGAAGGAAAGGGTAGTGAGGGCGGGAGGACACCGGAGAAGTCTTACGTCTGGCAGCACTGCGCATCGTCCACCTGTCCTCATCCCATTCCCCGGGTGCGCAGTGCAGCTTAGCGAAAGAACTTTAATTCTTCAGTCACCACAACGTTATATGTTTCATTTCGGGACCTCAAATCTATACATCAGAATTAAAAGAGATGTAGCCTCTAAAATGATGCAGTTTATTATATTAGTATGGTATCAATTTACTAGTCTATACGAATTTTTAAAGATTATAAATTATTCGTGCATTTCACACCCTGTAGATTCCCATTAATAACTCCTTTACTATTTAACATAACTAAATCGAAATCATATCAAAATAAACAAGAAAATGTAGTCTTAACGAGCAAAAAGTATTGTAATGTACTATAATAAGGACACACGAAATAGGTTTAGTAAGTGACGGTGAACGATGATGCACGCGCTACGATTATTATAAAGCGATTTCCGTTTCTTCCTTATGGCGCTTGGCCCCTTGTCGCAGGCAGTGCGTCATATATTGTCTAAGGCATGGAAACTGGCAAAGACAGAAGAATATAAGAAAATATGGATAAGAAAAGATATGAATGAGGAAGAAAGAGCCAGTTTGAATGTACTGTTTAAAGAAGCCAAAGAAAAAAACTAATTGAGAACGGAAGAGGAAAAAAGAATTCTATTGGAGAGTTTAGACCAAAAATGAGAAGTGGTATCTAAAAGAGAAAGAATAAGAGAAGACAGTTCAAAGGAAAATGAAAAAAGGATGGCAGGTAACCGTACAAAATATAATGGGCTAGTGTCAACATTAACAGAAGTAAACGATTACCTGAGAGCCAAGAAACCAGACATATTAGGTCTAGTAGAAACGAAACTCAGTGATTCTGAGGATGTGCCAGTTGGGGAGGAAAAACTGAAGAAGTGGTATCTAAAAGAGAAAGAATAAGAGAAGGCAGTTCAAAGGAAAATGAAAAAGGATGGCGGGTATCGTACACAAATATAAATGGGCTAGTGTCAACATTAACAGAAGTAAACGATTACCTGAGAGCCAAGAAACCAGACATATTAGGTCTAGTAGAAACGAAACTGAGTGATTCTGAGGATGTGCCAGTTGGGGAGGGTCAATATAATGTATGGATGCGAAACAGAAATCAGAAAAAAGGAGGTGGTGTAATGGTGTTAACAAGGAAGGATGTGGTAGTAGGAAATGTGGTAAAAGGAGAAGGTATGGCAGAGGTGTTGAAGGTAGAGTTGGTGATGAAAAAAGGAAGCATAAGAGACTTAGTACTCATATGCGTTCCACCTAAGACAAATTCCTGGGGGAGAGAGGAGTATGAAGACATGATAAGAGACACAAGCAAATGTTTAAAGAATACGATGGAAAATTGTGAGAACATAATTTTGATGGGAGATTTTAACTACAAAGAAGTTTGCTGGGAAGAATGGTATACTGAAGGAGGAGAAAACTCATAGGGTGGTACATTGTTGGATTTGGTAATGAATAACATCATGACTCAGTGGATTAAAGAGAACACAAGATTCAGAGGTAGCGAAGAACCATCAAGACTAGACCTACTATTGACGAAAGAACTGGAAGTAATTAGTAAAGTAAATTATCAGTGCCCACTTGGAAAGAGTGACCATGTACTTATTGAATTTGAAATAAATGATAGCAAAAAGGAGGGGAGAAGAGAAGAACACAAGAAAGGAAGATACAAATATGGAAAAGCAGACTTTGACGGATTAAGAACATTTTTCGGAGAGTCAGACTGGAGTAATTTCCATGCAGCAACGAGTACCCAGAAAAAATGGGATGAGTTCATCCGAATTTACACCGAAGGAATAAATAGTTATGTTCCAAGGATAGTGATCAGAGAAAAGAAAAGAAAATGAATGGTTTAACAGAAAATGTGAATTAGCAAGACTAGAAAGAGAAAAAACATGGAATAGTTGGAGGAAAAAAGGTGGTATCAACCTTTGGGAGAAGTACAAAACAACTAGAAATGAATATGTAAGAATCCGAAGAGAAGAAGAAAGTAACTATGAGAGGAATTTAATAGAAAAATGTAAGAATGAACCGAAACTTTTCTATAGATATATTAATGGAAAAATGAAAAACAAGGAAGGAATAGATAAGCTGAAGGTAGAAGGCATAGTGTACAAAGATGCATTACAACAGGCTGAGGTGATGAATAAGTGCTTACAGACTGTATTTACAAGAGAAAGTGAATTTAAAACGAAAAATATAATAGCAAAAGAAAATATAATGGAAGACATAAAAGTTGACGTAATAGAAGTAAAAAGGCTAATGGAAAGTCAAGATGTGAGAAAAGCCCCGGGTCCAGATGGAGTGTCGAACTGGATAATGAAAGAGTGCAGTAACCAACTAGCAGGAAAGTTACATAGTGTAATTGAGAGTTCACTCAAGGAGAGGAGAGTCCCACTTGATTGGAAAAGAGCAAATATTGTGCCAATTCACAAAGGAGGAGACAAAGAAGAACCACTAAATTACAGGCCAGTATCATTAACAAGTGTAGTGGCAAAAATGTGTGAAAAAATTGTGAAGGACAGATGGTTGAAATATTTGGAAGAGACAAACACACTCGCAGGTGGCCAGTTTGGATTTAGAGGAGGAATGTCATGTACAACGAATTTATTAAGCTTTTACTCGAGTGATCGATGTGACACAGGAAAGAGACGGATGGGTCGATTGCATATACTTGGACCTAAAGAAGGCATTTGACAAGGTACCTCATAAAAGACTGCTCTGGAAGCTAGAACATGTAGGAGGATTGAAGGGTGGTTTGCTGAAGTGGATGGAAGACTTTTTGAGCAACAGAGAGATGAGTACAGTAATAAAAGATCAGAAGTCAGAATGGTGCAGTGTGATAAGTGGAGTTCCTCAAGGCTCAGTATTGGCCGCAGTGATGTTCTTGGTCTATGTAAATGATATGACAGAGGGAGTGAACTGTTATATGAGTTTATTCGCTGATGATGCTAAATTACTAAGAAAAGTAGAAAGTAAAGAGGACTGTTAGGATCTACAAAAGGATCTAGATAAGATTTTCAGATGGAGTCAACTATGGGAAATGGAGTTTAATGCTAAAAAGTGTAAAGT
Organism: Chionoecetes opilio; assembly: GCA_016584305.1. NCBI lineage: Eukaryota > Metazoa > Arthropoda > Malacostraca > Decapoda > Majidae > Chionoecetes > Chionoecetes opilio. The sequence goes on from JACEEZ010023222.1 coordinate 159,405, forward strand.
GATGGAAGTGGGCAGTAGCAAAAAGAGACAGAGGAAAGTATTCGATGGGAAATGAATGGATAATCAAAACAAAAAAACATCTGGGAGTATGGATTACGGACAATTTGTCACCTGAGAAGCATATAAACAAGATCACAGGAGATACATATCAGTTGCTGGGGAATATAAGAATGGCATTCAAATATCTGGATGAAGAGATGATTAAGAAATCTATCAATAGTGGTGTTCCCCAGGGTTCTGTCCTATCACCCACTCTTTTTCTATTATTCATTAATGATCTTCTAAGTCTAACTCAAAGCCCTATCCACTCCTACGCTGATGATTCTGCCCTGCATTTTTCAACGTCGTTTATTAGACGTCCAACTCAACAGCAACTAAGTGATTCGCGGAGAGATGCCACCGAGCGCCTAACTTCTGATCTTTCTATAATTTCTGATTGGGGGGCAAAGCAAACCTTGTTTTGTTCAATGCCTCAAAAACCCAATTTCTTCACCTATCTACTCGAAAAAACCTACCAGATAACTATCCCCTCTTCTTCAATGACACTCAACTGTCTCCTTCTTCTACAATGAACATTCTTGAACTATCCTTTACTAAAAATCTGAACTGGAAATCTCACATCTCATCTCTTACTAAAAGAAGCTTCTAAGAAGTTAGGTGTCCTGTGGCATCTGCGTCCTTTTTTTTCTCCCTCCCAATTGCTTGCTCTCTACAGGGGCCTTATCCGCCCATGTATGGAGTATGTCTCACATGTTTGGGGAGGATCCACTCATACAGCTCTCCTAAACAGGGTTGAGTCAAAAGCTTTTCATCTCATCAACTCCTCTCCTCTGACTGACTGTCTTCAATCTTTAAATCACCGCCGCAATGTTGCTTCTCTTGCTCTCTTCTACCGTTATTTTCATTCTCACTTCTCTTCTGAACTTGCTAACTGCATGCCTCCCCCCGTCCCGCAGCCTCGCTGCACAAGACTTTCTACTCATTCTCATCCCTATTCTGTCCATCTTCCTAATGCAAGAGTTAATCAGTATCTTTACTCTTTCATCCCTTTCACTGGTAAACTCTGGAACTCTCTTCCTTTTTCTATTTTTCCACTTTCCTATGACTTAAATCTTTTCAAAAGAAGAGTAACAAGACACCTCCCGAACTAAATTGGCTCACCCTTCTTTTTTATTTTATTCTCTTACTGTCTTCTTTATAGGGACTGGCAACTAAGCGGGCTTTGTGTTACCCATTTTTGTTGTGCCCTTGGCCAGTTCCTTGTGATGTTAAAAAAAAAAAAAAAAAAAAAATTGATAACATCTTTGATTCGACCAAGGTTGGAATATGCGGCAGTGATTTGGTCACCACATAAAAAGAAGGATATAAGGAAGATTGAGAGAATACAAACAGCAGCCACAAAAATGGCTCCAAGCCTGAGAGATTTACCATATGAGGAAAGACTTGCAAGACTAAAACTCCCAACTCTTGAGAAAAGAAGAGAAAGGGGAGATTTTATAGCAGTGTATAGAGCATCAATGGGTCTGGCAAAAATGGATAGAGAAGATCTGTTTGTGTGGGACGATAGAAGTGCAAGAGGTCATGAGAAGAAATTGAAAAGGACAACATGCAAGAGGGACATAAAAAAATACAGCTTCCCGAATAGTAGAAGCATAGCAGCCTGGAACAACCTTGATGCAAAAGTGATTAATGCAAGAAGTATTCAGGACTTCAAAGGCAAACTGGATAATAGTAGATTTGGAGATGGGACAGTACGAGCATAGCTCTTTTCCTGTATGTTCAATCAATCATTGGGGGCATACGCCGGGGGGCGCGTCGCCTCGCCCACCCTACGACGCCACTCCCGGGTGTCACCACGCGCGAGTTCCCATGCAGGCTCCTTTCCCATACCAAGCAGCTCTCGACAAGAAACATCAACTTGCCCCAGCCACGAGCCTTGTGGGCGCCCCCTTGGCCTCCTCCACGCCGGATTGTCTCTTACAGATACAACCCGATGGGAAGGATCGGTTTCAGGGTAGCGTGCCACATGCCCATATAGCCGAAGTTGGCGCTGACGGACTATGCAGGTAATAGGCCTCGATTCAGTCTCACGGTGCAATCGCTGATTTGAAACGTAATCATCCCAGCAATACCCCATGATTCTGCGAAGACACTTATTACCAAAGGCATTGATTCGTCTCTTCAAGTCACTATTTAATGTCCATGTCTCACAACCATAGAGTAAGACAGGGATCACAAGCGACTTGAAGATCCGGATCTTTGTCCTTCTGCACAGATACCGACCGCCAAATACTCCCGCTGAGCGAGTCCATAACACCGTGGGCTATGCCAATCCGCCGTAAGATTTCTTGACGTGACCCGCCGTCATTATGGACTGCGCTACCAAGGTATGTAAAACTTTCCAAGATCTCAATGTCCTCGCCACACGCATGAACAGACTGTACTGCTTCATCTAGTAAGTCTCCAAACACCTGGACCTTGGTCTTGAGCCAGGAGACCTCAAGTCCCAAAGGCTTTGCCTCCTCGTGCAGCACCTCGAGAGCCATCACCAGGACCTCCAGCGACTCAGCAAAGATTACTGCATCATCGGCAAAAACAAGATCAGTGATCTTGGTGTTGCCGACGGATGCTCCACAATCACTCTGATCTACAACCTTGTCCAATACCCAGTCCATACAAGCGTTGAAAAGTGATGGGGCAAGGACGCACCTTTACCTCACTCCTGTATTCACAGGAAAGAAGCTGGATACACCTGCCCCACACTTCACAGCACTCTCAGTCCCAGAATACAGACCAGTTATCAAACCAATAGTCCTTGCAGGAATCCCCTGTATGTTACAACTAGGTAAATACACACACACACACACACACAAAAAAAAAAAAAAAAAAAAAAAAAAAAAAAAAAAAACTCGGGGATATAATGCGCGAAAGTTGGGATGGTAAGAATTTAGGACTCAGCGCGAAACTCGAGGATCGCAAAACTGGCATAGCGTGAAACTCGGGAGGGTAGTGTACATTCTTTGGCTATCCTATCCTAATTATCTCAACTGGAATTTTGACATCTCATCTCTTGCTAAATCAGCTAGCTTCTCAGAAGTTAGGTGTATTGTAGTGTCTGCCTCCATTTTTTTTGGCAAAAATGGACGAGGAATGCACGGTATTTTTCTGAGACACTGATTACTTTTTCTTTGCCAAAAATTAATGCTTTTTCAGATGGAGATATTTTTGTTTTTCGGAAACACGTTAAAAACTTTTTTTTTGTCATTTTCATCACCAAATCCTAGGGTCACCATTTCCTTTGACAACAATGTATCTCCATCAGAAAGAGCACTAAAACTTGATGAGGAAATAATTGTCAGTGTCTCAGAAACCAGGTAAGTGACAGAATTGTACGAAAACAAGTGTGCCCCGCCCCGCATTCGCCAGCCCGCCCGTCAGCTGCCGAGTGGTCCAATCTGCCCCGCCCTGCCGGAAGGATTATTACCCTACCTTAACCTCCTAACGGGGAGGCTCTGCCCCCCTCGATCCCCCGGCGAGATTATTAACCTAACCTAAAGAGAGGGGGGCCTCTGGACTGGGAGGGTGTGTCTGTATGTGCTATTAGAGAACTATATAATTTCTTCAATATGTACCTACCGTATATGGCTGCGTATAAGACAACCTTTTAACCTTAAAAAATAGGCACAGAAAATTGGGGGTCGTCTTATACGCCCAGTCATAGACCACTGTATACCTGGACTGCACACGCGACAATGTTTTGAATTGCGGGGCTGCATAGGGGCCTGCGGGGCGCCCGACAAAGAGATATAGTAGTCTATGGACTATCATATAGACTGGTTTATCAGTATATATGATATACTGTAATCTTCGTAAATGTTTGCTCTATAATATTATCAAATAAAAAACAGTAAAACACGCTAAAGAAATGCCATTACGAGACTATGAAGAAATATGCATGAACTTAATATTCCCTTAACTCTTCGTAATTTAAAACTTTGCGAGTCAACTTTTATCATGAAGGGTATCAATAGAAGCGCAATTTTATTAGCTTTCCATTGCTATATTTCGTTATCTGATAAATTAATTAGAACCATTCATAAATTAGAGTTAAATAAATAAATAAAATCATCAATCGGGTAATTTTCCCGATTGATGTTATTTATTTAGTTAATGCTAATTTATACATGGTGCTAATTCATTTATCAGAAAACGAAATATATAAGTAAATAAATAACATCATCAATCGGGAAAATTACCCGATTGATGATTTTATTTATTTATTTAACGCTAATTTATGCATGGTTCTAATTAATTTATCAGATAACGAAATATAGCAATGGAAAGCTAATAAAATTGCGCTTCTATTGATACCCTTCATGATAAAAGTTGACTCGCAAAGTTTTAAATGGCGAAGAGTTGAAGTGAATATTATTCATAGTCTCGTAATGGCATTTCTTTAGCGTGTTTTGCTGTTTTTTATTTGATAATATTATAGAACAAACATTTACAAAGATTACAGTATATCATATATACTGATAAACCAGTCTATATGATGCGTATATATATATATATATATATATATATATATATACTATATAATATATCATATATCATAAGATATATCATAATAGTATTAATGGATTATATATATATATAATATATACCTTTATAATCTATGTATAATATTATATATATGATTGAATCCGAGCGTCCCTCCGCCCTTCAGGCAAGTTCAGCCCATGTGAAACAGCCGATATTCCGTGCCAGTCCAGTATATCATGTGGTCTATGCCCATTTTAAATGTGAACTTAAATCGTGTGTGGTTTTCGCGGTATGATGATGTAGCTTACCTGCCTGTAAAAACACAGATATTTCTGCTGAATCACTTACCGAACTTATTATTCTACCTACCCAATATATCAATTTTTAATAGTTTAATGTCATAAATTTTCAGACACAATGTCTTTGTACTAACCTTGTATAGCTGAGTGGTCTACCTTGGAGGGTAGTCTTATACGGCGAGTATAGCCCAAAACCTATGTTTTTACTAGAAATTTTGGGGGTTGTTTTATACACCGAGTCGTCTTATACGCAGCCATATACGGTATATGTTTTTAAGGTTACATGGAAGTGGTTTAATACTACACATTATACTGAGGAAAAAATAATATAGAAAACGTAAGTGGTAACTAGGGTTTCCTTGATCCCGGGATCCCGGGCGTAAGTGGTTATGTTTTTTTTCCCGGGAAACTTCGTTCAAATCCCGGGATTCTTATTGTTGTTCCTTATCTCAGATTTGCACTGTGTAAAATACAAAACGCATTGTTTTCTTGTAGAGTAGGGCTTCAAAATGGCATAGAATATATATATTTTTTTACGATGGCTATCTTTTAATGTCATTCCATATATCATTGTATTTCTTTTGTGGTTAACAGATGGAGATTGAATGTTTGTGCTTCTTGGAGAGTCATTTCATGAACAATTTTTGATGTGTTGCGTGACTTGTGTTGTGTGCACCGTGCACAAATTATTTTATGCTATTATCTTTATATTTTTCCACGGGTCATTCAAGTGTTTCTTAAGGATTTTGTAGAATGTGGCTAGTTAGTACAAATACTACCTGATGCGGGAAATCCCGGGATCCCGGGAAATATCCTGGTTTGTCCCGGAATCCCGGGATGCTAAGAAACCCCAAAACAGGAAACCCTAGTGGTAACGGCAGTAGCGATCGCGCAGTTCTCGTCCATTATAACCTTTTTTCTCCCTCCAAACTGCTTTTTCTATACAGGGGCCTTATCCGCCCATGTATGGAGTATGCCTCTCATGTTGGGGGGGGGGGGGGGGGTCCACTCATATAGCTCTCCTTAACAGGATGGAGCTGAAACCTTTTCATCTCATCCACTCCCCTCCTTATCGTGTGGCAATCAGGTACCATTTCTCCTGACTGGAAAAGGGGGCTGGTCATCCCTATCTGGAAAGGGAAAGGGGACCGTCAGGACTGCAACAATTACCGCGGTATTACACTGCTCAGCGTACCAGGCAAGGTGCTTGCCCATCTATTGCTGACACGAATTCGCAGTCATCTGGTGAAGCATCAGAGACCTCAGCAGTCTGGGTTCACGCCTGGTAAGTCAACAACGGACCGTATCCTAGCGCTTCGTGTCCTGGTGGAACGCCGACGTGAGTTTCGACAGGGGATGCTTGCAGCCTATGTTGATCTCAAGAAGGCGTTTGACTCAGTGCATCGTGAGTCACTCTGGGATCTTCTGCGACTTCGAGGGATTCCTGCAAGGACTATTGGTTTGATAACTGGTCTGTATTCTGGGACTGCGAGTGCTGTGAAGTGTGGGGCAGGTGTATCCAGCTTCTTTCCTGTGAATACAGGAGTGAGGCAAGGGTGCGTCCTTGCCCCATCACTTTTCAACGCTTGTATGGACTGGGTATTGGACAAGGTTGTAGATCAAAGTGATTGTGGAGCATCCGTCGGCAACACCAAGATCACTGATCTTGTTTTTGCCGATGATGCAGTAATCTTTGCTGAGTCGCTGGAGGTCCTGGTGATGGCTCTCGAGGCGCTGCACGAGGAGGCAAAGCCTTTGGGACTTGAGGTCTCCTGGCTCAAGACCAAGGTCCAGGTATTTGGAGACTTACTAGATGAAGCAGTACAGTCTGTTCATGCGTGTGGCGAGGACATTGAGATCTTGGAAAGTTTTACATACCTTGGTAGCGCAGTCCATAATGACGGCGGGTCACGTCAAGAAGTCTTACGACGGATTGGCATAGCCCACGGTGTTATGGACTCGCTCAGCGGGAGTATTTGGCGTTGTCGGTACCTGTGCAGGAGGACAAAGATCCGGATCTTCAAGTCGCTTGTGATCCCTGTCTTACTCTATGGTTGTGAGACATGGACACTAAATAGTGACTTGAAAAGACGAATCAATGCCTTTGGTAATAAGTGTCTTCGCAGAATCATGGGGTATCGCTGGGATGATTACGTGTCAAATCAGCGATTGCACCGTGAGACTGAATCGAGGCCTATTACCTGCATAGTCCGTCAGCGCCAACTTGGGCTATATGGGCATGTGGCACGCTACCCTGAAACCGATCCTTCCCATCGGGTTGTATCTGTAAGAGACAATCCGGCGTGGAGGAGGCCAAGGGGGCGCCCACAAGGCTCGTGGCTGGGGCAAGTTGATGTTTCTTGTCGAGAGCTGCTTGGTATGGGAAAGGAGCCTGCATGGGAACTCGCGCGTGGTGACCCCCGGGAGTGGCGTCGTAGGGTGGGCGAGGCGACGCGCCCTCCGGCGTATGCCCCCAATGATTGATTGACTCCCCTCCTCTAACTGATTCTTAATCAATCACTCAATCACCGCCACAATGTTGCCTCTCTTGCTATCTTCTACCGATATTTTCATGGTTACTCCTCTTCTGCATGCCTCGCCCCTCCCAGGGCCTCGCTGCACAAGACTTTCTACTCTTTCTCATCTCTATTCTGTCCATCTTCCTAATAAAAGAGTTAACCATTATCTTCGCTCTTTCACTCCTTTCACTGGTAAAATCTGGAACTCGCTTCCTGTTTCTATTTTTCCACCTTCCTATGACTTAAATTACTTTAAAAGAAGAGTATCAAGACAGCTCCCAAACAAAATTTACCCACCCACTTTTACAATCTATTACTGTCTGCTTTATAGGGGCTGGCAGCTACGGGCTTTTTTTTTTTTTTTTTTTTTTATTTACCCTTGGACAGTCCCTTATGATGTTGAAAAAATTATTATAATTTTAAGAAAAAAATTATTGCATTTTTTAGATACAGGACTATAAGTACTCAATTCTTTTCCAGGAAGATTGAAAGCCGCCAGATTGCTGTCAGAGGCTTCTTGCAGTTCCTGAAATACTTCCGTGTAATGGGAACGCTGCCATCCTCCCAGGCTTCCATGTCCTTCTGTTCTTCCCTCAGCACTGCCAGTGTTAATGTTCACTCGGTGTTTAACAACTCTACCAATGAAGCTCTTTGTCTGGAGCTGCTTGGAGTGCTGAGGCGGTGTTTCTCTCAGCAACAGGAGGTGATTTATTCGTATTCATTAAACATTGCTAACTGCATGCCTCACCTCCCGCGTCCTCACTGCATAAGACTTTCTACTCATTCTCATCCCTATAATGTCCATCTTCCTAATGCAAGAGTTAACCAGTATTTTCACTCTTTCATCCCTTTCACTGGTAAACTCTGGAACTCTCTTCCTGTTACTATTTTTCACCTTCCTACAACTTCTATTTTTTCAAGAGAAGAGTGTCAAGACACCTCCCGAACTAAGTTGCCCCACCCCTTTTCTATATTCTCTTACTGTCTTCTTTATAAGGACTTGCAAATAAGCAGGATTTTTATTATAATTTTTTTCTATATTTGGCATGTCTTGTGTGATGTAAAAAAAAATATATATTTATATATATTTCTTGCAATTGCTGGACATTTTGCATCACTCATATTTCCCATAAATCTAATGCTCCTGTGTCATTTCTAACAAGTTTAATACAGTGGAACTCCTTTTATCCGGCATAATAGAAAAAAGTTGATATTGATATAGTGAAAAAAGGTGAAAAAAACATTGTAAATATACAATATTAAATTCCTGCGTGTGGTTGTATTTGTTCCCGCGCCCGTCAGAGCGCACTTGCTAAGAAAGAGGTAGGGAAAGTTTTAAAGAATAATGAGAATTCAGTAAGAGATGCAATCAATCATTGGGGGCATACGCCGGGGGGCGCGTCGCCTCGCCCACCCTACGACGCCACTCCCGGGGGTCACCACGCGCGAGTCCCCATGCAGGCTCCATTCCCATACCGAGCAACTCGACAGGAAGCATCAACTTGCCCCAGTCACGAGCCTTGTGGTCGACCCCTTGGCCTCCTCCATGCCGGATTGTCTCTTACAGATACAACCCAATGGGAAGTATCGGTTTCAGGGTAGAGTGCCACATGCCCATATAGCCGAAGTTGGCGCTGACGGACTATGCAGGTCATAGGCCTCGATTCAGTCTCACGGTGCAATCGCTGATTTGACATGTACCGTATTTTACGGCTTATAAGACGCTGCATCTTGGAAGACGCACCCTCATTTTGGAAAGAAATTTCTAAATAAAAAATAATAATAATTTCTACCGGTAGGCAGTAGTAAAATCTACCAATTTTCTCGGTAGGCGGTAGTCCGAAGTGTCTCTGCTGCTCTGTTCTCATGTTCTTTGGCGTATTGTTCAACTTTTAGCTTGTATGCGATAGTATAAGTAAATAGTTTTGATGAATTCGCCATGGGTGATAATTTCCAGGACTGAAAAGAGCTTGTGATACGTGTGACAGCCTGGTGGTAAATAAAACATCAACACTACAGACAATAGTTGGTGCTGTTGGCCCCAATCTGCCGAGCCTCAAAGGCAAAATGGCTCCTGCCAGTACCATAGTAAACATCACAGCGTGAGGACAGATTAATTGATTTGAATGTCTTATGGTATTTGAAATACTTGAAACAGCCAGGTAAGTACTGAGAAAGTACTACAACATTCGTCTTGGAAACCGCATGAGTATTTTTCAGGGTATTTTGGGGGGGAAAAAGTGTCTTATAAGCCGTAAAATACAGTAATCATCCCAGCGATACCCCATGATTCTGCGAAGACACTTATTAAAAAAAAAACATTCGCACCCTATTGGTAGTCTGCAGGCTTTCACAGAGACAAGAACTGTGTTGCTTTGCTCCGCTGCAGTCTCCTCCATACTTTTAGGCTGTTTTGGGGACCAAATAACTTTTGTTTTCTGCACAACCATGGGTCGACAGAAGCTGAAAAATGGAGAAGACCCATGCCTTAACCCTCTTAGAACAGGGATGTTCTGTAATTCATGTAGCGACTGCTGTTGGTGTCACATGTCAAGTCATTTATGACCTGAAGCGGGCTGCTGCTACCCTACCCCCAGGTGTTGTGCCCCAGAGAAAAATTGGCAGTGGAAGGAAGAAATCAACCTCCCCAAGGACTGACAATCTACTCAGATGGGAGATTTTGGCCAATCCTTCTACCACAGCAGCTGCTTTGAAGAAAAAATACCCTGTTCTCCTGAAAAATGTTGCTATTAGGACAATTCAACACCGTCTTCGCAACGATCTTGGTCTACCATGTCGACGAGCTGCTAAGAAACCTCTCCTCACCGCAGCAATGAAGAAGAAGAGGGTCGCCTTCTGCAAGAAATACCAAGATTGGACAACCGAACAGTGGGAACGTGTCATGTTTAGCGATGAATCTACATTCAGGATGGTGCGAGGAGCTTCCAAAATGGTGCATCGCCCAAAAACTGTCACGCTATGACCCCAAATGCACGATAAAGACAGTGAAACACCCTGAAAGTGTGATGGTGTGGGGGTGTTGTAGTGGTGCTCTTGGTAGGGGTGGTTTCTATTTCCTCCCTAAACGTGAAACCATGAATGGGGCAAAATATTTAGAGGTGCTAAAGGACGATATGCTTAACTTTTACCATATCCATGGCAGTGAAACATTCATGCACAATGGGGGCCCCTCCCCACAGAACAAAAGCTGCGGCAAAATGGCTTCAAGATAACAATATTCCTGTGTTAGATTGGCCTGGAAACTCACCTGATCTAAACCCAATAGAAAATGCCTGGCAAATAGTGAAAAACAAAGTGTGTGAGAAGCAACCTAGTAACTAAGGTGAGCTGACAGATGCCATAAAGAAAATCTGGGTTGCTATGGACGAAGAGTATTTTGTAAAGCTAGCTCATTCTATGCCTTCTAGGATTAAGAAAGTGTGGAAATTCAAGGGAAATATGACAAAATATTGATTTGTGTGCCTTTAGAAATAAATGTGTGTGAAAATTTTAGGTTTGTATCAGTTTACCCCTTGAAGTGTGTAAATTTATATTCATGTCTAGATTTTTTTTGCGGCCACTGTACTATGTACTACTACTACATATTCTACTACTACCACTACTAATAGTAATAATAATGATGATAATAATGATAATGATAATATAGTGAACAGATACTAGAATAAATACAATGTATATGGCTAGAAAGAAAAGCCAAAGTCTTGACCGTATGCAAACATTCGAACGGAGGTCAGCTCAGACAGCTCGAGAGATGTGAAAAATAATTTACTTCATCACCTCACTGTGAAGTATCCAGAGTACCTAGAGTTAATTGTTCTTGCATAACGTAGATGAAAGATGAAGCTAAACGATGATTCTTTTTGTTTCTGGATAAATTCAGTAGTTATTTTATAACTTGTCGTTGAAAAGAGACTATTTAGAGCAAATATGCCTGGCTGGTGTGCACAGCGAGGTGTAAAGTCACCCGCCGTGTAAGGGTTAAGGCATACGCATCACCAAGCAAAGTCACCTAATTTATTTATGTATATTCTATTTTAACATCATAACAACACAAAACCTATATCTACGTAATCCTGAATATTTCATGGTCACATTTATATGTTTTTTATATAACTAACTCACTTGAAACAGGTATATTTGTCTTATTTTCATGGAACACTTGTTCCCCTTGCCAATCGGCCTCCACTGGACATGGGTGGGTTGGTGCGGAGCGCCAGAAACAAGTCCATTATACAGATCTTTGATGATCTTTGACCAAAGACCAGACGGTCTTTGGTCCATCCCACCTGAGTAGCCTAGTAATGTAATCCTGAAATTGGATTCGAGCCAATTGTGTCATGCTGGAAGGTCTGGAGCAAGGGGGAAGTCTATAGGTCGTCTTGGGGATATGGCAGTCTGCAGCCTGTTTGACAGTAGTCATCCAGTAGTCTAGGGCGTCGTCCATGTCCTCCAAAGTCACTTAGGAGTCATCGGGAAGGTAAGTCATCTGTAGTGGCTCGTCATTCTTGAAAGCGTCCAGGTCAGATTTGCGAAAGGCCAAAGAATTAGGAATAGGTATAGAAATGGGAGAAGAAGAAATATCAATAATAACTTAAATATGGTCACTAGATGTCAAGGGACCTGGGAAGATAGAATAATGCAAATGGTTGTTACAATTAGTGAGGTGGAAGAAAGTGGGCCGTAATAGGAATTTCTTGGGGTACACTCATCCCAGCAGTGAAACGAGTCACAGGCAGACTAGAAGCAGTCCATCAGTACTTCTTCAATGATCTACCAAAGGCTGCAAAGGAAAGCAAGACAGAGAAAACCCTGGAAGGCAATGAGAGGTACAGAAGGATCTGCCGAAAACTGAAAGATCCTGTAGTAGGGGTTCAACTTTGCTTTCTTGAGAGCTTGGAGCCAGTGTTCAACCACTTTCTAACTCTCTTCCAGAAAGAGGAGCCACTCGTTCCATGATGAGCTGTCAGAACTGGTGCGCACTTTGATGCTGCGCTTTCTCAAAACAGATGCAGTGGGAGAGAAAATTGGCAAGAAGCTTTTCTCGGTAGATGTCAGCAAGCCAGAGAACCAGCTACCTGATCAGAGGCTTGTGGTTGGCGAGTCCACTTGAGCAGCATTGACGAAGATGAAGCTTGAGCAGCAGAAATCACCAATCAGAGAGATGAGGAAGTTCTACCAAACTGCCACAAAATATTTGGTCAGTAGGCTTCCTCTTGGAAGTGAGATCTTGAAAGACCTCACTGCATCCACTGCATCCACTGCTTCAGAAGGCTGAATGCAGGGCAGGGTTCAAGCTGTTGAAAGAACTGCCAAGAAGATGCCACACGTCATCAGGCAAGAAGAGATCAGTCTACTGACAGATGATCGGAAGCTTTATTAAGCACAAGAGATCCCAGAGAGCTGGTACCAAGAAGCTGGTTCGGAGGAGTATCTATGCATTGATCACTACTGGAAGAGGGTACTCGAATAGAAAAACTGTATGGGATCAGCACAGTACACAGTATTGCCCAAACTGGTGAAAGCATGTCTATGCCTTGTTCATGGCAATGCTTAAGTTTAGCATTCCTTGTCAGAAAACAAGAGAGCTTTCACCACCTACTGTCCGACAAGTCAATAAATGCGCTGAGAACAACCAAAGATGCAGTCAGAGTTGTTGGACATGGCCATGTCCATGCTATGCCAATCACCTCAGCTTTGATGCAGGCCCACAGATCTGCATACAGTGCATACAATACACGAATGGCAGAAGAGAGAGAGAAGAAGGCCAATGAACAGAAACTGAAAGACCAGAAAGAAAAGGAAGTCTAAGAACAGCAAGAAGCCATCGATTCTCTGGAGATGAAGAAGCGAAAGCTGGAGGACAGAGAGAAATCTGTCATCAAAGAGCAGAAGAAGTGCAAGGAGGAGTTGAAGGTGGCTGAAGGATTGAATAGTAAGCCGAACAGAAGACTACAGAAAGCTATAATAGACAAGAACATGGTAAAGGTCACTATTGTTCAAAACTTGGTGGAGGTGGCAACCAAGAAAATGGAGTTAGCTCGAAAGAATCTGGAGAAAAATCTGAAAGAAAAACAGGACCTTGATAGAAAGTGCACGAAGATGATGGATAGCTACTCTGCTACTCTTGCCAAGTTTACTAAATGACATTTGAATTCTTTGGTTACAGTATCTGCCTGCCTAATGCCGAAGTATCTGCCTTATTTGTATGTTATTACACTTAACTGCGTTTAAAATTAAAGCATTGTTGTCATTGATATTATTTTGTTTATATGTGTGATGCTCTGACTTCATTTCTGTTGCAGTATTCAGTACATGTATTAATTTTATATAAACTTTTATATCTACGCAGTCATATTCAGTCAGTCAAACTATTACATTTAATTTATGTAAGTGGACATAATTCTTACATCATGTTTACATGTTTATTTAGTAATATTTTTTGTATTTTGTTTTTGTATTTGCCTTCCTAATAAATATCTATCTTATTTTATGTTTTACGGACACCCAAGAGTTGTTGTTGTTGTTGTTGTTGTTTTACATCACAAAGGACTGGCCAAGGGCACAAAATAAAGAGGTAACAAAAAGCCTGGTTAGTTGCCAGTCCCTATAAAGAAGACAGTAAGAGAATAAAAAAATGGGGGGTGGGCCAATTTATTTCATGGGGTGTCTTATTACTCCTCTCTTGAAAAGATTTAAGTCGTAGGAAGGTGGAAAAATAGAAACAGGAAGAGAGATCCAGAGTTTACCAGTGAAAGGGATGAAAGAGTAAAGATACTGATTAACTCTTACATTAGGAAGATGGACAGAATAGGGATGAGAATGAGTAGAAAGTCTTGTGCAGCGAGGCTGTGGGAAAGGGGGAGGCATGCAGTTAGCAAGTTCAGAAGAGAAGTGAGCATGAAAATAATGGTAGAAGATAGCAAGAGAAGCAACATTGCGGCGGTGATTTAAAGATTGACGACAATCAGTCAGAGGAGAGGAGTTGATGAGACGAAAAGCTTTTGACTCGACCCTGTTTAGGAGAGCTGTATGAGTGGATCCCCCCAAACATGTGAGACATTCTCCATACATGGGCGTATAAGGCCCCTGTACAGAGCAAGCAACTGGGAGGGAGAAAATAATGGATGCAGATGCCACAGGACACCTAACTTCTTAGAAGCTGTTTTAGAAAGAGATGAGATGTGAGATTTCCAGTTCAGATTTTTAATAAAGGATAGCCCAAGAATGTTCATTGTAGAAGGAGATAGTTGAGTGTCATTGAAGAAGAGGGGATAGTTATCTGGCAGGTTTTGTCGAGTATATAGGTGAAGAAATTGGGGTTTTTAAGCATTGAACCCATTTTAGGCTAGGTTTGCTTTGCCCCAATCAGAAATTATAGAAAGAACAGAAGTTAGGCGCTCTGTGGCATCTCCGTGAATCACATAGTTCCTGTTGAGTTGGACGTCTAATAAACGACGTTGAAAAATGCAGGGTAGAATCATCAGCGTAGGAGTGGATAGGGCTTTGAGTTAGACTTAGAAGATCATTAATGAATAATAGAAAGATAGTGGGTGATAGGACATAACCCTGAGGAACACTGCTATTGATAGACTTAGGAGAAGAACAATGTCCATCTACAGTAGCTGCAATAGAACGGTTTGAAAGGAAACTTAAGATGAAGGTACAGAGAGAAGGATAGAATCCGAATGAGGGTAGTTTGGAAATTAAAGATTTGTACCAGACTCTATCAAAAGCTTTTGATATGTCAAGGGTGACAGCAAAAGTTGCACTGAAACCCCTAAAGGAGGATGACCAAGATGCAGTTAGGAAAACTAGAAGATCACCCTTTACGGAAACCGAACTGATGATCAGAAAAAATTGTGAGCAGATAGATGCTTAAGAATCTTCTTATTAAGTATAGATTCAAAAACTTTAGAAAGGCAGGAAGTCAAAGCTATAGGATGCTAGCTTGTAGGATTAGAATGGTCACCCTTCTTAGGAGCAGGTTGTATGTGAGCAAACTTCCAGCAAGAAGGAAAGGTGGAAGTAGATAGACAAAGATGGAAAAGTTTGACCAGGCAGGGTGCAAGCACAAAAGCACAATTTTTAAGAACAATAGGAGTGACTCCGTCAGGACCATAAGCCTTCCGAGGATCTAGACCAGAAAGGGCAAAGAAAACATCATTATGAAGGATCTTAATATCAGGCATAATATAGTCAGAAGGTGGAGGAGAAGGAGGAGCAAGCCCTTCATCAACCAGAGTGGAATTTTCAGCAAAAGTTTGAGCGAAGAGTTCAGCTTTAGAAGTAGATGAGACAACTATGGAGCTATCTGGATGAAGCATAGGAGGGAAAGATGAAGAAGAAAAATTGTTAGAGATGTTATTAGCTAGATGCAAGAAGTCACGAGAGGAGTTTGATTCAGAAAGATTTTGCCATTTTCTATGAATGAAAAGGTTTTTGGTAAGTTGAAATAAAGATTTGCCTTGATTACGGGGACAGTACATCAGCACAGTGAGTACAGACTGTAATATATGATAAGAAGCACTGGTAAGTATCGATGAAAACTACTCCTGCAGGCCTGCACCTGCCTACTTTTTTCCTAGTTTTTGGCTCCCAATTCCTACTTTATTCCTACTTTAAAAAAATATTCTTAATTTTTTCCTACTTTTTCACCTGGGTCTGCTTGAAAGCCTGTAACTGCGCATTTTTTTTTTTATGTGTGTGCCTATGTAACCTTTAAATCATTTATTTTTGCTTATATGTAGGGTGAGATGGGTATATATCATACACGGGGGTGTAACATACAGTGCTATAATTTCTTTACTATTGAAAAATAAATTACCTAGTTTGCCATTGATGTTAAAAGAAGAAAAAGGAACTCATCGGCCGGGCGGGAGAGGCTTGTTTAAATCGCGAAGGACGGGACACTCAGGTAATATTTTTGTTTTTTTCGGTACTCGATGTAATATTTCGCACTCCTGATATAGTGTTTCCTGACCATGAATATTGCTGATTCTGATGGTTGATGTTTAATAGTGAAAACAACATTACTTCAAAGATATCTGATGACTAAGGTCTCCAACCAGACGTTTCAGTCGGCATCATGAATGTGATACAAAAATTTAATGGCATCGGGGGCTGAGCGTACGGGGGTGTATCGTACTGTACGGCTCGCCCCCTATTTAAATCCCAGTTAAAGACCTCCTCCATAAAACAAACAAACAACAAAAATGCTTGGTTGCGTACAAGCTTTTATTGTTAAGCATCCTAGGTACATGAACTTGTGAGTTCAGTACTACTATTCAGTAGAACATAGAATAAATAGCTGTGTGTGATTATGGGGATTTTTCATTATATAAATATACATTATATTTACTGGAAGACGTGTATATTACACCTGAGGCTATTAAGTGCCTTCCATAGGTTGCAGCTCAACCTAAAAGCATGACAAGAAAAAGAAGATACAGCATTGCAAAAAGAAGTAAACTGAAGTTGAAGAGAGCTCTGACGAGGCAGACTGAAAAACTACTTTTCAACGATTCATCTGAGTACCGTATATGGCTGCGTATAAGACGACTCGGTGTATAAGACGACCCCCAAAATTTCTAGTAAAAACTTAGGTTTTGGGCTATACTCGCCGTATAAGACTACCCTCCAAGGTAGACCACTCAGCTTATACAAGGTTAGGTACAAACAGCACATATGGTGGTCCATAGACCACTGTATACCTGGACTGCGCACGGAATATCGGCCTGTCGCACAAGGGCCTGAAGTCGGAGGGCCGCTCGGATTCATATATATATATACACACAAACCTCGATTTCCCGGACTAATAGGGGGGAGCACTGGTCCGGGAACCGCAAAAGTCCGGGAATCGCAAGTAAAAAAAAAAAAAAAAAAAAAAAAAGTCCGATGCCATTACCCACCCCCGGACGTTTATCCTACTCTAGTATTTACTATCCGGCAACCGACAATATCAACTACCCCGCCGCGGACTTTTACGTCCGCTGAGCATGCAGCCACCTGGCGGGAGGCAGCAGAAAGTGTTCAATAGTCTCAAGAGACGTTCCTGCACCAGGGGCAGTGGGGGTCAGGGGACTAACGGAGGCTGTGCAGGTGAACCGTGAGTGTCGTGTGCCCAAATGTAAACAATACGACCGCTGAGCATGCTGCCACCTGGCGGGAGGTAGCAGAAAGTGTTCAATAGTCTCAGAAATGTTCTTGCACCAGGGGCAGTGGGAGTCAGGTGACTGACGGAGGCTGTGCAGGTGAACCGTGAATGTTGTGTGCCCAAATGTAAACAATACGACTGCTGAGCATGCTGTCACCTGGCAGGAGGCGCGGACACTGACCAGGGGTGACAAGAGACGCTCGGACCGCCGGACGACTTGGTCAATTTACGAACAGGACCAGGCATTTCAATGTAAAAAAAAAAAAAAAAAAAAAAAAAAAAAAAAAATTGTCCGAGACTGATATATCCCCGGACCTCGGATTTTGTCCGGCAAATCCGATATCCGGGAAATCGAGGTCCGGGAAATCGAGGTTTGTGTGTATATATATATATATATATATATATATATATATATATATATATATATATATATATATATATATATATTATATATATATATATACGGATCGTATAGACTGGTTTATCAGTATATATGATATACTGTAATCTTCGTAAATGTTTGTTCTATAATATTATCAAATAAAAAACAGTAAAACACGGTAAAGAAATGCCATTACGAGACTATGAAGAAATATGCATTCACTTCAACTCTTCGCCATTTAAAACTTTGCGAGTCAACTTTTATCATGAAGGGTATCAATAGAAGCGCAATTTTATTAGCTTTCCATTGTTATATTTCGTTATCTGATAAATTAATTAGAACCATGCATAAATTAGCGTTAACTAAATAAATAAAATCATCAATCGGGTAATTTTCCCGATTGATGAGGTTATTTATTTAGTCAACGCTAATTTATACATAGTGCTAATTCATTTATCAGAAAACGAAATATATAAGTAAATAAATAACATCATCAATCGGGAAAATTACCCGATTGATGATTTTTATTTATTTAGAGCCAAACCTTTTCCAGGATAAGGCTCCAGCGGAAGGTGACTTCGTTTTAGTTGAGCAACAACTGGAGGCAGGCAGGAATGTGGGAGGCAAGGCTCATTATGTCAGTAAAGTATTAAATCTTGAGGACAATTCTGAATACAATATTTCCTTCCTGAGAATGAGCTCCAAAGTAGGTTTTTATGACACATTCTACTTTCCTGAAATTAAAGATGTCACCAAGGTTAATAGGCATATGGTGAAGGGGTCCTAGGTGAACCTGTGAGAGCTCAAACTAAGAGGCTAGCTAGATTTGTGAAATTTAACAAATGTCTCAAGAAATTCAATATGAGGTACACTGAACAGCCAGAACAGGTGTTTCTTTCAATCTGATTATAAATATGGGACTTTGTGAGTTTCTTGCAAATCCACTGTTGTTTTTTTGGATTGGACAAGTTATGGAAACAACTTAAGTTATAAATATGTGCTTATTTACTAGTTAAAAGGTAAACAAGTCTTTGTATGTAAGTCTGTGTATTCTTCTTGAATCAATTTATTACGGAATAATCTTTTTTACTGCGTAAGTACACATTTTTGTTATGACAGATATGCTGTATGGATCACCCCCATGCCTTGTACAGATCACCCCCACGGTGGGGGTGATCTGTATAGATTGTACCCCTTTGAAAAATGGTGAATTATGGCCCTCCACGATTTCGTACCTGATTCAAAATAATCACCAAGGTAACTCTGTACCTGGGGTATATTTTGCTGCCAATAATTTTCAATATAATTGTTAACCTGATTTTTAGTGAATATTATTCCACTAGTAGTACGTTACACCCCTATCTCACCCTATGCCTCTGTTTGTCGCCTCCGTGGTGTAGTTGCTAGCGTGCCTGGCTACGAATCTGCAGGCCCTGGTTCGAATCCGGGCCAGGGCAAGTCAGCGACCAGCCAAACCAGCTGTTCTGCCTTCCTTTTGGGGTTGATAAATGGGTACCTGGGGTAATCTGGGGAAGGTAACTGTGGTAACCCGGGTGTCACACTAGCCCTGTGTCCCGGGGTAACGGGTCCTCACCCACCACAGGCTCTAAGGGCTAATGCCACGGAGATGAGCACCGAATGCCACAAGCAGCATAGCGTACACTCCCATCTTTACCTTACCTTATATGTATGCCTATCTCTATACGGAAGCTTGCCATGAATCAGTGTTGTTGATGCTGGGAACACATACCATGTAACTGGTATATGACCAGGCACCATGGAACCTATCTACTCATATTATTGTGTCCTTAGCTATCATATCAATTATCATTCTTATGTTAAAAATCTGATTCACACAGCCTTTCCCAGCTCAAAATCCTCCCTCCTCACTAACCTTGACATTTATCATTTTTTGTGCACCTGTAATTTAGATTTTACAATACCCTTTCCCAGTATTCTCAACTAGCTAACTTCTATAACTACCACAGTTACTATTTATCTTCATTTCCCATGCATATTAAGACTATAGAAGCTATTGCCCAGTTTTGAAGTCTTCCTCCTTTCATCCTGTGAAACATAACATGCATCCAGTCACTTTGTTTCTCCACAATATTTAAGGATTTCAGCTGTGATTCCATTTTCACCATGGGATTTACCACACTTAAGATCAATAGTCACCTCCACAACTTCCTCTCTTTTGATATCACTTTGTTCATATACTCTTCCTTCACTCTCCTTTATTCCAATGCATAACACTATTGCTTTTCCTTGATTGTTCGCTTTAATTATCTAATTTAAATATTATGAATCTTCTTTTGACATCCTCACTTTCCTTCAGCATCCTTCCACTACTATCCTTCACTTCCTCCCCTCCATTGTTCTATGCAGATTTTCTTAAATTAAGTACTTTGACTGTAGTCTTTATTCTCTTTATAAATCTCACCCTCCAACCAAATTTTCATCAATTTGTCATTTTGTTTAGTTTACTCACCCATTTCACTCTTTTTACAATCTGCATACAGTAATATCTCGCAATTAACGAGTAATAGGTACCAAAAAAAACGTGTTAGATGCGAATACATAAACATATGGACCGAATCCCTATTATGACCCTATTTTCACTCATTATATAAGTTATTGCCATTAGTTTGTCATATAATCATACATATCAACTAATCATTGGGGGCATACGCCGGGGGGTGCGCCGCTTTGCCCACCCTACGATGCCACTCCCGGGGGTCACCACGCGCGAGTCCCCATGCAAGCTCCCTTCCCATACCAAGCAACTCTCGGCAGGAAACATTAACTTGCCCCAGCCACGAGCCATGTGGTCGCCCCCTTGGCCTCCTCCATACCAGAATGTCTCTTACAGATACAACCTGGTGGGAAGGATCAGTTTCAGGGTAACGTGCCACATGCCCATATAGCCAAAGTTGGCACTGACGGACTATGCAGGTAATAGGCCTCGATTCAGTTTCACGGTCCAATTGCTGATTTGACATGTAATAATCCCAGCGATACCCCATGATTCTGCGAAGACACTTATTACCAAAGGCATCGATTCGCCTCTTCAAGTCACTATTTAGTCACCATGTCTCACAACCATAGAGTAAGACAGAAATTCGAAGCGACTTTAAGATCCAGAACTTTGTCCTTCTGCACAGGTACTGACAACTCCAAATACTCGTGTTGAGCGAGTCCATAACACTGTGGGCTATGCTAATCCGCTAAGCTAATATGCTAAGACTTCTTGACGTGACCCGTCGTTATTTTGGACTGCGCTACCAAGGTATGTAAAACTTTCCAAGATCTCAATGTCCTTGCCGCATGCATGAACAGACTGTATTGTTTCATCTAGTAAGCCTTCAAACACCTGGACCTTGGTCTTGAGCCAGAAGACCTCAAGTCTCAAAGGCCTTGCCTCCTCGTGCAGCGCCTCGAGAGCCATCACCAAAATCTCCAGCAACTCACCAAAGATTACTGCATTACCGGCAAAAACAAGATCAGTGATCTTGGTATTGCCGAGGGATGCTCCACAATCACTTTGGTCTACAACTTTTCCCAATACCCAGTCCATACAAGTGTTGAAAAGGGATGGAGCAAGGACGCACTCTTGCCTCACTCCTGTATTCACAGAACAAAAGCTGTATAGACCTCCTCCACACTTCACAGCACTCTCAGTCCCAGAGTACAGGCCAGTCAGCAGACCAACAGTCCTTGCAGGAATCCCGTGAAGCCGCAGAAGATCCCATAGTGTCTCAAGATGCACTGAGTCAAATGCTTTCTTGAGATAATCATACATAGTGATCACATAATCATAACAGTATGGTGAGGACTGAGGTAGGAGACTGTGGAGAGGTAGTGTGAGGGGAGGGTGGACACCAATGACGTCACGCACTTGGCCAAGGTAGAGGCTGCTTTGAACCGCAAGCCCGGGATTTTTTTTGTTAGTTTCAAAACTTTCTCCTTAGATACGAATATGGGTAGAGGTTTAATACTGTCGTTAGATGTGAATTTGTTAGATATGAACTTGTTAAATGCGAGATGTTATTGTACTCTTACATGCTCCCTTATCAGCAAGGGATATCCCTTATCTCTTTTCCTGCTATCCCTTACATGCTCATAATAACATAAGAACATAAGAAAATAAGGCAGCTACAAGAGGCCTTGAGACCTACCCGAGGTAGTTCCTGTTACTTAACACTACCTACATCCACCTTTCATCCCCATCTATGAATTTATTTAGCCTCCCTTTAAAGCTCTCTAATGACTCCGCACTAACTACCTGTCTACTGAGTCCATTCCAATCATTTACCACCCTATTTATGAACCAGTTTTTCCCTATTTCTTTTTTAAATTACGCTTTTCCAGCTTGAATCCGTTACTTCTTGTTCTACCCTGGTTAATAGCCGTAAGAACTTTTCTTACCTCTCCTTTATTATATCCCTTTATCCACTTAAAAACTTCTATCAGATCGCCCCGTCTCTCGAGTGAGTGTAACTTTAATAGCTTCAATCTCTTCTCATAACTAAAGTAACGCATCCCATGAATCATTTTGGTCATCCTTCTCTGCACTTATTCTAACAAGGCTATATCCATCCTGTAATATGGAGACCAAAACTGAACCGCATAGTCTAGGTGAGGTCTGACTAGAGCCAAATAAAGCTTTAGAATAACCTCAGCACTTCTACTTTTAACACTTCTGGTAATGAATCCTAACACCCTATTAGCTCTATTTCTAGCCTCAATACATTGTTTCCTAGGTCGGAGGTCTGAACTCACCCTCACTCCCAGATCTTTCTCACCTGATCTTTTCAGTGATACATTTTTGTTTTCCTTTGCTCATGTACATTTCTCTGTAGGATCTTGACACATGCCTCCCTATTTTGTTTCACCACTTCTTTGATTTATCAAATTTTCTCATCCCATGCCAATTTAACTTCAAATAGTGTTTGATAGGAACATAACCCCATTGGTTGGCAGGGTAATGCTGTATTGTAAAAAACTAGAAATATCTAAACCTACTCTTATCAACAAATGCTGTCTCATCTATGCTCTCATATGCTCATAAGAGATACTCTCCCCTCTCCACAGGTGAAATGCACTCTGTACCAAGGGTTGTATGAGGTGTGTGCTGCCAACCCACGCCTGGTTGTGAGTGTCATGGAGCTGCTGCTGCAACACAGCCAGACTTTCATGGACATGCGGCCAGATGTCCTAAATCCTGTCCAACTGAAGAAAGTCATCCAGGTTCAGGGGGAAAGTGTGATCCTTGTGGAACCTCTTGGTCACTTACTGTCTGCCTTGGCTGCCTGCCATGCCTATTACCACAACCACAAGGATCAAGTAGCTGCTGCGAATGATGAGAATGATGACGACAATGCAACTTCTGTTCTCAATGAAATCTGTTCATTGTTTGACAGCCTAACAGAAAAGCTTTCTGGGTGTGACCTGGGAGATTTAGGTATCAATACCAATGGAGATTTTTCTTCTGGCTCTGCAGTCGGAAGGAAAAACTTATTGAGTGCACAGGTGATGGCAGCAGTGTTTGACAGTCTGCTGGAGCACACCTTCATGACGGGACAACAGTCACGTGAGACAGTGTCCACAATTCTTGCTCTCTTTAAATCACAGCGAAAATTGGTTGATCTTTTGATGGAAAAAAATCAGAAACCTGGCAAGAAAGGAGAAGGGTCAAAAAATAAGGGACGTACGCCAAGCAAGCCAATAGCTTCCTTAAAGAGTAACTTGAGCTTGCGGGTGACAGCAGACATGCTTGCCACGACATTGGCTGAGGAAAAGGGAGAAGATGAGGGGGAAACTAATGACAGCCTCCACAGAGTACTGGGCAACAACCATGGTTTTCAGATGTACCTCTTAAGTGTTGTGGAAGACAACTTGACTATATTCAAGGGACAAACTCGCTCGGAAAGAGAAAAACTTTTGCCTCTCTTCAAAATTATTGCTAAGGTCTTACTGGAAGAATGTATTGGGTGTATTGGAGGGCCAGACACCTCTGATGGGCGGGAGGTGGCAAGGTTAAGAAAAAGCCTTAATATTGTGGCGACCATCATGTCCATCTTTTGTAAGCACTTCAACCAAAAGCTGGAGCAGTGCTTAAAGATCTACTAGGAAAGACTGAAGTTTCATCTCCAAGTGTGCTGCTGCACAAGATAGCTAAGCGCTGCCAGAAGATGCTGTTGAGGATCTTTAACCACAAAGAGCGTGATGCCCTATTGAAGGATGCCACCACCCTTATTCAGATGATCAACACTGTCACTCAATCCATGGATTGCAACAGCCCAGAGCTTCGGGAGATACAGGAGTGGGTTCTGAAGCTCTGCAAGGACGAGAACTTTGATAACCCAGCATTAACAGAGGCTCTTCTGAAACTGCTGTTCCAGCTGTCGGATCAAGTGAAGGCCAACCATACCCTGACATGGGAGCTGGCACGAGAACTGCATTCTAAACTGGGTGACCATAATCCGGAAACAGAGGTGGAGAGTAGTGACAAGTACTCTGTGGTGACTGAGGATTCATCCCAAACTGTTTTAGCTGTTACTCTAGCACACCTGGACACAGCACTGGCCCTAGTAGAACTGGTAGTCCAAAAGATGAGGGCCAGTCTCAGCATAGGGGATTATGACTTAAAGAAGGCAGAGCACTGTGTAATCAGCAAATGCAGTGCAGTGATTTCTGGTGTGCATGAGATCATCCAGTCTGCCCTTCCATCTGGGTCACTAGTTGACCACACCCTTACCACAGTCACCAAGCTCTATAATACACTTTCATCTTATGTAAAATTCTATCTTGATATGTACCGCTTGCGCAGCAATGCACAGCTTTCAGACAAATTTGAGAAGTTGGTGAAAATGTCTGGAGATCTAGTGAGTGAGCCTGTGTACCCCATGATCACCTACATTGATACCATTCAGCGACAAATGTCAGACAAGGGAAAGGGCAAAAATAAAGGAACAACCCTCACTGCACGTGCCATTAAAGAGTCTAAACTCATTCCCTCTCTCATATTTGCGGTGGAGAAGTATGAAAATCACCTCATTGCACTCTCCCGCAAATCCAGAATTAATCTGATGCATGGGATGAAGGTGAGCATTAACAGAGACTTCCGAATCATGGCTTCTGCCCTTAAGGAGGACCTAGACGGTGAGAATTCTGAGGAGGAAGGTGGAGAGAAGGAGGCAGAAGAGGCAGAAGATGCAGAGAATGGAGATGAAGCCTCAAACAGTCCCATTGCAGAGAGGGAGAAAGAGAGAAGAGATGAGGAAAGATCACCATCATCACCAGCTGCCTCCTCCTCCTCTAAAAAACATAACATGAAGAATAACAATGCAAGTTTAGCCCAGAAGAGAAAAGTCTTATCTCAAAAAGACAGAAGCACTAGCCCGTCCCAGCATCAAGTCACACAGGCTAAAAAGATCAAAATGTCCCTTAAGAGGAAATAGAATTCAACTTCCGAGAAGAAAATTATATCAGTCCAAAATGCACTCACATTGGGTACTTGTGGGATATAATTGTACAATTGCACATTGTTTTACCCATGCATATAGGGATAAGTGATTTTTGTTTTATCAACAATTGCATGGAAAGGGACATAGACCACTGTATACCTGGACTGCGCACGGAATACCGGCCCGTCGCACAAGGGCCCGAAGTCGGAGGGCCGCTCGGATTCATATATATATATATACGGATCATATAGACTGGTTTATCAGTATATATGATATACTGTAATCTTCGTAAATGTTTGTTCTATAATATTATCAAATAAAAAACAGTAAAACACGCTAAAGAAATGCCATTACGAGACTCTGAAGAAATATGCATGAACTTAATATTCACTTCAACTCTTCGCTATTTAAAACTTTGCGAGTAAACTTTTATCATGAAGGATATCAATAGAAGCGCAATGTTATTAGCTTTCCATTGCTATATTTCGTTATCTGATAAATTAATTAAAACCATGCATAAGTTAGCGTTAACCAAATAAATAAAATCATCAATCGGGTAATTTTCCCGATTGATGATGTTATTTATTTAGTCAACGCTAATTTATACACGGTACTAATTCATTTATCAGAAAACGAAATATATAAGTAAATAAATAACATCATCAATCGGGAAAATTACCCGATTGATGATTTTATTTATTTATTTAACGCTAATTTATGCATGGTTCTAATTAATTTATCAGATAACGAAATATAGCAATGGAAAGCTAATAAAATTGCGCTTCTATTGATACTCTTCATTATAAAAGTTGACTCGGAAAGTTTTAAATGGCGAAGAGTTGAGTGAATATTAAGTTCATGCATATTTCTTCATAGTCTCGTAATGGCATTTCTTTAGCGTGTTTTACTGTTTTTTATTTGATAATATTATAGAACAAACATTTACGAAGATTACGGTATATCATATATACTGATAAACCAGTCTATATGATAGTCCATAGACCACTATATATCTTTGTCGGGCGCCCTGCGGGCCCCTATGCAGCCCCGCAGTTCAAAACATTGTCACGTGAATAGACCAGGTATACAGTGGTCTATGAAAGGGATTAATAATTCATCTGTCCGTCCGCCGCCCCCCCCCCCCTCTCTTTATTATATATACATATATATATATATATATATATATATATATATATATATATATATATATATATATATATATATATATATATACAGGGAACTCGGTACTCAAACAATTCGGTATTTGAATGTTTTTTTCTGAAAGAAATTGCTCAGCAGTCAACCGTTTCCTCGGCACTCGCCCGAACAATACTTGTATCAAGACTTGTATGAGCTGAGATGCGTCACGCGTATGTGTATCCCAGCCGAAACAAAAGGAAATGAGTCAGTCAGTCATAGCTGTTGCTCAGTGCATAACTCTGCTAAACTTCGCTGTAAACTGTCTCGTGTTTTGGGGGTTTTGTTTTATATTCTTCGTATAAATATGTCACCATCAGGCCTAAGATTAGTGATAACAGCCAATCGAAAAGAAAATTGGATAGAATCACAATAGAGATGGAAAACAAAACAAACGATAATGAAAATAAAGATCACAAACAATTGAAGAGGTTGAGAAATTGTTGTTGATTTGGATCAATTTGGTTTGTATGATTGATTTTGTTTGTTTAGTTTTTTTGATGATTATGATGTTTGTATGTTGATTTGGTAGTATGATTTATGTTTACCTTAATGGATTCGGAGAAACATTGTCTCTATGAGCTTCCGTCGCAAAGCACTACTTTTTGAGATATAAGATGATTTTAATAGGAAGGAGATATGAAAATTAACTAACCTAACCACACCTTTTGACACACTAACATAACATAACCCCACGTTTTAACATCCCAACTGAATCCAAATTTACATTAAAAAGGGTCCGCAGCAAGGGAAAAATCTAGGCAATGCAGGTCACAAGAGGAAGAAGAGTGAGGTGCATGTAAACACTTGTCTCTCTCCTCCCTATAAACATGTCATATCTCCAAAAGTAATTATTTGTGACAGAAGCTAATAGAATGTTTCTTAGAATCCAATAAGGTAAACAGAAACCATACTCCCAATTGTAGATAATTCTGGTCCTAGTGTACAATAATACCATTTTTGGGGTCTGGAACTTATTAATTCAATTTACTTTATTCCTTGTAGGAAAAATTTGTTCAGTACTCGAACAAATTGGCACTTGATCAGCCTTCTGGAACAAATTAAGTTCGAGTACAGAGTCCCCACTATATATATATATATATATATATATATATATATATATATATATATATATATATATATATATATATATATATATATATATATATATATATATATATATATATGTGAATTCATAAGCAGTTGTGTGTGCCATATTTCACTCTCTAATTGCTATTAGGTAATTAGTGTTGAGTGACTTTAAACTTGATTATGTATTACGCTTACCATCAGCAGTGCACCACCTACCATTTCCTTATTTGTACCATATAACACAATATACTATGTGATGTTCTTATATCTTTTTCAATAAGGACTACTTACAATGGGAGGTTGAGGAGCATTTTTCCAGTGCCTTATATTCTACTTGAAGAAGAAGTCCTTTATGTGAGATCCTCCCTACCCACCTCCTGCTCACACCACACAGCTCCATTGAAAAGAGTGAACACTTTTCCTTATATTGACATGTCATTACTCGGTTTGTTTGTTAATGGTAGGATTTCTAATTTACACTGGTTATGTTTTGCAATTATGATCTTACTCCATAATGTACATCATCCTCACATTAATTGGCACTGTTATCATTATTATTTTCATAGCTCAGAATTAGATCATTTTGTTCAAGGACAAAGGGATAGTTAAGGGGACATACAAATATCATCATTGTGTGTACATTTATACCAATACAATTACAGTATATCATTTGAAATATATCTATGATAAGATACAATTTTTGTTTTGTTTCCCTAAAATGGAAATACTTTATTGTAGAAGAGTAAAAGGGATGAAGTATAAGGTTTTTTTTTTTTTTTTTTTTCTATGTTGGAGCCTATAGCGCCTGTAGGCTTATGGAGAGTCTTGATGTTGGTTGATCTCGCCTGTTGGTGGCGCAGGCTGGATTTTTTATAGTGACACCTGTGGTCTTAAAGGTGAAGATCCCGTTAGTGGCTAGCACTTCAAGCTACTAATCTGCGGGCCCTGGTTCGAATCCGGACCAGGGCAGTCGGCATGCAGTCTAACCAGCTATTAGGGAAATGGTAGAAGAGGGTATAGATAAAATGAAAAATTTTAAGTTGCCAGGACCAGATGAAGTTTATCCCAGAGTATTAAAAGAATGCAAAGAGGTTGTTAGTGAGTCGTTAGTGCACATTTTTAGGAAATCGGTTGGTATAGGCGCTGTGCTGTTATTGTGGAGGAAAGGAAATGTAGTCCCCATATTTAAGAAGGGAGACAGGGCTAAAGTCAAATTATCGACCCGTTAGTCTAACGTCAGTGGTAGGTAAATTATTGGAATCTATTATTGCAAAAAATATTAGAGAGCATTTAGAAAAACATAGTTTGGTCAATGATTCAAAACATGGATTCACCAAGGGTAGGTCATGTCTCACCAATTTATTGAGTTTTTATAGGAAAGTTTATGAGACAGCAGATAATGATAAGGATTATGATATAATATACCTGGACTTTAGTAAAGCATTCGACAAGGTACCACACGAGCGACTCTTAAATAAGGTTAAGGCTCAAGGAATAGATGGGAAGGTTCTTCGTTGGATCAGAGCTTGGCTAAGTGATAGGCAACAAAGGGTTACAATTAATGGTTCTAAGTCTGAATGGGGACAGGTACAAGTGGAGTTCCACAAGGGTCTGTTTTGGGTCCATTACTATTTTTTATTTACATCAACGACTTGGATAGTGGGATTAGCAGTGATATCAGCAAGTTTGCTGATGATACTAAGGTAGCTAGGATTATTGGATCACAGTCTGATGTAAACATATTGCAGGGAGACTTAGATAAACTTAATGAGTGGGCAGTCAGATGGCAGATGGAATTTAATATTGATAAGTGCAGCGTTATGAATGTTGGTAGAAAGAGCCCTGATAATAGATACACCATACGCAATGTATCGCTGAAAAGATCAGAAGGTGAGAAAGATCTTGGAGTGAGGGTGAGCTAAGACCTCCGACCTAGGAAACAATGTATTGAGGCTAGAAATAGAGCTAATAGGGTGTTAGGATTCATTACCAGAAGTGTTAAAAGTAGAAGTGCGGAAGTTATTCTAAAGCTTTATTTGGCTCTAGTCAGACCTCACCTAGACTATGCGGTTCAGTTTTGATCTCCATATTACAGGATGGATATAGCCTTGTTAGAATCAGTGCAGAGAAGGATGACCAAAATGATTCAAGGGATGCGTAACTTTAGTTATGAGAAGAGATTAAAGCTATTCAATTTACACTCACTCGAGAGACGCAGATTAAGGGGCGATCTGATAGAAGTTTTTAAGTGGATAAAGGGATTTAATAAAGGAGAGGTAGGAAAAGTTTTTACGGCTATTAACCAGGGTAGAGCAAGAAGTAACGGATTCAAGCTGGAAAAGCGTAGATTTAAAAAAGAATTAGGGAAAAACTGGTTCACAAATAGGGTGGTGAATGATTGGAATGGACTCAGTAGACAGGTAGTTAGTGCGGAGTCATTAGAGAGTTTTAAAGGGAGACTAGATACATTCATGGATGGGGATGAAAGGTGGATGTAGGTATTGTTAAGTAACAGGAACTACCACGTGTAGGTCTCACGGCCTCTTGTAGCTTCCTTATTTACTTATGTTCTTATGTTTTCTTTGACATTTGGATCTTCAGTTTAGGCTCAAGCTGCCCCTGGAATTCTCTGCTGCACTCGCAGACGGAGGACAGGTTATAGCAGCATGCATGGAGAACAGGTTATAGCTGCATGCACGGAGAACAGGTTATAGCAGCATACACGGAGAACAGGTTATAGCAGCATGCACGGAGAACAGGTTATAGCTGCATGCACGGAGAACAGGTTATAGCAGCATGCACGGAGAACAGGTTATAGCAGCATGCACGGAGAACAGGTTATAGCTACATGCACGGAAAACAGGTTATAGCAGCATGCACGGAGAACAGGTTATAGCAGCATGCACGGAGAACAGGTTATAGCAGCATGCACGGAGAACAGGTTATAGCAGCATGCACGGAGAACAGGTTATAGCAGCATGCACGGAGAACAGGTTATAGCAGCTAGCATGCACGGAGAACAGGTTATAGCAGCATGCACGGAGAACAGGTTATAGCAGCATGCACGGAGAACAGGTTATAGCTGCATGCACGGAGAACAGGTTATAGCAGCATGCACGGAGAACAGGTTATAGCAGCATGCACAGAGAACAGGTTATAGCTGCATGCACGGAGAACAGGTTATAGCAGCATGCACGGAGAACAGGTTATAGCAGCATGCACGGAGAACAGGTTATAGCTACATGCACGGAGAACAGGTTATAGCAGCATGCACGGAGAACAGGTTATAGGAGCATGCGGGTTTCTTCAGTCACTCGCCGATGGATTTGACAGTTGCTCCTTGGTGGGACTTGAACTCAGGACCTTCTGCTCCCCTACTAGGCTCTTGAAAGGGCCCCCGGCAGGATTCAAACTCGGGACATTGAGCTCACCACTCCAAGACACTAACCACGCGGCCACCGCCTCCCCCAAAGCAGTGATCAGTGTTAGTTCTTTCTAATACAGGGAAGTCCCGAAGATACGAGCAGTTAGGTTCCACCTGGCATACTCGTAAAGCGAAATCTCGTATAGCGAAATACATAACTAATGGTAAAATATAGGTTTGGTTCCAAGACCCCATCAAAGACATGTTTTTCAAGCTAAAATAAACTGTAGTGGTCCCAAGGTTGGGGCCGCACACCTGGCTAATTACCCCTAAGGTCAGGCTGCACACCTGGCTAATTACCCTTCAGGTCACGCCTTGCTTGGGGTGACCTGACTGGGGTCAACCAAAATCCCCCTTTGTCCAGCCCTGGAGTCCTGTATTCAGTCAGTTACCTACCAACCACTACAGTGAGAGGAACACCACTCCTCCTCTCCCTGTGTTCCTCTCACTGTAGTGGTTGGTAGGTAACTGACTGAATACAGGACAGGCTGGACAAAGGGGGATTTTGGTTGACCCCAGTCAGGTCACCCCAATCAAGGCGTGACTTGAAGGGTAATAAGCCAGGTGTGTGGCCTGACCTTTAGGGGTAATTAGCCAGTTGTGCGGCCCCAACCTTGGGACCGCTACAAAACTATACCAAACACAACAAACACAATGTTTGAATGTTGTAGCATTGGATTTTCGATCTTGTATATTGAAAATAGACCCTAATTTACTCAACTCGTATCATTGATTTCTCGTATACCGAATGCTCGTATAACAGGACTTCCCTGTATTTTAATCTGTATTGATATCGGGGATGTCAATTTTCCGCAGATTCGCGGATTTCCGAGTATTTTATTGCCAGCTGGGTCATTTTTGTGAATCGTACGTGTGGATTCGGGTTAAAAATTTAGGGGGGGGGAGGGGTGTACATAGTTGGCTAGCCCACAGCCGAACCTGACCCTGGCCACCGATCCAGCACAGACCATAAAACATTTTTTGGCTGCCTAGCGGGAAGTTAATACTAGGCTGCCGATATCTCCTGACTCCACTGCTACAAGTTTGCTCAGGAGGCAGTATGTTGGGGGTGGAATACAGATGCCCACAGCCAGTATGTTGAGGGTGGGGCACAGCAGCCACAGCCAGGTGAGATAGCTCTGGTGATCCAGGGGTCTGGTATTGATTGGCACACTGCCCTCACTGTGTCAAGTTTGCAGGCTCCAGGCCTGGAGAGTTCAATGCAGGGATGCCACAGCATCCCTGCATTGAAGGATGCATGCATGTGGCATATAGCAAAAAAAATCTATCAGAAACACCCAAATATCTTCAAGTACTATATTTATCTCTGTGTTTACGTGCCTCTCTGATCAACGCGGGAAGATGAGCCTCCCTGATGCTACGTCACCGAGCCTGAGCCTGAGCGTCTGCAAACCTTGAGAGCGTTTTGAAAACTCGGGGAATTTGCAGATTTTGATTGCGGATTATTTAAAAACGGCTAACTGGATACAAAAAGTGACGACGTATTGTTGATATACTCGTTAATGGCTATGATTTGATTGCATTAAATCAGGAATGATGAAATGGTCTGGATGATTACTTTAATCTGACGCAGGCTGCTACTAATTATCCTGATATTGACACCAACCTGACTATCCCCATTCTTGATGATCCAATTACTCCCCAGGAAGTGGAACTGCAAATCCGAAAAATTAAACCAGACAAGGCGTGTGGGCCTGACGGTCTAACTCCGGGCGTCCTCTCGATGCTCCCTGCGCACTGGATCCTGAATCTGGTCTCACTCTTTAATAACGTATTTTTTTCTGGTCAATACCCTACGTCTTGGACAAGAGCTAAGCTGTTTACAGTATTTAAGAAAGGGGACAGACTTAACCCAAGTAATTATCGAGGCATTAGTGTGACTAATTCAATAACCAAACTATATGACATGGTTTTGTCTGAACGCATCTACCACTGGTTTACACCTTATAGGGAGCAGGCTGGTGCGCAGAGACAGAGAGGGTGCCTGGAGCATGTTGTTGCCTTGCGACTCTTGACAGATGTAGCACGGAGAAAGAAAATTAGACTTTTTGTAGCCTTCATAGATTTCTCTAAGGCATTATGATCTTGTTCCTCGTCACAAGTTGTTTGAGGTGTTGAAGCAAGCAGGTTGCGGCAGGGTGATGTTGGCGGCGCTGATGGCAATGTACCGCGTCACGAAGAGCATCATGGGCTCCGCGGTGGTCACGGCTACGCAAGGTGTAAGGCAGGGACTGTCTACCTCTTTGTTTCTTGTTCACTGTATTTGTTAATGAATTGATAAAAAGAATAAAGAATGCATGCCAACCTGAACCCTTTCTACAATGGTTACATATATTACTGCTAATGGACGATACTGTTTTATTGTCAACGACACGGACTGGTATTATGAATAAACTGGATGTATTGCGCATTTTTTGTCATGAGTATGGTATGAAAGTGAATGTTGGCAAGACTAAATTTTTTGCCATAAATGGTGAGGCTGGTGACAGGGAACCGCTGTGTGTGGGTGACATAGTGGTGGAGCACTGTGACAGTTATGTATATCTGGGTTCCCCCTTTACATGTGATGGCTCTGTTTCATCGGCAGTGAAAGAACATGCCAAGGTAAAGATCTGCCAAGTTTTGAAATTTGTTTCTTTTATAGAAAAAAACAATTGTGCAAAACGTTCATCGTTAAACGTCGAGTGTTTGGTGCAGCCCTCACGTCGTCACTTTTGTATGGATGTGAATCGTGGTTCGGTGCCGACACGAAACCTGTTATTAAACTGTACCACTGGGCTATGAAAGCGTTGTTAGGGGTAAGAAAGAACACATCCAATCTTGTCTGTTATGCTGAACTGGGGTACCCGACTTTGTCAGACTTTTTACAACATAAACAGCACAAATTTTGTCATAGGTTATGGCTAGAAAGGTCTGGCATGGAGGATGATCCCTTTTCTTTTGTTGTTAGAATTTCTATTGCAATGAATACACCTGTTGCCAAGATTATAAATAGATATACCCGAGATGAAGTCACGGACATGTCCTTATTGGTAGGAAATGTACATAGGGCTATTTTGTCGTCAGATACGTCGAGATGTAATGTATATATGGACATTAATCCTACGATGAGAGTGCATGATGTTTATAAACAAAGACATACAGTAAATGATCTGCACAGAGTCTCGTTCACGAGGTTCAGGGTTTCAGGGCATTCACTGGCTATTGAGACGGGACGGTGGAACAGGCGGGGGCGTGGTCGCCTTCCTGTGGAGGAGTGTGTGTGTGTGTGTGGAGACCGTGTCCAGACGGAGAGGCATGTCGTGTAGAGTTGTCCTGGGGGGAGATGCTGAGAAGTGCCATAGAGGTAAGGCGAAAAGAGCGCCTTACCCGTCTTCAGGCGCTTTTGTAACGGCCCGGCTAAGGCACTGACTAAAGCCCATGTACAGTCGAAAGTTCAGGCGCCTTTGCACTGCCCTACACCTCCAAAGCCTATGGCGTGGGCGTGGTCCGAGAATCCTACTAGCCAATCACGTTGCCTATCTGAGCACTGCTTAGGCAGCTTCGACCAATCACAAGGCTTGAACACGTCTCTGCTGAAGCAAGGAATGTTGTCCCTCCCTCCCTAACCAAGCACTTATGGCAAGGACACACCGCTCTCCCCCGCCAAAAGCTGTTTCATCACAAGTTTGACGTTCAACGCAGGTTTTGACCACTTATATATTTTTGCATTAGGACGTGCCATACACCATGATAATCGTTAAGGTGTGCCGATTCCGGGACAGTGAGTGAAAATTTAATGCAAGAAACATTCCAGGAATAAGGAGAAGATGAATAAAAAAGGTGAAAAAAAAGTTTATACACGATTTCATTTTGCTCTCATTATCTTATTATAGGTATAGTTTACTGCAAGTTTTATGCATTCATGATATGCACTAATGTCTCGTGAAGATGATACTATGTTCAGCTGTCCTAAATATCATCGGGTAGTATGATAATACCGTGTAATAGCACAACATTTTAGTGCGGGCGGAGCACCTGCCGCCCGCCGCCCGCCGCCCGCCCCTAACCAACACACAACACAACATTTCTTATCACCAGCATATAACACCCTATAATGCCGCATTAGTCTTGCACGATCAATTCATACACACCTTGCAACACTATTAATACGTAAACACCAATTGTTACGTTGTAGGAACTGAAACAAGGCTGTATTTGCTTTATAAACAGAAGATGAATGTCTGTCAAAGGCCCACAGCAGCTCACTAAGTCAGGGTCTGACCATGCCTTAGTTTTCAGCGCCTTTAGCGGTGCCACTAAGGCAGCAGTCTCGACTGAGCATTGCGGTGGGAGGGCGTTTCGCCTTACCACAGGCGCCCTAGTGGATAGGGCGCCCTAGCTCACTCTCAGCATCTGGCCCCTGGTGTCCTACAACATTCTACTAAATACTTGTTACGCCCTCGACCCCACCACACACTCCAGGTGTCTCTGTGAGGCTGACAGGCGTTACAGACCGCTGTTTGACGTACTTAAACAGCGAAAGGGTTCGGTATGTTAGGGTAGGCGAGTTGTGTATAGTTCACGTCTGTAATCAACACAGGCGAAGGAAACACTTCTGACTCTTTTCTTACGTTTACTGAATAAAGTCCTGATACAATAAACAGAGTACAACCCAAGGGGAGGCAACCGAGGGACGTGAACGAGCTACACAAAGGGTCTGGCGGCCACTCCTCTCCCGGCATCGGCGCGCGTCTTTCTCTCAAGACATCTTTTTCTTCTCTACCTTCCTCCCAGCTAGGAGGCACACAGTGGACGTCCTTCTCGGCCCACCCCCAGCATCCCCCCGGTAGCCACCCATCCGCGTTCTAGGTCGCCTCCACTGTCACCCCCAGCCAAGGACGCTGCCTCCATCAGGCAGATGTATGAAATGGTTGAAATGTACAATACGTAGTATCGCTGAAAAGATCAGAAGGTGAAAAAGATCTTGGATTGAGGGTGAGCCCAGACCTCCGACCTAGGAAACAATGTAGCTATTGAAGCTAGAAATAGAGCTAATTTAATAGAGTGTTAGGTTTCATTACCAGAAGTGTTAAAAGTAGAATTGCGGAAGTTACCCAGCAAACACAAAGACATAGGGCCTCCGGAGGCCCTCCGTATGTCTTACCGGCGGCCCAACGGAAGTGTACGAGGGAGGCCCGCTGGGATTTTGCTCAGAGGCTGACCGTCGGGCCGCTGGGGCGGCCCGACGTAGGACATAACCATTTGCCGCTGTTAAATTAGCTGATTGAGGAATATTTATGGTTATACTTTCTAAGTATATTGCAGATATAGTAATGTTTTAATTAAGGAGTGTTGCACAGCCCATTAGTCGATTAATAGACTAATGGGCGTTCAACACTTAAAAACATTACTATAATGCATATGCTTAGAAAATGTAACCAAATATTCCTATGTCGTTATCCAGTATACGATAAAAAGGAGATCATAAATTGCTACGAACATTGTTTATTTCATAATAACAAAACATTTTCGTTACTGGATTTACATGGTGTACGTGGAACACTGAACACTGGTAGGGTACGCCGTAGGCCCAAATTTGAAAAGTGAATATAGATTATTTCGAATTTGGCGGGGTGTTTTTCTTAAGTAAAACTAAATTTTTAAGGGTGGTTTGTCCTCTTCAACTTTTTGGTTTGAGCACTTTTTGCTATGCAAAAAGGGACTTTTATATTTATAAGCAAAACATAGATTAAATGCGATTTTGCATAGTAAGAATTGCTCAAATACAAAAATTGAACTAGATAAAATCGTCTTAGAATTCCATTTTACATAGGAATTGGCCTGCCAAAATTGAGAAAAAGAATTTTTGTTATACGGCGTACCCTAACCGGGGTACCAAAATAGTTGGATTGGGTTACGATGGAGGAAGGACAAGACCAGGGCGATGGTGCCCGACAGCTAGGGGAAACTGCACCCAAGGTTGATCAGGGAGGAGCATGTGTCGTGACAGAGGAGCCATCTGGAAGGTACCTTTGGCACTTTGTACCAGAGGACCCGGTGCCACCTGAGAAGCCTGCGTTCTAGTGGCTCAGGCTCTCTATGATCTGCTGGTGACATACGACTCCACCGACTCACTGATCGTACTGCAAGGTGACTCAACTAGGCCAACACGGGGTGGAAGGGTGGTACTCACCCCATTTGGAGAAGATGCTGGGACGCAAGCTCTTCTGGAGTTGCGCGTGTGTTTGCACCACAAACGAGTTGCCCCTGCGCCACCTTATCACCAGCATCGACGGGCCTACCTCATCTGACACTGGCTTCACGGGTCCAGTGTGCAGTCTGCTGTCCAGCGTGAATGAGATGCAGTACAACGCAGAGTTCAGAGGAGTGCCAGGTGGTGAAGATCTCACGGAGATACCGGAGTATATCCTGGTCAACATGTCCACTGACCAGCAGGTCTCCTACCAGCTGGTCCAGGCTGTGAAGCGGGGCGTTCTCCCGTCCGAGCTGCAGGAGATTAAGTGTGGCAAGGTGTCCCACTCCAGATGGCTCACCACAGCCCAGTCGCTCGTGTGCATGTGGACCAGAAAGCATGGACTGACTGGCAAATAACTGAACACCCTGGAAATCCTAGTCAAGTACTGCCTGCAGGTGTACTTCAAACTCTACTACGACATCAAGGTTCACCACAGACTAGAGGACGGCCCCAAGCACATCCTCACGCAGGTCAGAGTGATGAGGTCGCAGCCCAAGAAGGTCCAAACAGCTGTGACCTTCTACGTGCGGACAGGAACATGGTTCGCACACTCAGAATGTGCACCTCCTCTCGCTGATGGCGAGTCAGAGTG
Source organism: Chionoecetes opilio (assembly GCA_016584305.1). Classification (NCBI taxonomy): domain Eukaryota; kingdom Metazoa; phylum Arthropoda; class Malacostraca; order Decapoda; family Majidae; genus Chionoecetes; species Chionoecetes opilio. Next base: position 197,354 of record JACEEZ010023222.1, read on the forward strand.
AGGACGACCGCAGGTTCGCCGTGACCCAGATTTTGAAGCTGAGGGCTGGCGAAGAGTATGGGGACACCAGTGTAAGACCTCGTATCACACCCAAGCTGAACTTTTCAGCCACCAGCTTGCAGACACTGATCAGCTGGCAGCCTGGCCAGGTGCACGAGCCGGCATTCACCTGTTCACTGTCCAGGGGTCAGATCCAAGAATCCTGGTCAAGCCGTACGAGGTTCCGGAGTTCTCTATCCACACTCAGAGCACCGAAAGAGTCGTGAAGCAGGTGACAGAGGCTGCGGCAGCAGTGGTGGGGCAGCAGGCCAGAGCGGGTTCATCCGGGCCTCGGGCCCACCACCGGAAGACCATGCCCTGCTTCAGGTCTAAGAAGACATGATGGACACGTTCTAGGCCAACGTAGAGGCTGTGACACTATGATGTAGTGCCTGATGAACCAACTGATCAGAAAGAGCTTACCACGCTAGTCATTTGGAACTCATATTGGTGCATGATGCAATAAACAGGACCAACCGGATACTGCGTACTCATTTAAGCATTATTTTATTCGATAAGGGTGCAATATAAAAGTGCGATTTTGCATAGTAAGAATTGCTCAAATGCAAAATGGAAAAGATAAAATCGTCTTAGAATTCCATTTTACATAGGAATTGGCATGCCAAAGTTGAGAAAAAGAATTTTTGTTATACGGCGTACCCTACCAGTGAACAGCCATGTAGAAGGATATATATAGGTTGCGGCGAACCACATAACAACATCCACCCACTTGAGCGTTTTCCCACTAACTGATTTCACTCACTGAGACACTGACACTCCAGGACCGGTATTACCAAAACGTATATCATAACTATGACAGAAATGTATCATAGCTCTTGAATATCATAAATTTTTATCATACGCCATATATCATAAGTTTGGAATTTAGCACAACAATCTATCATAGGCGTCTGCTAAATATAGCGTCAGTTTCTTTAAAATGGTTATATAATCAGTAAATTCATCCTTTGACCACGTTTTATGGATTGATACTTCTTCCCTTATGTTTATAACATGTTTAGGGCAGTGACACAGAGAGTAATGTAGTAATTCATTCCCGAAAATAAAGCATATAGATGTACCGTTGAGCAGTATCTGTGTAAACACGTAAACACGGGACAGAGTTGCCAGATGGCGATGTTTTCGATCTAAAAGCTGTTTGTACAAAGTTGGTGAGGAACAATATGCCCTCACACGGTCTACTCGGTATTTTTTAATCACCTGTGCATCACTCAGCTCACTCAACACATCCCAACATCCCTATGTGGGCGAATATTCCTTCACTGAGGCTGTTATTGTGTCTCGGCCCTGTTGACAGCAGGAAAGTTTATCATAGTCGCGGGCGTGGCCCGTATATCATAGTCGCGCTAGAACTCGGTGAACCCACTCTTAAGGCCGGTTCCCACTAAAGCCCGGTTCCCACCTTCCCGCTTGTACGGCCGCCGTACAACAACAAAGAAAGTCACAATGACGTCACAACCAAAGTCTACCGCACCGCCGTACCGCTGTACGGCCGCCGTACAAAGTTAAATTCAAGTCATCTCTCCCGCTCGACGGTGTCCGCTCGAGCGGGGTTTTCCAACTGTGCCCAGTTTACCACAAATACCACTCAAGCGGTGATGATGGTGACGTCATTGTTGAGCGGTGTTGTTGTAAGACGGCCGTACAAGCGGGCTGATGGGAACCGGCCTTATCCCGCTTGTACGGCCGCCGTACAACAACAAAGATGTCACAATGACGTCACAACAAAATCTACCGCACCGCCGTAACCGCTGTAAAGGCTGCCGTATAAAGTTAAAATTCAGTCATCTCTCCCGCTCGGCAGTGTCCGCTCGAGCGGAGTTGCCAACTGTGCCCAGTTACCACAAATACCACTCAACGGGGATGATGGTGACGTCATTGTTTGTTGTACGGCGGCCGTACAAGCGGATAGTGGGAACCGGTTTTTAGCCTCCCGCGCGGTTTTGTGATAGTCCCCCCCAATTATGATATTCGCCAGCCAATTGTGACTAAAATGGGCCATTTTGTCCACTATGATATCGTTCTTACTATGATCGCTTTGGTAATACCGGTCCAGCTGAGTCCTGCCACGGCGTGGTCGAGGAATTCCTAAAAAAACGTGTCGTACTGCAATTATTTTAGTATTCAGCTATCTCGTTATAATGAAGGAGCGAAAACTAGTTATAACTAAGTTCTCATTATGTTATCAACTGGTTAAGGTGACGCTTTTGACCTTTTGTGGAATAACCGCCCTTTGTATGGCTATCGTACGTCTGGCAGTTTAGTGCATTGATAGCTGGAAACAATTCAAATAATATTCTATTCTAAATCATGATATTATCCATGTTAACTCCATGATCTACATATATTCCTTATTAGGTGTACCATTACAGGCATTGGATGCCGATCCTCCCATTAACGAAACCGCACCCTCTCTTGACGAAGTCAGAGAGGCTGTAGCAAAGTTGAAGGGTGGAAAGCAGCTGGTTTTGTAATATCAGTGCGGAGCTCCTCAAAGCTGGGGTGAGGCCATGATCCGCGGGTTGCATGCTGTCCTGACTGCCGTGTGGCAAATTTGGTACCATTCCTCCTGACTGGAAAGGGGGCTGGTCGTCCCTATCTGGAAAGGGAAAGGGACCGTCAGACTGCAACAATTACCGCGGTATTACACTGCTCAGCGTACCAGGCAAGGTGCTTGCCCATCTATTGCTGACACGAATTCGCAGTCATCTGGAGAAGCATCAGAGACCTCAGCAGTCTGGGTTCACGCCTGGTAAGTCAACAACGGACCGTATCCTAGCGCTTCGTGTCCTGGTGGAACGCCGACGTGAGTTTCGACAGGGGATGCTTGCAGCCTATGTTGATCTCAAGAAGGCGTTTGACTCAGTGCATCGTGAGTCACTCTGGGACCTTCTGCGACTTCGAGGGATTCCTGCAAGGACTATTGGTTTGATAACTGGTCTGTATTCTGGGACTGAGAGTGCTGTGAAGTGTGGGGCAGGTGTATCCAGCTTCTTTCCTGTGAATACAGGAGTGAGGCAAGGGTGCGTCCTTGCCCCATCACTTTTCAACGCTTGTATGGACTGGGTATTGGACAAGGTTGTAAATCAAAGTGATTGTGGAGCATCCGTCGGCAACACCAAGATCACTGATCTTGTTTTTGCCGATGATGCAGTAATCTTTGCTGAGTCGCTGGAGGTCCTGGTGATGGCTCTCGAGGCGCTGCACGAGGAGGCAAAGCCTTTGGGACTTGAGGTCTCCTGGCTCAAGACCAAGGTCCAGGTATTTGGAGACTTACTAGATGAAGCAGTACAGTCTGTTCATGCGTGTGGCGAGGACATTGAGATCTTGGAAAGTTTTACATACCTTGGTAGCGCAGTCCATAATGACGGCGGGTCACGTCAAGAAGTCTTACGACGGATTGGCATAGCCCACGGTGTTATGGACTCGCTCAGCGGGAGTATTTGGCGTTGTCGGTACCTGTGCAGGAGGACAAAGATCCGGATCTTCAAGTCGCTTGTGATCCCTGTCTTACTCTATGGTTGTGAGACATGGACACTAAATAGTGACTTGAAGAGACGAATCAATGCCTTTGGTAATAAGTGTCTTCGCAGAATCATGGGGTATCGCTGGGATGATTACGTGTCAAATCAGCGATTGCACCGTAAGACTGAATCGAGGCCTATTACCTGCATAGTCCGTCAGCGCCAACTTCGGCTATATGGGCATGTGGCACGCTACCCTGAAACTGATCCTTCCCATCGGGTTGTATTTGTAAGAGACAATCCGGCGTGGAGGAGGCCAAGGGGGCGCCCACAAGGCTCGTGGCTGGGGCAAGTTGATGTTTCTTGTCGAGAGCTGCTTGGTATGGGAAAGGAGCCTGCATGGGAACTCGCGCGTGGTGACCCCCGGGAGTGGCGTCGTAGGGTGGGCGAGGCGACGCGCCCCCCGGCGTATGCCCCCAATGATTGATTGATTGATTGCGTATTGATATATGTTGATAAGGCTCCCGGACCGATGGCCGACGGACATTTGGCCGACGGACATTTGGCCGACGGACATTTGGCCGACGGACATTTGGCCGACGGACATTTGGCCGACGGACATTTCACCGACGGACATTAGGCCGAACGGATATTTGGCCGACAGACATTTGGCCGAACGGACATTTGGCCGAAAGGACTAGACATTATGGCCGAAGAGCTAAAAAGGAATAAAAAATAAGCAAAAGAAGCAAAAGAAATCTTTATTGTACGTGACAAAAGTTTAAAGGTTATTAATTGTAAGAAATTTATTTAAAAACATGTACTATAAAATCATGTACTATTAAAAACATGTACTATAGATCATAAATATTTAAAGATTGTTGGCAATTGCTCTCAAGAAATCAATTCTCTGATATTCATTATACTTTTCAGTGATAGACTTCAGTCTTGAGTTTAATGACTGGTATTTCTTTTTTGGCTTTCTTAACTCTACTCCTGATTTTACCTGCTCAATTAGAGAGAACTGCAACTCCGAAATGCCAGTGGTCGCTGGCAGTTTTAACTCACAATTTGGTGAAAAGTTGGTCAACTTGAAAGAAAAATATGGGCTTATTCCACTGCACTTAAAACACAAAAGTATAATTTTAAGAACGATTTTCTTCTATATGTATATTGTATAGAAGCCTGAGTCTGTAAAACATGCATTTAACCAAATAACCAAGTAGGTTATAGTTGAGGAGGCGAGGTAAATGTTACTCTATGATATTATATAGTCAATAACGTATGTTTAGAAGTTATCTATACCTAGGCAGTCATATTTTCCTGTTATTATTGTGTATCAATCAGATAGAAAGCCTGGAAGTGCAATGAGTCGACGCGTGAAGTGGCAATGTTTTGATTCAATCTCCCCGCCACAATCTCCCCGCCCACCACTCCCGCCGCGGCGTGTCGCCTCCACAATTATAACCTACATTGTCGCAGCAACAAGCCGATTTCGGCATTCTTTATTCTTCGTTTTTCCAAGGCATTGCTTATTGTATTTTGACAAGCGTTTGCCAGACGCAGCAGTACTGTCTTAGAAAACAGTGTGAACATCACCCAAATTTTACATGCCACGATATACATGTAAAAAAATATTAAGCTTTGCTACTCGAGGCGAGTAATTTGCATTAAATTGCTATTATAGAACGTTCCATCGTAATGAATGTCATCCATATAATTAGTAGAACAACAGAAGAACTATATTTTTTGGTATTCAGATGCGGTGCATCAATGTTTATCGCGAAATTAATTTATGAAAAATATTAGTCGCGGAGCCAAAACACAGTAGACCAACCTTTGAGTTAAAACTGCCAGCGACCACTGGCATTTCTCGAGTTTCAGTTCTCTCTAATTGTCAACTCCCAATCTGACTGCTCTTTTCTTAGTTTTGAAACCAGACGGCAAAGAGTTGGGTGGGTAATTGTCATTCTCTGCTCAAATGCTCTGTGCCATCCTTCTAAAGAGTTTGTTGTACGTGGAATGCCGTTTATGGTTCTCTCTGTTGTGTTCCACATACTGAGTGCAAACGCTGGTCTTCGCCGTCTTCCACGTTGTATAACACCAATCCATGTGGCTTCAAAGTAGCCAAGAAAATCAGAGAGAAGTTCATCAGTTTCATCATCTAGAGATGAGACAATTTCATTGAAGCTTTCAACAACATCACTAACCGGTACAAATGTTAAAGCTTGCAAAGACTTAACAGTCAGTGCATTTGTTGGGTCATTATACCAAGCCTGTAATCCTAATTCTTGTATTTTTCTCCACAAACACTGCCCAAAGTGAAAAAAACATCCATATATGTTTGTGTGGGAAACAAGCAGAGATGCTATTAAGAGCCGCTTTTTCATAATCAATGGTGATTGACAAGGGATTAAGACCTGGTCTTACTAGTTTGAAAGTGTTAAAAATCAAGTCATAAGTTGCTTGGTTTTTGTGTCTGGCGATACAGTATACTAAGGGAACAGTATGGCTCTCATCCACCATAGCATGTATTGTATACAGCTGAAAGCCTAATGGCGCAGAATCAAAAGTTCCATCACACAGCCAGTTGTCTTTCAAAGCAAGAAGCTGTAAATTTCGAGGCGTTGCTAGAATTAGCAGGTTGTCACTTTCATAAATAATCAGTGGTGGGCAGCGATAAATTTTTCGATAAAGCGATAAGGATAAAGCGATAAATTTTTCCGCTAAGTCCTATAACGATAAAGCGATAAATTTCCAAAATACCTTAAAGCGATAAGCGATAAATCCTGCGATAAATCCAAAAATACTCTAATTTTGCTACTTATGCATTTAAAAACCTCTTTTTTACACTTAAAACACCATATATTACTTAATAAAAGACTAAAGGACCCGAAATTAACATCTTATTACTTTATAACAACATTTAATGAAGACAAATTAACAAAACTATCACAGCACAACATCACAAACACAAATACAACAATTTAAAACATCTCCTCATCCTCCTCATCCACCCCCCTTGGCACCTTGAACTTCTGCTTGAGGCGGTGGAGGTTTCCCTTCAGAAACACCAGGTACTCAAAGTTGTCCTCACTGAGGCACGCCCTCTTTGGCCTCAGGACGTCCCCAGCTGTGCTGAATAATCGCTCCACTGCTGCTGAGCTTGGGATCCCAGTGTTGTACTTGATGAAGAGGGTCACCCACTGGTCCCTATACTTTGCTGGGAAGTGCGACTTCTTCAGTGTTGCCTGCAACAATCACAAATATTTAATTTATATTATCGCAATATTACATTTGTTAGCGCAATTATCTCAACATTTTATCGCAACATTACATTTGCTAGTATGTAAGAACAAAGCAATAATTTTAAGCACAATAGTCTTATTACCTCCTTGCTCCTCTTCCAAGCCAGCAGCTCCTTCTTGATGTCCTCTTCCAGGTCGTCCTCCTGGTCAGCCTGGGTTGTGTCACACAGCTCTGCAAATGGGTCGGCGCTGACCTCCTCATGCTCCTCCATTGCCTCCATGTCCTGGCTGTTGTCTCTCTCTTCTGTCTCTTGCCTGATGAGCGCCTTCATCTCCTTCACAATCCTCTGGAAGATTTCTTCCTTCATGTTGGGGGCCACAGAGTTGAATGTGGTCATGCCATAGTTGGGGTGCAGGGCAGATGCCATCAGCAGGTCCAGGTCTTAGAACATGGCGCTGAACCTGTAAAGCAAAGTAATAGTTATAGTTTGGTTAAAAGGTTAAACTTTTAGCGCCGCAAAAATTAAACAAAGAATAATTTTTTTTTTTTAATGTCATAGGTTAGGTTGTTTGTACCTGTTGTTAAATCCTCCCTTGTTGCCCTCCTGTCGCAGGAGGGCGCGCACCAAGGGCTTGGCGTAGGTGAGGGCCTGGTCCCCTCGAGCTTCCTCCATGCGCTCCAGCGCCACTCTCATGAGGGTGAGGGTGGGCAGCAATACTCCCAGGTATGCGTTCTCCTCAGTCTGTAGGCGGTCCAGGCAGTTGGCGAGTGGCTTCATGACCTTGCAGTACTCCTGCAGTACCTGATGGCAAAACAAAGTGTCAAAAAAGGCAAAAATGGTAATGCTAAAGCTTAAAGCAACAACAGAACTGTATCTAAAAAAAAGATAAAAGTTCGCATCTAACTGCTTTGCGACTTTACCTGCTTGTCCTGGTCATCGAAGCCATAGTAGGAGGTCCTGTTCCTGTTGGTGCCACCCTCATTCCTCAAAACCTCGCTCACTGCTTCCAGGCGGGCGTCGTCGTCCATGACGCGCTGCAGCAGCACACTGCAGGCGTCATACAGTGAGTTCCACCTGTTGGGCAAAGTGAGCAACATGAAGGACAAGGACAAAAAGAAAACAAACAGACCAAGAAATAGTTTTGTCTTGTTACTTGTAAAAATATTTAAATAAAAGTATAAAATATTTAAAATTAATTTATCAAAACATTTAAAATTATTTTAACAAAAATGTCTTTTGGCTCACCTTGTGACCACAGGTGTTGGAAGCTTTCTCCCTACCACTTGCTTGATGGTGTTGGCTGATGTGGAGGACCTGTTCTGTAGGTTCCACAGGCCCTGGGTCCTGGCTAGGGTCTTCTTGAAGGGGGCGGCGGCCCTCCCATAGTTCCAGTGGTGAACTTGGGAGACATCTATGGACGCCAGCAAGTTGACAGTGTGCGCGCTGAAATAAAAGAAAAGTTTTAGTAATTTAAAAAACAAAAATACATTTCAACTGTTTGTTAGTTAGCATGACAATCTTAAATCTTTAAATAAACTTTGCTTTTACTTGCCTGCATCTTTGATGCTTGGGCAGCCTGGGTGAGTCCTGCACTGCAGCTGCTGCAGCAAGGGCCATGGTGACGCTGATGATGTCAAGGCCCTCCCTCTCCTGCTCCTCCTGGTCCTCTGGGCTGTTGATCACCTCCTCGACGTCAGGGTTTGTGGTGTCCTCCTCTGCCTCGCCAATCCCTGAGCCATAGTTGCTGAAGGCCGCGACGTAGTTCGCCCCGTTGTCCGTGGTGGTGAGGACAACCTTCCGCGAGATGTTGAAGGCGCGGTTGACCTGGTCCAGCTTGGTGGCGATGATGCCCTTGGTCTGGCTAACCTGATAGATTATAAGACAACTTAATAACATATAGTACCATTAACATTCAAGTTTATTATATTAATTAAATGAATTAAAGTGGGAGATGCTTCATATAATAATATAAATTAATATTTATTATATTTAGTTTTTTCTTATTTTAATGTGTTTAATAATATAATAAATTATATTTATTAAAATTAGTTCTGATGCAAGTCTCAACTTTTATGTTCTAAATTTGACTCACCTTGATCTCCTTGATCGCCAGGGTGGCCATCTTCCTGGACAGGTCAGTGGGGTCGATCCAGTGGACTGTCGACCCAATGAAGGACCTGCATATATGTTTGTATGTATGTAATGTATGTCTTTTAATCCGATTACATAGACATACAACAATTATTAACATATAATTCCTACATTTTAAGAATTTTTTAAATGCTTTACCTGTTGTGTGCCGTCCAGCTGTCCGCTGTTGTCGCAACATGCGGCAGGTCCTTGAGAATGCTCTTTATCTCCTCTCTTGCCTCCTCCCCCATGGCCTTGATGTCGCGAGTCAGGGTGCGGCGGCTGGGCACCCTGAACTCAGGCTGGAAGACTTGGAACATCTCCCTGGTGGCTGGGTGATCTGTGATGCTGAGGGGGATGAGGCACCTCGCGAACCACTTGGTCATTGCCTCCTTACCCTTATCCTGCACCACAAAGGAAAAAAATAAAAGTTACCATGTCTATAACATTTTGTAACAAGTGTAGCAATTAACAGAATTTTAAGTAAAATGTTCAACTTATCAAATAAAATTATAAATTTTAATAATGCGATAAATTATAAATTTAGCGCATTATTATTATAGCTTTGGCAAAAATTTATCGCAGACTTTTTTTTTATAAAAATCTTTACCTGTGTAAATCTTGTTGCCTGGCCAAAAAATTCCTTTAAGGAGAGCTGGTGGCGCTGCGGCTGGTCATCTCCACTTGGGTGCTTGAGGCCGCGCCTGCTGGTCCTGCTGATGGCTGCCTTCAGCTCAGACAAGTCATGAGTGTGCTGAAAGAATAAGAGTGCTTTAATTTACATGAAACTAATAGCTTGGCTATGAGCTCATTTTGTTATCTAGCCATTTGAAAACTGAATAGTTTTAAATAGTACCTTGGTCTTGTAGTGCGAGACCAGGTTGCCAGTGGTGTTGTTCCAGAAAGACACCTCCGCGAAGCACTTTTGGCACTTGGCCTTCAAGTTGTAGACCTTGATTGTCTTTCCCAGGACCTTGGAAGAAGTGGTCTGGTGCGTTCTTAGACTTGATCACGTGGGACAACTTGTAATAGTTTGTCAGAGCGGCCATCTTGTCTTTGATGGTCTGCAGCTCCTGGCTCGAAATACTGCAGCCACCCGCAATCACAACGTCTACCTGGTCACTGGCCTGGGTGCCAGGGCGGCTGTCCTCTGGCTCACTGCCCAGGGACATGAGGGAGCTCGAGCGGGAGATGGTGGGAATGTCCACAGATCCCGAACTCCCGGAAATGTTCCGCTCCCTTTCCTGAGTCACATCACTGCTGCTGGCCTCCACGCGGAAAAAGTCCTCCACTGTCCTCTTGCCTGACATCTTGACACTCACTAATCACTAAATTCACTATTCTCGAACAATGAAGCGCGCCCGCCGCGACACTAATTAATAACGCAATATAAAACGCAAAAACCTAAACGATTTCCTGAAAAGGAAAAGTTAAAACACAAAATCACGCGACGTTCGTACGAACGGGAGGCACGCGCGAGGCGCACCTCAAAACGCAAAAAATATAAAACTAATATATATTAATTAGATATTTAGTTAAGATAGCAATATACAATAAGAATTAAGTATATATAAGTTATAACACACAAAGAAGCTTTGGATCGCTGGTAGCACAATGAAACACAGAGCTGAGATCAGATACGTCCACTTTGGGGGGCTATTCAAGGAAACTGACAACAGAAGCGCGGGCCGCCAGGCGCCTGGCCGCATCTGTTTGCCGCGTAACAATGAGCCTGTAACCTCCCGCCGTAACGGTTTTTCGTCTTCTACTTTATCGCTGGATTTATCGCGGGAAATTTGAAAGCGATAAATATAAGCGATAAGTTTTTCCGGTCTTGCGATAAACGATAAGCGGTAAATTTTCGGTTAAAGCGATATTATCGCTTTATCGCATTATCGCTTTACTTATCGCAACGCCCACGACTGTAAATAATAAATTCTTCTCCTCTAATTGATTTCTGTAAATCGTCAGTTAAAATGTCTCCGTCTGGTGCCTTCCGTTGTCTACGCACCATTCTTGCCAGTGTTTCTTTTTTAGGAAGAGCACCTGTAGCATCAAGTGGGTACTCACTAGTGCTGTTTTGTATTATAGTCGATGTCACTTCCTCTGACGGCTTGGATCTTTCTTTAATTTTCTGCACTGTTTTCAAAGACAGATTACGGCTGGCATCAGACGGATGTGAATGCTTAAGGCCGGTTCCCATCAGCCCGCTTGTACGGCCGTCTTACAACAACACCGCTCAACAATGACGTCACCATCATCACCGCTTGAGTGGTATTTGTGGTAACTGGGCACAGTTGGCAACTCCGCTCGAGCGGACACCGCCGAGCGGGAGAGATGACTTGAATTTAACTTTGTACGGCGGCCGTACAGCGGTACGGCGGTGCGGTAGACTTTGTTGTGACGTCATTGTGACGTCTTTGTTGTTGTACGGCGGCCGTACAAGCGGGATGATGGGAACCGGGCTTTACTTGTTTCTCCTTGAATAACTTCGTCTTCTGTTTTTAGTCGCCCTCCACACCTTCCTTTGCGTTCACATCGCCAGTATGTTATACTGTCTTTTTGTTTATCAACGATGTAGGCGTAGCCATCAAGCAAAAGTTTTCTTCCTCCTCTTGTCGTTGGTATGAATTCCATGGTCTGAAAAGGATTATATATATATATATATATATATATATTATATATATATATATATATATATATAATATATATATATATATATTACTGGGTTGATAGAACGGAAGGAAGGTCACGTTGATAGTACCCTTTAGGAAGCCTCTCTCTGTCTGCCTCTGGCTTGTCTCTTGACGAAACTGGAAGGTGTTACTGGTGGCGAACCAGCGAGTAAGTAACGTCAGAGCTTGTTCGGGGTTTCGAAGCTTTGAGTAGAGGCTTCGAAAGGAGTGAAAATAGGGGGTGGTGTAATTGCTACTCGGGACGAACCAGCGAATAAGTAACGTCAGAGCTTGTTTGGGGATTCGAAGTTTTTAGTCGAGGCTTCTCTACGTGTATGTTCTGCCAAGTGTCCGTTCGGCCAAATGTCCGTTCGGCCAAATGTCTGTCGGCCAAATGTCCGTTCGGCTAAATGTCCGTCGGTGAAATGTTCGTCGGCCAAATGTCCGTCGGCCATCTGTCCGGGCACGGTTGATAATATGTTGGAAATTATTGAAATAAGGGAAAATATGACCCTGGCCGTAATCTTTGCTCGTGCTCCTGTTAATCAAATGTTATTTTTATATGATACTGCACGCATAGACTAAATGATACATTTTTCCATATAAATTCCTTCCTATGTTCGTATCTCATCTTTATTTCTATGTATCTCTGGGTGTTGCTGATCAAGCTGGCAATATTTTAAATAAACTGAAATATAATAATTTCTATAAACTATTATACAAACTTTTATAACAATTTTTAATAGTTTGAACAGGCCTACTAATAGTGATGGTACCGATATTGAGATACTATGTATATTACTGTGTTAATATATATAAAACGAAATGAATATTTCCCACCTACAAATACGCACCAGCGGGCCTCCGGGGGATTGCCGTCAAGTTGCCGCTGCTTGTCACTACTTATGTAATACTATATCAAGATAATCATATAACTGTTGTTTCAAATGTTTACACATAGAAATATTCAATTCTTCATATTCTGTACATTAATTTTCAACATAGTAAATTTTCCCGTCTGAAAATACACCAGCGGGCCTTCGGAGGGCTGACGGAGGTAAATTTGCCGCCGGCGGCCGCCGATCGCCGCTCTACGGCCTACGTAGGCCCGCCGGTGATGGTTAGCTGGGTATTCTAAAGCCTTATCTGGCTCTAGTCAGACCTCACCTAGACTATGCGGTTCAGTTTTGGTCTCCATATTACAGGATGGATAAAGCCTTGTTAGAATCAGTGCAGAGAAGGATGACCAAAATGATTCAAGGGTAAGTAACTTTAGTTATGAGAAGTGATTGAAGCTATTAAAGTTACACTCACCCGAGAGACGCAGAGTAAGGGGCGATCTGATAGAAGTTTTTAAGTGGATAAAGGGATTTAATAAAGGAGAGAGAGGAAAAGTTCTTACGGCTATTAACCCGGGTAGAACAAGAAGTAGCAGATTCAAGCTGAAAAAGCGTAGCTTTAAAAAAGAAATAGGGAAAAACTGGTTCACAAATAGGGTGGTGAATGATTGGAATGGACTCAGTAGACAGGTAGTTAGTGCGGAGTCATTATGGGACCTTTAAAAGGGGGCTGGATAGGTTCATGGATGGGGATGAAAGGTGGATGTATATAGGTAGTGTAAGGCCCGGTTCACACTTCACGTATTTGCTGGACGTAGTCTACGTGCATCTTGTCATCAGTGACTCACAGTACGTCACAGTGACGTCACTTCCTGCCGGTGTAATGTGAACACAGGCTCCCCGCGACCACCACATTGCTGGAGCAGTGATGACGTCACTGACCTTGAAAGACGTGCGTCTCAGCTCACATTATTCGGAGCTACCAATTCTTTCTACGTGGCTGCGGGAGTGGCAGGGCGACGTCACTGTGACGTCACTGATCGCCACGCCCACGTAGACACGGACAACAAAAACGTGTAGTGTGATCCCCGCCATAGGTAACAGGAAGTATACCACGTGTAGGCCTCACGGTCTCTTGTAGCTTCTTTATTTTCTTATGTTCTTCTTATGTTCTTGTTAGAGTAGGGGGTCTCACCAATAAAGGTTGCACCGCTCGGGATTCGAACCCGGGACCTGCCGCATGCCGGGCGGCTGTGCTTCCCGTTACACCACGGGAACCTCCTAGTGACAACCTACACATCTCCCCCCTAAGGCTGCCTCCCGCAGGCCTGACGGGGGAATGTGCATCCACGATCCTACTCACTGCGCCATGTTAGAGTAGGGGGTCTCACCAATAAATTTGCACCGCTCGGGATTCGAACCCGGGACCTTCCGCATGCCGGGCGGCTGTGCTTCCCGTTACACCACGGGAACATCTCCTAGTGACAACCCACACAGTTCTTAAATATTTGTTAGTAGTGTTACCATTCTGCTGTCTCTAGCGGAATCATATATCTGGCAGTGAGTGTCTGGGGGTGCTGCAGCTCTGCAGCCCTACGCCACGAGCCGCCATGATCACTACAACTATCCAATGCAAGGTAAAAAATACTATATTTGAGGCGTATTTTGTGACTACATTACAAAGCAGAATTATACTTATTTAAGCTCCGCCCACTTATTTTCTACTCTTTTGCGTGTACAGAAAAGGGACCAGATACACTCTCTCGAGTAAAATTATACTTTTCTTGGGAAAAATATACTCTTTTGGGTGTGGGTGGTCCTTTCAAGAGCCTGGCCAATCAGATCGCGCGCATGAGAAAATCTTATCAGACCTCCTCCCGTAAATGTTTCTGTTTTCCTTTAATTCTCATCCAATTCAACATTCATTACATGCGCACGACATGCAAAGGATACTGTATTTAATTAGGAGTAGGTAAGGAGTAGTAAGGAGTAGAGTAGGTGACTCTTAACAGGTAAGAAGTCACATATATCAAAATTCTCCAGCGACAACTGGAACAATTTTTCCAATCCCGCGAATCTTTCAATGCGTCCGAATCTTTGTTAAGACTTGGGCACGCACGATAAAACTTTTGTATTTTGGCCATAATACACTAAAACAATAAACTATCTCTTTAGTAATAGTTATAATTACTTAACAAATGCAATGTAACTGGTACATTTGTCATAACTTACACAGGAATGTCACCCAAAAAATGTACATAATAGATACGAACACTACTGTTATTTGAGGCACCTAGTCATGGGCTGGAACTGCTGACGCAGGGAGGATGGGATGGAGGGAGGCGCCCTTGAGTGCCGGAACTGCTGACGGAGGGAGGAGGGATGGAGGGAGGCGCCCTTGAGTGCCGGTACTGCTGACGGAGGGATGGAGGGAGGCGCCCTAGCTTGAGTGCCGGAACTGCTGACGGAGGGAGGAGGATGGAGGGAGGCGCCCTTGAGTGCCGGAACTGATGACGGAGGGAGAAGGAAGGCGCCCTTGAGTGCCGGAACTACTGACGGAGGGAAGAAAGATGGAGGGAGGCGCCCTTGAGTGCCGGAACTGCTGACGGAGGGATGGAGGGAGGCGCCCTAGATTGAGTGCCGGAACTGCTGACGGAGGGAGGAGGGATGGAGGGAGGCGCCCTTGAGTGCCGAACTGCTGACGGAGGGAGGAGAGATGGGGGAGGCGGCCTTGAGTGCCGGAACTGCTGACGGAGGGATGGAGGGAGGCGCCCTAGCTTGAGTGCCGGAACTGCTGACGGAGGGAGGAGGGATGGAGGGAGGCGCCCTTGAGTGCCGGAACTGCTGACGGAGGGATGGAGGGAGGCGCCCTAGCTTGAGTGCCGGAACTGCTGACGGAGGGGAGGAGGGATGGGATGGAGGGAGGGAGCCCTTGAGTGCCGGAAATGCTGACGGAGGGAGGAGGGAGGCGCCCTTGAGTGCCAGAGAATGAAGTGTACGACACTTTTACGCCCGGCAATCTAGAAAGGGCTTTGGCAGCGCTACAATCGTATTTTGTGATGGCAAGCAGGGGCGGAGCTTAAATAAGTATAATTCTGCTTTGTAATGTCGTCACAAAATACGCCTTACCATGATCCAATGTAAAAAAAAAATCCCGTGGAAGCACTGTTCCGATGGTTGACAGCCAACTCAAGCTCATGCTCAAACTCAGCAGCTGACATCCCGCTACACATCGTCGGAGCCACACACTGTCCTCTACCCAACACCATAGTGAAGTAAAGTATTCATGTCATATGTTGTGGGTCGGGCTGCCGTGAGGGTGATGGTGGAGGCGAGGTGATGTGTTACTTAAGTCGTGAAGGGTGGATGTTAGGGCCTTGCCTACCATAACGAAAAATAAAAGGGAATGTGTCCTGCGAAAGCAGTGAGGTTTGCAAATCGCAGCCTCGGGATTTTAAACTAACCGTCTTCGATATGGGATGGTATTGTACCAGAAAAAGACGGTATTTTGGTACTTACAAACAGTAATTGAGTAGGAGGTTAAAAGTACACTTTTCTTATGTATTTTGATGTGTTAAGAATGATGGTCACATTCAAAATCGTCAGAAATGCATAATTTTGCAGTTATCCCCGCTTAAGGTTAGGCTTCTCAACCAACGTCCTGGTTAGGTTAGTGAACTAGGGGGGTCTGGGGGGTGCGCAGCCCTTCCAGTTATGCCAGGTTACGTAACCAATGTTCATGTATTGTATTGAAATTCAATTTTACCGTTGTAGTTCAAGTTTTGGTAAAATTTCGGTTGTGAGCTTAAACCGATTTTGAGGCCAAAACTTGGTTTTCTTGAATAGTTTTGATGTGTATTGAATGAATCTTGCACTCGTTCTTATCGGAAATAAATTTTTGTATACAGGTGTGGGGGGATATCCGCCCCGCCCCTCCCAGCCCGTCCCGCAAACCTTGTTCGGTTATAATGGACGAGAACTTCCTTGTTCCGCTTCTCACTGCCGTAGTATTCATAGTTTTGGAAATACTTTGGAACTCATCCTTCCGGCTTTGACTGAAATGAACTACCGCACTGTATTGTATGCTTATTGTACTTCACATCTGTAAAGGTTCCAGCGTGCGCTCAGCCTTGGTTAACCCACACGGCCGCTATGAAATATGAGGTGCCTCAAAATTTTTAAAGTCCAGTTAGGTTAGGTTAGGTTAGGTATACTTTGTGGTTAAGGTTAGGTTAGGTTAGGTTAGGTATACTTTGTGGTTAAGGTTAGGTATACTTTGTGGTTAAGGTTAGGTTAGGTTAGGTATACTTTGTGGTTAGGTTAGGTATACTTTGTGGTTAAGGTTAGGTATACTTTGTGGTTAAGGTTAGGTTTAGTATACTTTGTGGTTAAGTTGTTAGGTTAGGTATACTTTGTGGTTAGGTTCGGTTAGGTATACTTTGTGGTTAAGGTTAGGTTAGGTTAGGTATACTTTGTGGTTAAGGTTAGGTTAGGTTAGGTTAGGTATACTTTGTGGTTAAGGTTAGGTTAGGTTAGATTGTTACATATAGTGACTTTGATGATTTTTTGGGGAGCCATAAATCACTTATATTTGCTTCCCCCACCCAAAAACCCCGTATTCCCGCCAGTTCCCCAGGCTTGTTGGCTATAGGGGGAAGAAAAAAAAGATAGGGGTGAAGGACTTCTTCCAAAGTTTTACCATTATTTAATTGCGCCATGGGAAATGGGGTTTAAAATACTCAGAATGAAGAAATATACACGATGATAAGAGTAGGTAAGAATCCTAGGACTTTTGAAAGCCCACTACCGAACTGATACCAAAGATGGTAAAAAGATTTAACGAGAGATTTTTCCAGGAATAGGGAAGTAATTCACTTAGACTTTTATAGATTATATATTTTTTATATATTATCAGCCTTATGGGTTAATATGGACGAGAACTTCGCGGTCGCTACCGACCTTAACAGGTGGTGGTGGCGGTGACGGGTGGTGGCTGAGGGTGCGGAGTCAGCTGTGTCGTCTTCCTCACTTCTGATGCCATCCTCTCCCTCCTCTTCCTCCAAACGTTTCACCTCTTCCTCTGTGTCTGTAGCCTGCAGAAGTTGTTGATAACAGCAGCGTTTGTAAAACATTTTGATATTGCAAATTACCTCTTGGTCCAGCAGCTGTAGGAATGAGGTGGTGTTTGGGCGGAATAATTCAGCCTCAACACGCTTGTGCCTCAAAATTTCAATTGTGTTGTCAAAATATATGTGGCAACGTCATGAGGATCCAAGCTTCTCGCCAGACACATAAATCAAGACGGGAAAGGCACGTACAACGTACGCCATTAACACCTGACGTGCAAAACACGAATGGTGTACATGGTACGCCGTTAACGCTGTATGCGTTAAACTATACATAGAGCTGTATACAGGACTCAGAAGGCTTCTATTCTGAGTGTGAGGTGGTGTCCGGGCGGACACATTTTTCAAGAGGCGGACTTACTGAATGATTGTCCGGTAGCAGATAGAGTCCGTTAAATTAAGGGTTGAGTGTATGCAAATTCGGTGATTTAAGCCGTGAATTTTAGATCTCCAGTGTACAGTCGGCGCATCTCGACGTGATCGCGTGAAACACAAATTGTGCTGCACGACTTCAACTGATAATAATAACCAAACTGCATGACAGAATGCGATGAAAATACATTTCAATACTTATCAACTAACCTTTTATTTACTTATGGGGTATCCTTTACATTTTCGCACTTCCAATGCACAACTGGGGAGAGAGTCCGCGAGTTTCTTCACAGTTTCCCTGGATATATCGCTCCATGCGCAACGAAGTGCAGCCTACCAAACCCTCTTGCCTTTGGTGTCACTAACTCTAAATAAATATTAATCTGTCCATAAGATTCATCTCCACTCATCTACAGTCCAGGAGCTGTATTTGTGTGCAAAACAGGGTTGTTTGATTTAAATCAAGTTGATTTTAATCACTGATCTAAATCATGATTTAAATAAAATGATTTTTTTAAATCACTGATTTAAATCATAACCTTATCATTATTTGGAAACGAGAGGGGAAAGAAGGAAAATTAAGCAAATGGGCTTTATGAACACCAATTTTATCATTGTAGTATACTTATATCATAATGAGACACAATGAGTGGTGCGGGGGAATCCACTGTGGCACTTTTAGATAGCAAATTGCCATGTGGCTGTTTTTAATGAGTGGTGCGGGGGAATCCACTGTGGCACTTTTAGATAGCAAATTGCCATGTGGCTGTTTTTAATGAGTGGTGCGGGGGAATCATCCACTGTGGCACTTTTAGATAGCAAATTGCCATGTGGCTGTTTTCACAGCAGATTTTTTTTTTCTCTATTATATATATATTTTTTTTGTACTGTACAAAAAGCCACACTACTATAACCAAAAGTTAAATGTGCATGTTACTTTTGTTTATAAATAGCCAAAGTGATATTAACCAAAGTTTAATATGCATTATGATTAATTAATTATCAAACAAAAAATATAATTCTCTTGTTTAACCGCCGAAGTAATTATTACTACAACAAAAATCCCATTGAATCCGATTGACTTCCCATTGGGAAGTCAAGTAGCAAGGATGACTATGAAAAATTAGGCCGAACAGTATGATGTAGCAAAATCAGGCACTATTTTGTGTTACAAAGGCCTATTGATGTGAAAACGTCCATCACAGAAATAGAAAATATGTAAATTCATCTGTATATCATGTTATATGCATTTTTTATTCACTTATTCTTTCTCTTTTTAGTTATAGATATGCTAAATAATATCCTGTAGTAGTTAGATTTCATGTAGAACATCAAATTAATAAAAAATAAAAATATATGTAAATCAAATAAATTGGATTATTTTTTTTCTTTAAATAAAAAAAATAAAAAAAGCAAAATGTGCAAAAGCTCGCCTCAAAAACTGCACATATACCGTCACAAGTCATTATATTACCCATTTGGTACATTTTCGTTATTGGACACCACTGATTTGTAGGTAGAGTCTTTGCTTACCTGAAATTTTTTTGTGTGTATTGATTTAATCGGGTAAAATTCTAGAGTCCTATCCCGCCCTTATTAGTGTTTTTTTTTCTCTCCAGACCTTCACAGATCCCTTCACATACCTCTAAAACGTAATTATGAAGTGGGGGAGAGATACCCCCCAACCAGCCTAAACAACTCCCCCTTGGAACTAAAAAAAAAAAGTTAATCGCTATAAGCTAACCTACCTCTTAGCGAGCACACCCCCTAAAAAGAAAATACTAACCTAACCTCAATAAAACTTAACCTAACCCTGGTAAAATTTTCAAGTCCTTTCCCGCCTTTAGATCTCGCATGGAGATTATTGGCAAGGGTAGGTTAGGTTATAGTGAGGTTAGGTTAGTACTATTTTGGTAATTGATACCTCCAACCAGGAATTGAGTATGAGGTTAGAAGTGCTCTTTTCCCATGTATTTTTATGTATTAAGAATGATAGTCACATTAAAAATCGTCGGATGTATACATTTACAACTCGTCCATGTATTGTATTAAGCAGCAGTTTTACCATTGTAAAGGTTTAACGAGAGATTTTTACAAGAATAAGTAGGTAATTCCCTGTACACTATCAATTATATATTTTTATGTATTTTCAGCCTTATATCATCCCATAAGAGTTTTTACCGGATATATTTTACGTCATCCACATAATCTACTACCCCGATAAAAACTAAAAACTCCTTTCCACTTCCCCGCCCGCATTCCCGACGGGTCCCTAGGATTGTTAGGTAGGAGGTGGATAAATGCAAAATGAGGCATTTCGGACAATTTTTAATGTTACCATCATTCTTAACACATCAAAATGTATAGAAAACGAGCACGCTCCATCTCGTTACTCTTATTTTAACTAACCTAACCGTTTCTGGCTGAAATAACATTCAGCTATGTAAGTACATTTTTTAGCTTTTTAGTGCTCAATATCGAAATTATACCCACCATTTAGTGTGTCCAGAAATGCATTTATCTAAAGCAGCTACATGTCCAATTTATTTGCCCATTTGTATTCCTGTATACATTCCTGCCTTATGCCTTGATACAGATACCCAAAGGGACAACTGTATCTACAAATCACCATGTATTATTGGTATACTATTGAAATCCATCAGTATTTTCGCATAGAAATGTTTGGTGGTAATCATATATATCACTTCTTTAGAGGCAACTATGATAGCCACCCCAGTGGGCCAGCAGAGTAAGCTAAGCATTTGATGAATGCCGTTGACAGGATATGAAATGACCCCACTAAAGGGGTCCTTTAAAAACTTTTCAGTCCTGCGTACACGGGATCAAGGATATTAGAAAGATATATAATATCCTTGCACGGGATGGACTGCCAAGTATAAACAACTGTGGCGCCACCCTGCAGTTGCCGCTCCGAAACAAAAATCATAATTTGCCCTCTGAATATCACATTTTGGTCCATATCTTTCATCACAAAGTTCATATTACCTTCCATTTACGTTGTTAACATATGAACTTCAACCATATATACGGTAACACTGACAATTATTATAATTTAAAAGGTCCTCTCTTTTGCACTATCCTGTTTTCATACTTTGAAACATGATTTACTTAAGTTTTACTTTAAATTCTTTACTTAGCGAGCACTGAGCATAAGCTGGAAGGTACACTTAACCAGTTTGCTCAGTAAAGTACTCCAGCACAGGAACTAAGTGTAAGTCCTCCTTACACTTAAGTATTATTTGATTATGTCGGCCCAGAGGACTAAAGTCAAATTATCGACCCGTAAGTCTAACGTCAGCGGTTTGGTAAATTATTTGAATCTATTATTGCAAAAAACATTAGAGAGCACTTAGATAAACATAGTTTGATCAATGATTCACAACATGGATTCACCAAGGGTAGGTCATGTCTCACCAATTTATTGAGTATAGGAAAGTTTATGAGACGGCCGATAATGATAAGGATTATGATATATTATACTTCGACTTTAGTAAGGCATTTAACAAAGTACCACACGAGCGACTCTTAAATAAGGTTAAGGCTCATGGAATAGATGGGAAGGTTCTTTGTTGGATCAGAGCTTGGCTAAGTAATAGGCAACAAAGGGTTACAATTAATGGTTCTAAATCTGAATGGGGACAGGTGACAAGTGGAGTTCCACAATGGTCTGTTTTGGGTCCATTACTATTTTTGATTTACATCAACGACTTGGATAGTGGGATTAGCAGTGATATCAGCAAGTTTGCTGATGATACTAAGGTAGGTAGGATTATTGGACCACAGTCTGATGTAAACATATTGCAGGGAGACTTAGATAAACTTAATGAGTGGGCAGTCAGATGGCAGATGGAATTTAATAATGATAAGTGCAGCGTTATGAATGTTGGTAGAAAGAGCCCTGGTAATAGATACACCATACGCAATGTATCGCTGAAAAGATCAGAAGGTGAAAAAGATCTTGGAGTGAGGGTGAACCCAGACCTCCGACCTAGGAAACAATGTATTGAAGCTAGAAATAGAGCTAATAGAGTTTTAGGATTAAATACCAGAAGTGTTAAAAGTAGAAGTGCGGAAGTTATTCTAAAGCTTTATTTGGCTCTAGTCAGACCTCACCTAGACTATGCAGTTCAGTTTTGGGTTTCTCCATATTACAGGATGATATACCCTTGTTAGAATCAGTGCAGAGAGGGTGGACCAAAATGATAAAAGGGAAAATGCGTAACTTTTATTTATGAGAAGAGATTGAAGTTATTAAAGTTACACTCACTCGAGAGCGAAGAGTAAGGGGCGATCTGATAGAAGTTTTTAAGTGGATTAAGGGACTTAATAAAGGAGAGGTGGGGGAAAGTTTTACAGCTTTTAACCAGGGTTAGAACAAGAAGTAATGGATTCAAGCTGGAAGGGCATAGATTTAGAAAGGAAATAGGGAAAAAACGGGTTCACAAAATAGGGTGGTAAATGACGGAATGGACTCAGTAGACAGGTAGTTAGTGCGGAGTCATTGGGGAGCTTTAAAGAGGGGCTGGACAAGTTCATGGATGGGGAGGAAAGGTTTGGATGTAGGTATTGTTAGGTGACAGGAGCTCCCAAAGTGTAGGCCTCACGGCCTCTTGTAGCTTCCTTATTTTCTTATGTTCTTATGAGAAGGCACACGTCCCCCCCCAGTCAAGCATAATAAAACTGACCGTTATTGTCAATCAAAGCAACGGCTGAGAACTTGAGAAAGTTGCCTTTATAGTAATTTTTCTCACGCGGCTTATGTGGTAGATACAGTAAAAGCCTTAAACTCGGCACGATAGGGGCTCTGGTCCTTGCCGAGTTATTCAAGGGTCCCGATTTATGCAAGGGTCCTTCTCTGATATGGAAAAAAAAAAAAAAAAAAAAAAAAAAAGTACATTAAAAGCATAAACACTAACACTTACCAGTGAACGGTAAGTGAGTGTAAGCGAAGAGATGCAGTTATAACATCAATATGCCGAGATACATTATTATTTGCCGATCTTCTTTTTACATGTTCACACAAGAAGGTGTGAGGGCATGATATGGGGAGTGAAAACCATGAAGATGCAGTTTAGGTGAGGGTGTGTCATGGGCAGGGCCGAAGTGGGGAGGAGGCAAGACAAACGCAGGTGTAAAGCTGTCAGGGGTCGTGCGAGCCATAACTGCACGGTTTATTTTCTCAAGGTTTAT
The DNA here is from genome assembly GCA_016584305.1 of Chionoecetes opilio. Taxonomy (NCBI): domain Eukaryota; kingdom Metazoa; phylum Arthropoda; class Malacostraca; order Decapoda; family Majidae; genus Chionoecetes; species Chionoecetes opilio. Next base: position 220,481 of record JACEEZ010023222.1, read on the forward strand.
GGAGTAAACACGAATATGAACATGAAGCCCTAAACTGAATCCCCGAACACAATGACAAACAAAGCTTCGAACTGAAGCACAACCATTACATCTCCCTTCTCAATTTTAAAGAAGTACTTTTAAAACATTCAATAAAGTATGCCTACGACTAAGAAATAAAAATACTTTAGGTTTGAAGCTCAAAATATAGCGAACACAAAATCTATCTTGAAACTTGAATCCCCTTAAAAACATGCAATGCAAAGGTTTTAAACATAATTTGAAAATACATAAAAATTAATACTGTAGACTTTTCTGGAGGGCGGCTGATACGACCCGAGCATGTCCTTACAGGGTCAGGACGGATCATCTGGGCGGTGCGGCGTAAAGGCATCGCTTCCCTCTGCCACGCGGGAGGCGTGTGCATCCTGTCCTCTATTTGCCGTTTCGCCGTCACCCCGTCTCGGGTGATTGACTTCCCTTGCAGGCTTTGGGTTGTACGATGTATGATGCGGGGGTGATGCTTATCTAGACTGTAGCGGGCTGCCACCTCGTTTGCTCTCGCATTACGGACCAATACAGGATCCCCAACATCGAACGCCCCGTACAGGCGTATGACGTTGAAAGCGCCCCGTTAAAGTTGAGTCCGTTGTTGTTCCGGCGCCGCTCGAGTGCTCACGGTGGTTCGGCTGCCCACCACAGGCGCCCCGCGGAAGGGTGCCCACCTTCCTCCCGAGCGCATCTCGGCAGGTGGGGCTTTCCAAGGGCGTGCTTCTAAGCGAGCGTAATTCTCTTAAAAAATGCGCGTTGCCATTACTTTTTTTTAATAAATCTTTCACGATCCGTACCTGACGTTCAGCGATGCCGTTGCTCTGTGGGTGTAGCGGCGAGGATGTGGTGTGCCGGAACTCAAATCTTGGGGCCCAAATTTGGCAAACTCACGGCTGTCAAATTGCGGTCTTTTTGTCTGAGTAGAGGGTTGTTGGCGAGCCATGTTCTGCGAATAGCTGCATCAGTATCTCTATTACGTCGCGGCTGGTCGTCCCTGTCAATTTATATACAAATACATAGGGAATAATGAGTCAACTCAAGGAATATAATTATGATGTTGTAGTAAAACAGGTCTGTACTGACATCTTGCCACGGCCCCTGGGTACTGGATGCTGGTGATCCGGCTTTTTAGCTCCATGCAGTGTTTGCTGGGCGGGTGAACTGGCAGGGTTGGCAGGCGTTTATTTTACTCTCGATGTCGTTACGCATCCCGGGCCAATAAACGGCGTCCTTGGCACGGGTTCCATTTTCACGCGCCCATGGTGACCATCATGGAGCTTATCGATGTACCCGCACGTAGTAGCTTCGGTATGACGGCCGCATTCCCCTTCAGTATGACGCCGTCATCTATCACCAACGAGTCCCAAAACACTCCATTTAGTCGCGTATCTGTGGGTTCGACTGGCACCGCCGATCCGGCCATCCATCCACAATAATGCGTTCGCACCAGTGATAGTACCTCGTCACTTGCTTTTTGCGCGCCGTAGCTCCTCTAGTCGCTCCGGGGTGAGAAGTGAAGAAGGTCGCCCACGCACTTCCATGTTCATCGGGACGGGCAACCCCACGGTCGGCAGGGAGGCGTGAAAGTGCTGCCCGAAGCGAGCATCATAGGGCCTGGCTTGTACGCACGGTGACATCGTATTCCAAGAGCCGTAGTAGCATGCGCTGCAACCGAGCTGGGGCACTATTTAATGACTTTTGGGTGACCATTTCAAGGGGTTTATGGTCCGTTGTCACAGTGAATGGCCCCCGACCGTATAGGTAGGTGCGAAATCGCTCACATCCGAAGACGACCGCCAGCATCCCCACGTTCTATTTTTTGCGTATCGTTGTTCCGTCTCTGTGAGGCTTTTTAGAGTGCGTAGCACACCGGCCGCCCATCTGCTGCAAAACGGGAAACCGATAGCGATACTCGATGGCGTCCACCTCGACGTTAACAGGTAACTCTGGGCGGTAATGAAACAGTGTTGTTCAGCTGATATGGTGCTTTTTAACATTTCGAAGTTCAGACTGATGCTCGTGAGACCTTTGGTAGATTGCATCTTCTTTGAGCAGTTGCCGCAGGCGATGTGTTAAGTCTGAGAATCGTGGGATGTAACTTGAAACGTAGGTGCACAGGCCAAGAAATGAACGTAGTTCCTGCGCTGTTGTTTTGGGGCCGTTAGTGACTGAATAGCTGATATTTTTGAGGAGTCTGGTGAAACTCCTGACGAGTGCGGGACGCAGTGTCCGAAGAAAGTCACTTCCTTCAGCCCTACGTGACACTTAGAAAAGTTTAACACAAGCCCACGCTCTCGTGCTCTCATCATTTAAAGGTGTAGCCGTTGGGGCGTGCTCGATTTGGTCCTTCCCGTGAACACAAATGTCGTCTGCAATGCTGATTACCCCACTCAACCCGTTCAGTATTTCGTCCATTTTCTTCTGAAATACATCTTGAGAGCCACACCACCCAAACGGCATCCTTATAAAGCGGTCCTTCCAAAACGGTCGTGTGTTTGAAGGTCGTGGCTTTACTAGACTCTTCGTCGAGCACTAAACACCAATACCCGGAGAGTGCATCCAATTTGTGAACAAGGTGGAGCCGGATAACTGGTGTGTGTGACTTCTTCCGGGGTTTTTAAGCGGTGATGAGGCCGTTTGGTGGGGTCTATCAGGTCTTTGGGTTCAAGACACACACGTAATGAGCCGGGTTTGCTTTTCGAGCGACGACGAGGCTAGAAACCCACTCTGTTGGTTCATCCATTTTTGCTATCACTCCTAATTTCAGCATGCGATCCAATTCCTTTTCCAAGGTCCCTTTACGAAGGTGTATGGGCATTTTCGTTTGGGGCCCCCGTGGACGACAGGCCGGACACTTGGGTCCAACTCTATGTGTGCAGTACCATTGAACTGGCCAAGACCCTCGAAAACAGTCGGGGTAGAGTTGGCGTAGGTATTCAGTTGTTTTTAATGGCTCGTTTAACTGATGTTGTGACAGCCGCCATTTTATGCGGTGGCCGGATTCTTAGCGTCGTGAGTATGGATAGTGACCCACCAAGCTGTTCACACGTCGGCAGGCCAAGTATAATAGGGCTGTCTGTTTCCCAAAGACATAAAATTTTGTCACACACTCACAGGAGCCATGCTGTATGTTCATGGTTACAGAGCCATGGTGAGGTATCTGGTAGTCATTGTAGGCCCGAAATCCGTATGTTCTCCTTCTGCAGCGATAATCCTGGCGGCAACATTTTATAGCCAGCGTAAGGGTAAATATGTTACCATCTGCACCTGTATCAATCTTGGCGTGCATACTGTGGCTGCCGGCTGCCTGGGGATGGTAACATGGACGTTTAACAAATGCCTCTTTTCTTACCCCCATGGTTGTGTTTTCTGCATATGCGGACAGAATTCGAACATCAACTGTTCCTCATCACTTAAAAGCTGTGGCCAATACTTTATGGATGGCTCGGTGAGGCTGGTGGTCTGCGTATCACGTTTTGATACTCACGATGGGTGGTGGCGGAGGGCCCGAAGGGAAGGGGCTGTTCACGGTTTTGATACCGCTTCCCCCGACACACGGCTGCCCAATGTCCCATTTCCCACAATAACTGCAAATTGATCTGCGAGCAGGGCACTGGGAGCGATCGTAACCGTGAGTTCGGTCACAGTATGAACAATCCATTTGTGCTGTGCCTGCGGACCACCACATTCACTGTTGAGGTTCGAAAAGCATTAATTTGAGGCTTTTCACTTACGAACTAGCCATGTGGGGCTTTGTTGGCCTCGGGAAAGTACGACACAAGTCAATGGCGTTATCTAAGGTGAACTTTTTTTTCCTTAGCTAGCAGTTTTTTCCTGCACTTTCTCGTGTGTAGCACCGGCTATTAATGTTCAAGAATTTTTTCACACTTAGAGCTCCCAAATTTACACTTGTCGGCTTGTATCCGCAGACGTGCGATAAAGTTGTCGTGGGACTCACTTTCATGTTGCTTCAGCTTCGTCAAGTTGTAACGAGCCAGACGAAAGTTTTTTTTCGGTGCACAGTGGGTCTCAAACGATCGGGATACACTTCACTTCCTTTTTTCTGTTTTTCCGTTAAACTAAATGTTTCCAATAGTTCTATTCCAACAGGCCCGAGCCACAGCATAAAGGTACGAAGCTTTAGCCTCCTCGTTTTGTTCCGCAAGCGGGGCCCAAATTTAAGACTGGTTCACATAGTTGCGAAAGCGCCGGAAAAGCCCGTGGGATGTCCTCAGCGTCCCAGTCGAGTGCTGGCATGGTGATGCCCGTCATGCCCCTCATGGTGCAGTGATTTAATTGTACGTCATGACAGCAGCGTGGGGATCCTCTAGCTGCCACCATGTCATGGGCAGGGCCGAGTGAGGAGGAGGAAAGACAAACGCAGGTGTAGCTGTCAGGTGTGCGGAGCCATAACTGCACGGTTTATTTTCTCAAGGTATGGAGTAAACACGAATATGAACCATGAAGCCCTAAACTGAATCCCCGAAACACAATGACAAACAAAGCTTCGAACTGAAGCATCAAACCCATTACAAGGGCGGTTTGCAGAATGGTTAGCGTCAACCCGGGTGGCGTTCTCGAAGACCCGAGTTCGATCCCGAGTGAGACCCATAAATCCACTTGAAATCTTTCTGCACCGTCGAGTGGCCTAAGAACACCCACATGCCCTGTCCATTAACTCACCTTCGACTGTGAGTGCATGGGAGGACACAGGGGGCGGCATGAGCCTCTAATCACAGGCGTCAGTCCAGGGCTGGATTAACGGGGGGGCTACCGGGGCTCTAGCCCCAGGGCCCCCACCAAATGGGCCCCCACCATATGTATATTAGCTTTAAGCAGTAATATTAAAAACATTGGCAAGTTACAAAACCAAAAAATATTTGCCTGTCTCTGTTTCATCCTTTATCTCTGAATACCAGTCTATGCATTAATAGTTCTTTGCCAAACATAGGCCTCAAAATACCCACAAAAGTGCTTAATTTTTGTGCGAATATAGGGCCCCCACAAAAGCTGAGCCCCAGGGCCCCCATAGCTCTTGATCCGGCCCTGGGCGTCACTATAATAATCTTGCCTGCGCCACCACGGGCGAGGGCCAACCAAAAAAAAAAAAAAAAAAAAAAAAACTGTCTTTGCCATGCCGAGTTATATCAAATTCCGAGTTATAAGGCTTTTACTCTAGTGACAAAAAAATGTTGTCTTTGCCATGCCGAGTTATATCAAATTCCGAGTTATACAGTGCCGAGTTATAAGGCTTTTACTGTAATGACAAAAAAATAGTCACGCAAGTTGGCCACGCACGGCCCACCGCGATCACATCGAGATGCGCCGACTGTACAGGCAGTATAAGCCCGAGAGGGTCAAAAGAGCAACTAGAAACAATGGTGGTGGTTAAAAAAAAAAAAAGTAGGATTACTGTAATGTAACAGCAGTAAATACATACACTATCTGGGTGAAAAGTAGCACTGCAGTAAACCCTCTCTAATTCGAACCTGTATAGTTTGAACTTCGGATAATTCTATCTGTTTCAGGCAGGGTTGTTTGATTTAAATAAAGTTGATTTTAATCACTGATTTAAATCATAACCTTATCATTATTTGAAAACGAGAGGGGAAAGAAGGAAAATTAAGCAAATGGGCTTTAGGAACACCAATTTTATCATTATAGTATAATTATATCATAATGAGACACAATGAGTGGTGCGGGGGAATCCACTGTGGCACTTTTAGATAGCAAATTGCCATGTGGCTGTTTTCACAGCAGAATATATTTTTGTTGTACTGTACAAAAAGCCACACTACTATAACCAAAAGTTGATTGTGCATGTTACTTTTGTTTATAAAAAGCCAGTGATATTAACCAAAGTTTAATATGCATTATGATTAATTATATTATCAAACAAAAAACTATAATTCTCTTGTTTAACCGCCGAAGTAATTATTACTAGAACAAAAATCCCATTGAATCCTATGAGCTATGACTATGAACAATTAGGCCGAACAGTGTGATATAGCAAAATCAAGCAATATTTTGTGTAGCTGACTCATCACAGACAGAATGATGACCTTTCATATGCCAGCTAGGAGGTTATTACCGGAGGTCAAATTAATAATCATTTGGTGTGTCTTGAGGGGGGGGGGGTAATGCTTGCAGGACAGTAGGACCGCCCACTCGATCCCCCAGCCAATAGCAACCACGAATGGGACAGGGCCAGTCTGGATGTGTTTTCGCGAGCGTCAGTGCAGCCTGGGCCAGCTCTTAGTATATTTATACCGATGATTAGGGTGCCAATAGCGCATATGGGTAAATTTAAAACTTGATATTTTTTAACGGCCCTTGGTGGGATACTGTGCAATAATGAGAAAACCTCTCATGCAAAATTTGAAGCGAATCGGTTTATATTTAGAGGTGGCGCAAGTGAATTGAAACATGTACTATGTGTACTATGTGATTATACCAGATACCTGTACCGAAGTCTGAAAGGCTAGGGTTCTAAATCACCCATTTCTTTTTCAGAATGGCTCATTCACGCACAGCTACGACTGTTTGGCTGGTGGGACAGCCAAACCCCGACCCCATCCTCGGAGCCAAACTCCCCTCACGTGGCGACGTGCTCAAGCGGGCTTTCTACTTCCACAACGTGGTAAAGAAAACCGTCGCCACCAGCGCCGCGGCCACTGTCCAAGAGGTGCTAAGGTTCTGGGAGACCGCAAGGATCCCAACGATGACGGCAAAAAGTGCCGTTCGCAAGGTGGAGGTCTTGTTCAAGGACTGGAAGGCGCTCGTGAAGAGCGACAAACAAGATGAAGGAGGAAGAGTTTCAAGAGGCCCTCTGCGACCTCTTCGACGTCGCCCACGCCGACGCGATGACCCTGATGACGATCCCGAGTTCCTAGTGGTGCAACGCGAAAAGGGTTGCCGAGGGATCATGCAGGGAGCTGACAGGGTGCTGGAGCGCCGAGTTCAGCGCCGGGAGATGACAGTAGCGGCAGAGAAGCGATCACGAGCAGCCTCAACGTCGCAGCTGGACGAACGCGCAGTGCTCGCGTCCTCCTCCTCGGTTGAGTCCAGTCCGGCACGCGGCAGGGCGGCTGCTACCGCTGAGCCGACCGGTGCAAGCCCTCCGAAGCGACGAGCGCGGGGGTCACAGGTCGTGCTCTCCCAGGAGTTAGCGAGCGCCCTCGACCGGACCGGCGTAAGCGACCGCAAAGCGCTCCGCATCGTCGCGGCGACCGCCAGTAGCCTCAGCCACAATCCTCAGGAGCTGATCCTGAATGCCGAGAGCATCCGGCAGGCTCGCGCTGGCTACCGGTCCCAGCTGGCCGTGGAAGTCAAGACAACCTTCGTCCCTGACACGCCTCTTACCGTTCACTGGGACGGGAAGATCCTGCCGGATTGCGACGGTACGCGGATGTATCGGCTGGGTATCCTCGTCTCCGGCGACGGCGTCCAGAAGCTCATCGGCGTTCCCAAGCTGGCAAGTGGGACTGGAGAGGCGATGGCGAGCGCCGTGGCTGAAGCGCTCGACGACTGGGGGCTCGCAGAGCGTGTGGTGGCTATGTCGTTCGATACGACCGCCGCCAACACTGGAGCCCTCGCCGGTGCCTGCACCCTGCTGGAGCAGAAGCTTGGTCGGCGTCTGCTAAGCCTCGCCTGCCGGCACCATGTACAGGAGCTGGTGCTGGAGAAGACGTTCTCTATCTGCATGGGGCCGTCGTCGGGTCCTGACATCGGCGTCTTCAACCGATTCAAGGAACAGTGGGCTTTCATCGACCAGAGCCAGCCGGAGCCGCCAACGCCCGATGAGCTGCCGCCCACCCTCCTGAACAAGTGGGACATACTTCTGCAGGAGTGGGCCGCGCTGTTCAACACCAGCCACCCGCGGGACGACTACAAGGAGATGCTGGAGCTCTTCATCGTCCTGCTGGGTGGCGAGGGCGACGTCCCGAAGGTGAAGTTCCGGCGACCGGGCGCCATGCACCGCGCGCGCTGGATGGCGCGTGCCATCTATGCGGCGAAGATTACGCTGTTCGCCGCCCAACTGGGGGAGCTCTGCTCGCCGCGCGAGCTGTCCAGCCTCCGCCGGTTCACCTTCTTCGTTGCTGAGGTCTACGTGACTCGCTGGTTTGAGGCGCCCGTGGCCGCCTTTGTGCCGGCGAATGACTTGAAACTGGCCGCCGACCTCCGCGACTTCCACGACGCTGAGATCGGCAAGGCGTGTTTGAAGACCTTCTCCCGGCACTTCTGGTACCTGAGCGAGCCACTGGTCGCCATGGCTCTCTTCGATCACCGCTTGCCAACCGCCGAGAAGAAGGCGCTGGCGGAAGCGATGCAGCGGGAAAAAGGATCCGAGGAACCGCCGAAGCGCATCACCGTCTCCGAAGCCCGCCTTGCCTCGTCCACGCTAGCGTCGTTCGGAAGCCTGGCGTCTGGCGCCCTCCTCGACGCCGTCGGAGCGGAGAGGGCGTTCCTCTCAAAGGAGCCGGAGGAGTGGCCGAGTGACACGGGGTTCGTCGCGGCGTCTCGTTGCGAGCCTGCACGTCACCAACGACACGGCGGAGTGAGGGGTGGCGCTGTTCCAGTCCTTCAACCTCAGCCTGACGAAGAACGAGGATCAGCGCCAATTCCTCTTGCAGGTCGTCGAGAGGCACCGTCGACAACAGCCAGGAACATCGAAGGCTTCCCTTCCCCGGCCAAGCGGAAGACAATGAGTGGCTTGGACAACCATGATACCCCCCGCCCTTAGAGGGGCTAATACTCGCTTTGAAGAGCGAGGGGGACCAGCAGCCCAGCTGGAGGAAGGGGAGGTCTCAAAAAGCTTCAATATTGCCAACAAACACCCCAGAGACGATGTCCTTCCTTGTAGTCCCTATCGGAGTCTATAGGGGGAACAATCAATCGACTTGCGCCACCTTTAAATATACTTCGATTGCGCTCAAATTTTACACACGCTGTTTTCTCACTACTCCACAGTATTCCACTAAGGGCCGTTCAAAAAATGAAACTCGTTTTTTATTGGCACCCTACCGATGATAGATATAAATATACTAAGTGGGTATAATTATACTAAGTGCCAGCCTAGACCGGCCTGGCAAACGTCGCGAAAACACGCTTATAGACATAGGCCTATTGATGTGAAAATGTCCATCACAAATAGAAAATATGTAAATTCATCTGTATTTCATGTTATATGCATTTTTAATTCACTTATTCTATCTCTTTTTAGTTATAAATATGCTAAATGATATCATGTAGTAGTTAGATTTCATGTAGAACATCAAATTAATTTAAAAAAAAATAGAATTAAATCAAATAAATCTGACTTAAATCAAATAAATTGAATTTTTTGGATTTTGTTTAAAAAATTTAAAAAATCAACCCTGTTTCAGGCCCAGTTACAATTTTTCAACAACTTTCCATAATCCGAACTGAAGTTCAAATTGTCCGCACATTGTTCGAATTGTCGGAGTTTTCTGCAGCTTTTCCACCTCCTCTGTGCCATCCACTTCGTCAGCCAGCCTCCACATTGCCTCTGACACATTAAGCACCTCAAGCACTGAAGACTTTACCTTACAAATCCCCAAAGTGACACCACTTGCGTTCAGTAGCGGTCACCCCAACGCAGCCTCACTACTGAACGATACTGAACGCTTCACAATACACATTGCTACCAAGATAGCAGCTGCCGAAATGTATCTCTGTGGCTATTCTTATTGTCGCAGAATAACTTGTTGATGACCCTTATATTTGATGCAGCAGAAGTTATAGCAACAGGAAATGAAATATTAAGGAGGCAAGAAGAGGAGAGGCTTTCTTTGCCATTTGTTTACTAACCCTTATTGTGGGCCTTTATTGTGTATCCCCTTTTTGTTTCCCTTCTTTCATCACCTTTGTGACAACCACTTGTTCTATAACCCCTAGTGTTTGCTCTTTAAATGAGCTCAAAACATCCTCTACTTTCTCTTTTTGAATTCTCTGACGTATCACTCAACTCTCACTTTTTTTTATCACTCTTTCTTTGTCATTTTTCTTGTACTCCTTCTTAACTTCATTACTATTAAGCTTTGAAAGAGCAATCCTACTCTTTTCTTCAACGGTTTTATTTTATGAACAGTAATTTTTCATGCAATTCCATTTTTACCAACATCACAAGGAGATTTCATCCTTTGAACATAGCCTAACCACTTTTATCAATCCCTTGTGGCTGCTTCCATGTCATGTCATGTGAAATGTGGCAAGGCAGTATGCATAACTTTTCATGAAAATGTCCAATGCTGATTCTGGAGAGTAAGTAATAGATATGAACTGATGGATTATAGTAAGTTCCTGATTACCAGAGCTGGCACTTAATTATACCCTCTTTGTGCTCCCAGGGTCCCACACTCCTTCCTGCCAACATGCCTAAGAAAAAGACAGGACAGAGGAAGAAGGCTGAGAAACAGAAGGCGAGGCAGAAGGAGCTGAGAAGGGTCGGGCCAAACCGTTTCTTTAGCAGATCTACCGTGCAACTCCGTGATGGTGAGGTGGGGCTGCAGGAAGGACTGTGACTCAACAGCTACAGTATTGTAATGGAAATAAAGTCTGAGAAAGAAAGTAAATAGGTAAAATGAGAATCAAGACAGACAGCGAGAGGAGCAAAATATAGAAATCACGGCAAAAGGAGAAATAAGTATTTAGTTATCTTTCAAGCATGGAGGAAAGTCTGTAGATTGTCAAGGCAGGTCTTCAGACTTCTTAGAATAGATTTAAGTTTCATAATTGAAGACATGGTTTTTTTTACTTTATGACATATCCAGATTAAATTTCTGAATTGCTTTCATTTCTTACAACATAGAAGGTTTTACAAAGTTTTGGACCATTTATTTACATTACTTGTGTGGTGATTTCATTGTCCTTTGAATAGTTTGAATAGAACAAATTATTATTAGATATTATTTTCTAATTATGCAAAATTTACATTACACACACTTTCAGGAACCTAACTTTGCATAAAAACAGAACAGACAGTACTACTACAATTTTTAGATATTAATGAATAGTGCAGTTAGTAACTTCCACTCAGCAGTTGCCACTTTACTGCAGTCACAAATGCAACACCAACTCTTTTGTAAATGCAGCAAGGGTTAAGTCTTCCATACATTCTCTTCCCAGGAGTGTGACAAGTGTCAGCGGAGGCAAAAGAATCGAGCCTTCTGTTACTTCTGCCAGTCTTTGCAGCGGCTACCCCAGTGTGCCCATTGTGGCAAGTTGAAGTGCATGCTGAAGACAGGCGACTGTGTGGTAAAGCATCCCAGCAGCTTCACTACTGGCCTGGGCATGGTGGTGAGCATACAGCCAAGAACACCCTAACACTGACGAATTCTTAATTTACACTCAAGCTTAGTAAAGTATGATGGTTCCATAACTTTTCAGGTTGTTAGGTGACACATATCTGCAGATGTCAAAGAATATGGGGATTCTTTTTGTTCCTTGATAATGTCCTGAACCATTACTTTCCCTTTTCACTGGATCCCTGTTATATGCAAGGGACAGATTCCTCACAGTAAATACAAAATGTAGCAAATACATTATGTGAATAATTGTTATAATGGAGAAAATATGGATGTGTTCTGGAAGGATTTCTAAATCTGTTTTTATTTATAATTTATTCACATTTTTATACCAATATGACACAAAAGCAGTACCACAAGGTAACATTAATGTAACATTTCATCAACTTAGACTTATAGTAATGATCAACACATTGATAACTTAGACTTAGAGTAATGATCAAAATTGATAAATAATGGAAAGTTATCACACTAGAGTGTACAGCACTCACCAAAAGTGGTAGGTATGTAAGCTCTAGGAGATGAGTAGCCTCCCCTGCTGCAGCCCTATTTCTTCCACCTATGCACCGTTTAGCTCAGGTTCGCTTAAATGAAAATTGAGTTACGGAAAACAAATTTTGTACCAAAATTTGTCAAATGTTTAAAAATGTTGAAGCTATGCACAAAATTGGTGATATGTGGGCTATTGACTATGGGTCCTAAACAGCATGAGGCAGAACCAGAGCATGATGGCAAATAGGGTGAGCAGATACACTACATTCACACGTGAAAGGAGGCTCGACACGCCAATCACCTCTGGGCATTGACTGGAGAAGAATGAATGCCGAAAAGAGGTGACTTAGGATAATTTATTGTGAAGCTTTGTTGCTTTATGTTCTGCCTAGAAGAAAAGATCTAAAAAGAGACAGAAACATAGTGCAACCAATGGCTCTCAACGACCTGACAGAGGAAGTATCAACCAGATATTTACCCAGTCATATAGTAAGTCCATTCTTATCTCAAGGAGAGACCAATCTTGTATAGGTTTCCATATCAGAAACCCCCCGTGTATATTTTCGGCATCCCAAAACCCGGGGTTTTCCAGTTCCTATAAAAAGACAGTAAAGAATAAAATAAAAAAGAGGGTGAGCCAATTTAGTTCGGGAGGTGTCTTGTTACTCTTCTTTGAAAGATGTAAGTCATAGGAAAGTGGAAAAATAGAACAGGAAGAGAGTTTCAGAGTTTACCAGTGAAAGGGATGAAAGGGTTGCCAACCCTGCGTACCCAGCCAAATTTGAACTAAATTTCTGCCAATTTTCTCAGTTTTTTAAATAATGATACCTAATTAATGCCTGGGTTATCCTGCTGTGTGCCCCTTTCTACCCCGCACTCCTCGTCAGGATGGACAAGCCAGTCCTCGTGTCGCACGCCACCACCACGAACACACTCCTCTCTTTTTTCACAGGATCTCTCTGACGAGCTCAAGCTAGCCCGTGGTCCTCCCTGCTGGAGGCCTGGAGAGAGAGAGAGAGAGAGAAAAAAAAAAAAAAAAAAAAAAGCCTGGGTCGATTAGTGCCGTTGTTTTGAGGCTGCCGTTGTTTTAAATGCCGGTTAAATGAGGTTCTCCTGTAGAATGATGTTGCTTCAGTAAGTCTATGATAAACAATATGTTGCTCCTCTTTCACTCAATGTCGTTAACCTGAGACATCCTGCATGAGCAATGTGCCAGAGATCAGCTCTCTGAGGAAGCCGAGCAGCTAGTACTGACCTGCCTCGTCGGAATGTGCATTTCGGTCCGAGTACTACTCGGTTTACTCGGTTCTTGGATTTGAGTGAGTACTACTCGGTTTACTCGGTTCTTGGATTTGAGTGAGTACTACTCGGTTTACTCGGTTCTTGGATTTGAGTGAGTACTCCTCGGTTTACTCGGTTATTGGATTTGAGTGAGTACTACTCGGTTTACTCGGTTCATGCAATTCAATTACTTGATCGATTAAATCCCCCCAAAATGCAAAATAGACCTTCAAAGCAATCTTTATTTGGTCTATTTTTTTGCATATTTGCCTGTAGCACCTGTAGGCTTCTACTACAGGGCTCTGATGTTGGCCTTGTCCGTGGGTGGTGCAGGCAGGATTTGTATAGTGGCGTTGGTGATGATTATCATTAATGTGACATTAATATTACATAATTTTCTCTTGTTTTCTTAAATATTTCATGTTTTCCATACTATGAAATAGTACTCTTGTGTTGCTGGTTTCAAATTTATTTTGTTGAAAAAATACAAACCAGCTGAAATATCACTCATTACACAGATCTTGGTACAACTTAAAGCCAATGCTTTGTTCAGAATGAAATTCTCTCTCTCTCTCTCTCTCTCTCTCTTTTCCCTCTTCTCTCTCTCTCTCTCTCTCATCTCTCTCTCTCTCTCTCTCTCTCCTCTCTCTCTCGTCCTCTCTCTCTCTCTCTCTCCTCTCCCCCTCTCTCTCTCTCCTCTCTCTCTCTCTCCTCTCCTCTCTCCTCTCTCTCTCCTCTCTCTCTCTCTCTCCTCTCTCTCTCTCTCTCTCTCTCTCTCGTCTCTCTCTCGCTCTTCTCGCTTCTCTCTCTTCTCTCTCTCTCTCTCTCTCTCTCTCTCTCTCTCTCCTCCTCCTCTCTCTCTCTCTCCCCTCTCTCTCTCTCTCTGTTTAAGTTAGCTTACATGGATTTCATGAACCATTTAGCAAAACTTCTGTAGATATTCAGGACCAATCATGACTTTAGGAGATATTGGCGTGATCTGAAAAAAAATAAGGATTCATGGTGACAAATCAGACTTTCAGTAGATTTCCTGATATTGCTGTACCTCTGACATCATTAGAGTGGACAGACAGACGTCAATCACGTCAGTGTGGTCTGGCTGCTCAAGCTCGTGTGTGTGTGTGTGTTTTGTGACATACTTGTGTTATGTGTGTGTGTGTGTGTGTTTTATTTTCATTTATTTTTATTTGTTTAATAATATTTTATTTTTATCTATAATAATATAAGCGAAAGTGTGTGTGTATTTACCTAGTTGTTTACCTAGTTGTAACATACAGGAAAAGAGCTATGCTCGTACTGTCCCGTCTCCAAATCTACTATTATCCAGTTTGCCTTTAAAGTCCTGAATACTTCTTGCATTAATCACTTTTGCATCAAGGTTGTTCCAGGCTTCTATGCTTCTATACGGGAAGCTGTATTTTTTTATATCCCTCTTGCATGTTGTCCTTTTCAATTTCTTCTCATGACCTCTTGTACTTCTGTCGTCCCACACAAACAGATCATTTCTATCAATTTTTTCCAGACCCATTGATGCTCTATACACTGCTATAAAATCTCCCCTTTCTCTTCTTTTCTCAAGTGTTGGGAGTTTTAGTCTTGAAAGTCTTTTTTCATATGTTAAATCTCTCAGGCTTGGAGCCATTTCTGTGGCTGCTCTTTGTATTCTCTCAATCTTCCTTATATCCTTCTTTTTATGTGGTGACCAAATCACTGCCGCATATTCCAACCTTGGTTGAATCAGAGATGTTATCAATTTCTTGATCATCTCTTCATCCAGATATTTGAATGCCATTCTTATATTCCTCAGCAACTGGTATGTATCTCCTGTGATCTTGTTATATGCTTCTCTGGTGACAATTGTCCTTAATCCATACTCCCAGATCTTTTTCGACCTTTTTTTTTGATTATCCATTCGTTTTCCATCGAATACTTTCCTCTCTCTCTCTTTTTGCTACTGCCCATTTCCATCACTTTACACTTTTTTGGCATTAAACTCCATTTCCCATATTTGACTCCATCTGAAAATCTTATCTAGATCCTTTTGTAAATCCTCACAGTCCTCTTTACTTTCTACTTTTCTTAGTAATTTAGCATCATCAGCGAATAAACTCATATAACTGTTTACTCCTTCTCCCCATATCATTTACATAGACCAAGAACATCACTGGGGCCAATACTGATCCTTGAGGAACTCCACTTATCACACTGCACCATTCTGACTTTTGAGCTTTTATTACTGTTCTTATCTCTCTGTTGCTGAAAAAGTCTTCCATCCACTTCAGCAAACCACCCTTCAATCCTCCTACATGTTCTAGCTTCCAGAGCAGTCTCTTATGAGGTACCTTGTCAAATGCCTTCTTTAGTTCCAAGTAAATGCAATCGACCCACTCTTCTCTTTCCTGTGTCACATCGATCACTCGAGTAAAAGCTCAATAGATTTGTTGTACATGACATTCCTTCTCTAAATCCAAACTGGCCAGCTGCAAGTGTGTTTGTCTCTTCCAAATATTTCAACCATCTGTCCTTCACAATTTTTTCACACATTTTTGCCACTACACTTGTTAATGATACTGGCCTGTAATTTAGTGGTTCTTCTTTGTCACCTCCTTTGTGAATTGGCACAATATTTGCTCTTTCCAAACAAGCGGGACTCTGCTCTCCTTGAGTGAACTCTCAATTACACTATGAAATTTTCCTGCTAGTTGGTTACTGCACTCTTTCATTATCCAGTTCGACACTCCATCTGAAACCCGGGGCTTTTCTCACATCTTGACTTTCCATTAGCCTTTTACTTCTATTACGTCAACTTTTATGTCTTCCATTATATTTTCTTTTGCTATTATATTTTTCGTTTTAAATTCACTTTCTCTTGTAAATACAGTCTGTAAGCACTTATTCATCACCTCGGCCTGTTGTAATGCATCTTCATACACTATGCCTTCTACCTTCAGCTTATCTATTCCTTCCTTGTTTTTCATTTTCCATTAATATATCTATAGAAAAGTTTCGGTTTATTCTTACATTTTTCTATTATATTCCTCTCATAGTTACTTTCTTCTTCTCTTCAGATTCTTACATATTCATTTCTAGTTGTTTTGTACTGCTCCCAAAGGTTGCTGCCACCTTTTTTCCTCCAACTATTCCATGTTTTTTCTCTTTCTAGTCTTGCTAATTCTAGTGTGTGTGTGTGTGTGTGTGCCCGCTCTAGGTGCCGCCCCCGTGGCGGAATCCCATCATATGGCACAGTTTTGGAACGGGTCGACCAGGGGAAGGTTTTAAGCTCACTTATGGGATGATCCGATCATTTTTTTTTTTTTTTAGTAGCCTATTAGCGAGAATTGTGGAAAAAAAGTGGGTTGCGAGAATTGATGAAACCTTGATGTAGGGTGATGGGTAATGGGTGAGTGAATGGATGGGGTGATGGGTAATGGGTGTGGGGTGATGGGTGAGTGAATGGGTGGGGGGTGATGGGGGAGGGAATAGGTGGGGGGTGATGGGTAGTGGGTGAGTGAATGGGTGTGTGGTGATGGGTAATGAGTGAGTGAATGGGTGGGGGGTGATGGGTAATGGGTGAGTGAATGGGTTGGGGGTGATGTGAATGGGTTAGCGTTAATACATACATTTCTACATCCATGATTTCAGGAAAGTTAGAAGGGGCTATCTGGAGAGTCTGTGTTTGGTGGGCCGAAGTCTCACCAAACACAGGTGGTGGGCCGAAGGCCCACCAATAGCCCTCCGCAGGAGCTAGCCAAAAAGTCCGCCCGGAGGGCGGCTTTGCGGCTAGTATAACATAGGTTTTACCTACCTATAACGCCAACATCGCTCTGTCACCTACCAGGCGTGTCCTCGCGCCTTCCTTATAGGCATGTACCTAACCATATTACAATCATGTATTTACCTGATTTTGTCAGATATTACCCCTCAGGAAAACATATAAAGATAGGGCCTTCCGAACAACACAGCAAAGTGGAATTACTATGAAGATGATGATTATAATGGGCATTACCATGGAAAGAAAATGGACAGTCGGGTTAAGGGGACCGCCCGCCCTAAATCTTGTTAACTGATGTATCTTGCTGCAAATTTAATGATAGAATGATATGGCAAGGTAGATCAAAATAATCCTAACCCAATATTTAACTAGGCTGGTGATGAGTCTTTTGACTTGCCCTGAAAAAAAACAAAAGTGTATAAGATAAGAAACCATTTTACTGCCCATGTGATTCTCATCCAAAAAGATTGTCTAAAAATATATAATTAGATATATGGAAAGATTATTGTTTCTTCCAGTTTTTAAGTATTAATGCTGAACGATAGCTTACTTAGATGATGATGTGTGTATTGCTGTTTTATTTTATCATTTACAAATGTTTCAGGGCGCCATCTGTGACTTCTGCGAGGCGTGGGTGTGTCATGGCAGGAAGTGTCTCCAGACCCATGCCTGCACTTGCCCCCCTTTTGGATGCCAATTGTAACGAGTGTGAGCGGGATGTGAGTCAACATACACCCTACGTGTCCTTCCTGAATTTCACAGCCTGCATCTACTCCCTCCCACTTGAACTTAGTCAGTCTTTTCTTCTCTCCTTGCAGCTTATAGAGCCAGATGCTTTCTTCCTATTGCCAAGTAATTTCTTCTCTTTTCCCTTCCATTGATTGACACACTTCTCTTAACTTCTGATCTTTCTAGCCTAACTGAACTTCTAATCTATGATGCCTATGATAATGAGCCTAACTTCTGATCTTTCTTCAATTTCTGAATGGGGCAAAGCACACCTTGTTTTGTTCAATGCCTCAAAAATTTAATTTCTTCACCCTACTTGATATAACCTTCCAGACAACTATCCTCTTCTTCGTTGACACTCAACTGTCTCATTTTTCTACAATGAACATTCTTGGGCTATCCTATTCTTAATATCTCAACTTGAAACTTCACATCTCATCTCTTTTTTAAGCAGCATCTAAGAAGTTAGGTGTCCTGTGGCGTCTGCATCCATTTTTTCTCTCGTAACTGTTTTCTCTGTAAAGGGGCTTTATCCGCCCATGTATGGAGTATGCCTCTCTTGTTTGAGGGGGATCCACTCACGCAGCTCTCCTAAACAGGGTTGAGTCTAAAGCTTTTCGTCTCATCAACTCCCCTCCTCCGACTGACTTTCTTCAATCTTTAAATCACCGCCACAATGTTGCTTCTCTTGCCATCTTTTACTGTTATTTCATGCTCACTGTTCTTCTGAACTTGTTAACTGCATGCAGAGCTGGGCAGTATTTAAACACATTTGTATTTAAATACATATTTAGATACATTTGTGTATTTAGAACTGTATTTATAAATACATTGGTTTTCACGTATTTAAATACAGTATTTAAATACTCTAATGAATATTTAAATACATTGTATTAAAATACCCATAATATAAAAATGTAAATACTTTTTACCAGTTAATTTGGCCATAAACCCGCCCAACTATTTGGCAACCCTGATGTTACAGTGAACCAGTGTTTCCACTTTCAATAAAATTTCCTTATTTTAAGGAAATTTAGGCCTGAGAAGAAAATTTCTAAGAAAACGCAAAATCTAAGGAAATCCTAAAGAAATCCAGTTTTTTTTCTAGAGATATGTAGATTAAGTTAAATAGCCAGGTGAGCTGAAAATACATAATTCCAATAGGACAATATCCTTTATCATTTATCAAGCATTTCATATTGTTAATCATGAATTACTGAATACAGTTAAAATTTGTGTGTATTTAAAATGTATTTACAAATGTATTTAAATATAATTGATGTATTTTGTATTCAAATACATTCGTAAAATGTATTTATTATTTGGTATTTAGATACATTTCTCCCATGCATTTAGTATTTAGTATTAAAATACATTAAATTTATTTAGTGCCCAGCTCTGACTGCATGCCTCCCCCCCTCCCGCAGCCTCGCTGTTTAAGACTTTCTACTCATTCTCATCCCTCTTCTGTCCATCTTACTAATGCAAGAGTAAACCAATATCTTCACTCTTTCATCCCTTTCACTGGTAAACTCTGGAACTCTCTTCCTGTTTTTATTTTTCCACATTGTTATGACTTTGATTTTATTCAGTAGAGGAGTGTCAAGACACCTGATTTAAATTGGCCCGTCCCCATTTCTACAATCTCTTACTGTCTACTTTATTGGGACTGGCAGTAAGCAGGCTTTTTGTTGATTTTTTTCCTTCGGCCAGTCCTTTGTGATATAAAAGAAAAGAAAACATTCTATGAGGAGACAGGACAAGTTTATCAAATATGGTGCCAACAGGTGTGGAGCCATGGGGGGCGGATCTTCCGGTGTCACTATTGCCAGAACTTCCTGTGTGAAGATGACCAGTTTGAGCACCAAGCCTCCTGTCAGGTGCTGGAGCAGGAGTCCTTCAAGTGTGAGTGTTTGCAACACCACTTCCCCCCATAGTCCAGGGCAATGAGGCATATACTAACCCTCAGATTTGTGGTGATTATCCCACCACCTCGGTGTATTGTCATTATCTTAAAGAATACTTCAATCATATTTTTTCTATTGAATGCATATATGACCATCAAAGCTAGTGAAATAAGCTTACTAATATTCATTACAATTGCATAGTTTGTATCTGTAAGGCTTAAAACAGTTGGTAACAAAAAGACACTACATATAATCTAATTCCAGTAATATATATACAGTAAAAAACTCGATAAGTTGGTATTCGTTAAGTCGGAATTCCCGATAAGTTGTAATGGCTTGCAAATATTTATTCAAAAATAATTTCACTTCTTTTTTTCCTTTTTTTTCTATAGCACCTGTAGGCAGTGACTTCCAGGGCTCCAATATGAAAAACATATCCACTTAGTTCGAAAAAGTATCCAAATATTATCCAATATTTTTCTTCAAAAATGTGACAGGAAGTTAATTATATAAAATACGTAATGTAGATTAACACCACGATTGGCAGCCAGGTTTTCTGGTCGTCTTGGACAGCGATGAAGCTCACATCCCATCTGTTGCTTGCCACTGCGAATAATAAAAAGAGAGGTTGCTTAGCAATGAATAACTACACTCTTTTTCTGGACCGTAAATGTATGAAAAAACTAAGCAGCGAGATGCTACCAAGGAAAACACGAATACTATCTTGGACACCGACGTATGAAGTCCATTCCCTGCACTGTTTTGCCTACCTGCACTCAACATTGGGGCTCGATTCGAAGAGCAGTTGCTTTCGAGCAACTTGGGTACACATGCGTCCATCTTTTTCCCCGCAACTCGAATCAACACTTGCCCACCACGAGCCGGTGGGCCATTGGCCCTTATGCAGATTGCTCTCTACAGATACAAGCACCGATGGAAATCTTAGGACTCAATGACGTCATGAAGGAACTTGTCGCATATCACTGCAGGTTAAAATGCCCTCGATTCACTCACGGGCATACGCCCTGATTTGCCATCGCCCCCCTAGCGATACCTCCCTGGGGTCCATCCACATCGTGTCCCCTGCAGCGCTTTCTCCATACTCACAATCACATAAGTAGCCCCAAACACGAGCCGGTCGTCCCCTTGCCATCTTGCCCCGCCAATTGCTCTAGATGCATCCCGATGAAGACTTCAGGGGTACTGCCACATGCCCAGCCGTAACTTGCACTGACGCTATCAGTATGGACCGGCACTACACAAGGACTGATTAAAACTTTCCAAGCTATCTCAATCGTATTCGCCGCCAACCATAGTGAAACAGCGACTGTACGGATTTTGTCCTCTCACAGTAACCGCCAAATACTCTGCTGAGCGAGTCCATAAAACCGTAGGCTATGCCAATCCCCCGTAAGACTTCTTGACGTGACCCGCCATCATTATGGACCGCTACCAAGGTATGTAAAACTTTCCAAGATCTCAATGTCTTCGCCGCAAGCATGAACAGACTGTACTGTTTCATCTAGTAAACCTCCAAACACCTGGACCTTGGTCTTGAGCCAGGAGACCTCAAGTCCCAAAGGCTTTACCTCCTCATGCAGTACCTCTAGAGCTGTCAACAGGACCACCAGCGACACTGCAAAGATTACTGCATCATTGGCAAAAACAAGGTCAGTGATCTTGGTGTTGCTGAGGGATGCTCCACAATCCCAAGTATCTACAACTTTGCCCAATACCCAGTCCATACAAGTGTTGAAAAGTGATGGGGCAAGGACTCACCCTTGCTTCACTCCTGTATTCACAGGAAAGAAGCTGAATACACCTCCCCCACACTTCACAGCACTCTCAGTCCAAGGGGACAGACCATTCATCAAACCAATAGTCCTTGCAGGAATCCCGTGAAGTCACAGAAGATCCCAGAGTGACTCATGATGCACTGAGTCAAACGCCTTCTTGAGATCAACATAGGCTGCAAGCATCCCCTGTCGAAACTCACGTCGGCGTTCCACACCAGAACACGAAGCGCTAGGATACGTTCCGTTGTTGACTTACCAGGCGTGAACCCAGACTGCTGAGGTCTCTGATGCTTCAGCAGATGGCTGCAGATCTGTGTCAGCAATAATAATAATAATAATAATAATAATACATTTTATTTTCACCCGAATGCATACTGGAAAAAATACACACAACAACAAACATAACATACAGACATGAGGGAGTGAACTTAGTACTAAAGCAAATAAATTTTAATATATACATGTGGGCAATATAGACACTGCTGTACATAGAAAGCATACGTACTGTATATACACCTGCGCTACCCCCACATTCTGTACAAACAGCAGGCCCAGTCACCGCTGTTGTATAGGTCCACATACATAGGCCGAGCTCTGCCTGACGGAGGTGATGATGGAGTTCGCAGAGAGCTCCACCCTACTCCTTAAGGTGAACGCGAAGTGTCGACGGATCTCATCCAGATTGTTCACCCCGTTCCTAGTGAAGGCCAGGGACGAATTCGACCATCTGGGCAGACACAGGCATTGATGAAGAGACAGAGCCATGTAACCAGGCTGGGGGGTGCATACTTAAATGCCCCAGAAGGGAGCCCATCCATACCCAAAGCCTCACTGGTGGAGAGGCTTTGCCAGATCCCTCTCATCTGGTGGTTTAGCTGCGGAAACACTGCAACATCACAGCCCGCATCCCACCACGCAGGGCATTCTCACTCTCCTCGTCCCTCACACAGTTGAGAATGTCCTTGAAGTAGTCACCCCACATGGAGGCGATGCCCTCCTCCCCCACAGCGTGATCCACCCGTAGGGGAAGCGTGTGTGAGCCCGGGTTCATGCTTCGCACGCCACGCCAAAAGTCAAAAGAGTTACCAGTGTGTCACCCACAATGAATGTGTGCTCCACAATCCTGGTTATTCTGCTGCCACCACCCACATTAAGTGGGGAAAAAAATACACACAAACCTCGATTTCCCGGATATCGGATTTGCCGGACAAAATCCGAGGTCCGGTTATATGTCAGTCTCGGACAATTTTTTTTTTTTTTTTTTTTTTTTTTTTTTTTTTTTTTTTTAATGCCTGGTCCTGTTCGTAAATTGACCAAGTGTCCGGCGGTCCGAGCGTCTCCTGTCACCCCTGGTCAGTGTCCGCGCCTCCGCCAGGTGGCAGCATGCTCAGCGGTCGTATTGTTTACATTTGGGCACACAACATTCACGGTTCACCTGCACAGCCTCCGTCAGTCACCTGACTCCCACTGCCCCTGGTGCAAGAACATTTCTGAGACTATTGAACACTCTGCTGCCTCCCGCCAGGTGGCAGCATGCTCAGCGGTCGTATTGTTTACATTTGGGCACACGACACTCACGGTTCACCTGCACAGCCTCCGTTAGTCCCCTGACCCCCACTGCCCCTGGTGCAGGAACGTCTCTTGAGACTATTGAACACTTTCTGCTGCCTCCCGCCAGGTGGCTGCATGCTCAGGGGACGTAAAAGTCCGCGGCGGGGTAGTTGATATTGTCGGTTGCCGGACAGTAAATACTAGAGTAGGATAAACGTCCGGGGGTGGGTAATGGCATCGGACTTTTTTTTTTTTTTTTTTTTTTTTTTTTTCATGCGATTCCCTTTTTTTTTTTTTTTTTTTTTACATGCGATTCCCGGACTTTTGCGGTTCCCGGACCAGTGCTCCCCCCTATTAGTCCGGGAAATCGAGGTTTCTGTGTATAAATGAATACAAATAAAAGATGTAAGAAAATATGTAAGTACTGGTTGGATCTGAATGACAACGCGTTAATATATTTATAGTCGTAATATATTTATCTCTTTACTGTATCACTTCCCAACTTGTGTACATTCACAAACCGCCTTAATTCTAAGTATTCCTATCCCCTAACGATACGCACACGTAGTGCTCAAGTCGTTATTCTATCCTAATGTAGTCTATCACACGTCCAAAGTTCCCTCTCACTCTTTTTCTGTTTCCCTTCTCACTCCGCTGCCTCACACGGCTGGCTGTCATACGCTGCAGTCTCACACACTGCTAACTTGGGACCGTCTTGGGCCACCATGTCTACCAACAGCTCCTATCTTGGGACCCTTTTCCAAGGGCGAGAATATCACCTCCCAGAGGCGACTTAACCCAGCGAGTGTCTGGCTGCTACTAATGCTATCATGACGTTAAGCTCCCTTCTCGCTTCGCTTCGATGCGTGGCTAATTACTACTGGCTTAAAATATAACCCTCTCTTACCAACTAGGGATTCAGGACTGAGGAATGGAGGAAAATTTCTCTTTTCGATGATTGATAATTATAAGTTACTTCACCTCTTCCCCTATTAACGTAATTTCCCGCGTTACACCAGCGGCCAGCTTGCCAGCCAGGGACTGGGCTCGAAGCTGGTGCTCATGTGGCAATAGATGGGCAAGCACCTTGCCTGGCACGCTGAGCAATGTAATACCGCGGTAATTATTGCAGTCCAGACGGTCCCCTTTCCCTTTCCAGTCAGGAGGAATGGTACCTGATTGCCACATGGCAGTCAGGACAGCATGCAACCCGCGGATCATGGCCTTACCCCCAGCTTTGAGGAGTTCCGCACTGATATTACAAACACCAGCTGCCTTACCACCCCTCAACTTTGCTTCAGCCTCTCTGACTTCGTCAAGAGAGGGTGCGGTTTAGTCAATGGGAGGATCGTCATCCACTGCCCATAACCCAGTGGTTTTGATGATGTGAAGTTGATGTGAAGATGCCTAATTGGAGGCCAATCACAGCCAATCACAATACAGAAAATGTTCCTTATTTGAGTTATCACGACTTGTATTTCATGGTCTCAGCCGCCAGATGTCCTTACTGCTGTTCTCTGGCTAGAAAAAATAATGTGGACAACTTTAAATCTCTCAATACATGAATATTTTTCTATATTCTTTTGACCAGTGTACTTTTCTCTTTCTTTTTCTGTATGTTGGGTAATATATATATAATCTTTTAATTAAATGATCAGTTCGATTACTGCGAGTCCCTTCCATCCTCCACTCGGTCTACATCAAGTACCGTAGATAACACTAAAGTCGCCAGGACAAAGTTTTTTGTATATTTACAGACGTCTGGTGGCGTTAATACAGTACCCTCCCGAGTTTCGCGCTTGCTTTTTTCACAAGGCATAGCGCTTAACTCGAGGATCGCGAAATTCGGGTATTGAAAACACTGTAAAAATGCTTATTTAGTCCGGTGCGAGACGTTGTACCATATTTTACGGCTTATAAGACTCACGTTTTCCCCCCAAAAAATACCCTGAAAAATACTAATGGTCTTCCAAGACGAATGTTGTAGTACTTCCTCAGTACTCAGTACTTCAGTACTTACCTGTTACAAGTATTTCAAATACCATAAGACATTCAAATCAACTACGTAATCTGTCCTCACGCCGGTATGTTTACATTCCCTCTTTTGGCGGCAGATTGCCGCGATTGCCGCCAACAGTGCCATCTATCATCTGCTAGTGTTGACATATCATTTACCACTAGGCTGTCACACGTATCTTAAGCTCTTTTCAGTCGTCCTGGAAATTATTACCCATGGCGAATTCATCAAAACGAAATACTAATACTATCGCATACAAGCTAAAAGTTATACGATACGCCAAAGAAAATGGAAACGGACCAACAGAAAGACACTTTTGGATCACCGCTGGTTGAGGTGGTGGCCGAGTGGTTCGCCCCCGAGCACATGGCTGGCCGACAGTGGCCGTGCGGTGATGTAAACAAAGGGCATTACCTCCCCTGTAAACGCAAGGATCGTGAAACTCGCATAGCGTGAAATTCGGGAGGGTACTGTAGACTGTAGATTGTAGAGCCATTCTCCGCTGCCAAGCAGCCCAGGAACCCTGGCTGCCAAATGTAAGGTGTTAATCAACATAACGTATTTTATATACAGTAAAACCTCTCATATTCGGACTAATTGGGCCAAGGAGTGGTCAGAGTAATGCAAGGATCCGAATAATGGGGGAATTATATCTTTAAAAAAAAAAAAAAAAAAAATCTAGGTGAATATATAAAATTTCTGTCATGCAAATATCAATAAACATAAGATAAATCATGTAAATAAATAAATCTACAATAAAAATACGCATTACAGTACTGTACAGGTGTAGTGTACAGTACTGTCAGTCCAACGTCTGGCAGCCGGCAGCCGGCAGCAGTATCATGATGGTGGAGATTTTCTCCTCCTTCTTGGTGTTGTTTGTAGGACTGCGAGGACCCCTTGAGGAGCCCTACGATCCCTGGTGATATTTATAATGCTATCACAGGCGTGGTAGCTGACCTGTCTTCTTCAGGAAGGCACAGGTGAGGCAGATGACAGCGTGTTGTCCTGAGAGGTAGGCAAGGTGCCAGGCGGGGCAGGTCGCTCGACAGCAGGGTGGGCAGGTTTTTATGTCTTATTACTAGTTATTATACATCCTAGTGATCATGGTGAGCAGTTATATATACACTGGTACCTTGACTTACGAGTGCCCCAACTTACGAGTTTTCCGAGTTACGAGCAGTCGCTCGGTCAATTTTTTGCTTTGAGTTGCGAGCCAAAATCTGAGTTACAAGCGTTTTTTTTTTTTTTTTTTTTTTTTTTGTGTGTGTGTGTGTGGTGTGTGTTACGAGCGAGCTTCAGATACACCGCCGCTAGTTGACGCAGCGAACGCCACAACATCCGCCCAGCATCCCGCGTCTCACTCGTTCACTTCACGTGGTTACCTCGCCGTGGAAGCATCTTTGTTGTGTTGTGCTCACACAGGCGAATGCAAATGGCGGAGGGTGAGTGCAGTACGTTTAGCGGCAGTTCCACCCACAGCTGTTTCCAACAGCTGATACACAGAGTATAAACACTGGCGAATGCAAATGGCAGAGGGTGAGTGCAGTACGTCTAGCGGCAGTTCCATCGACAGCTGTTTCCAACAGCTGATACACAGAGTATAAACACTGGCGAATGCAAATGGCGGAGGGTGAGTGCAATACGTTTAGCGGCAGTTCCACCCACAGCTGTTTCCAACAGCTGATACACAGAGTGTAAACACTGGCGAATGCAAATGGCGGAGGGTGAGTGCAGTCCAGTCATATAGGTACAGTCAAAAAATTGGGGTGGTTTTTTGGGGGCTGAAACTGATTAATGGTATTTAAATTAATTTCAATGGGGAAAACTAATTTGATATACGAGCAAATTGAGTTACGAGCTCGACCAATGAACGAATTAAACTCGTAAGCCAAGGTACCACTGTACGTGTCATTATTTAGGTCAGTATAGTACCACGTGTTACCTTAAATAAGGGTTATTTAAAGCTGTTGAGGTGGCGGGGTAGCCAGTGACTGGGAAACATTCTTGCCACGGCCAGCCCGTAACACTATCGGAAAAAAGTGTCCCGTGTGACATGACCTTTAAAGGTCGTATCAAACGTCTTGTTGACTTGTGATTGGTCGAGAAGTTTTAGAAACAGTTTGTCATGGCTGGTGCCTGATGACAAGTTTGATTACATCATTACTCGCCCAAACCAGTCAGGGCCTTCCTACCCGTTTACTACCTACCGAGGGAGGCTTGCTGGATACGGTAGTAAGGGCAGGTAATATCTAGGTTGTGGAGAGCGGGTAGTAGCTGGAAATACTACTCCGTTGCTTGATCTGGGCCCAAGGCTCAATTACCACAGATCA
>JACEEZ010023223.1:0-20000 GCA_016584305.1 Chionoecetes opilio
CAAAAAAGGAAAAAACAAAATATGTAGTTACACGAATGGATAAAAAAAAAAATTGAAGCACAAAAGAGTCAAAACTTTTAAAGGGAAATAGCACACTCGTTTCTTACTAAAAAACCCCCAACTCTCTCTCAACCACACCACACACACACACACAACAAAACACACACACACCCCACACAACACCACACACACACACACACACACACACACACACACCACACAAAACCCAACACACACACACACCAACCACACACACCAACACACACACACACACACCACACACACACACACACAAACACACAACACACACACACACACACACAGAACACACAAAACAACACACCACACACAACACACACACACACACACACACACACACACACACCGAGCAATCTGTATCTATTCTGGTTCTGATGCTTGTTATATCTGCATTCAGCGGGACTCACAAAGAATGATCCGCCTCCACCTTTTCATCTCCCTCGCGCATTGCATTTCATCATCCTTTGTTGCTGCGCTCTCATTATTCTTTTCTTCCTCTATTGGAATCCTAACCTCATTTTTTTCCACTTGCCTTCACGTCATTAAATAACTTCAACAATAACTTTCCTTCGTCTCTTCCCCCTCTGCACATGTAATGATTTTTTTCTTCTCATATCTCCCTCATTTCTTTTTTCTTTTGTTTTTGTCTCTCTCTTTGTCTGTCTGTCTCTCTCTTTGTCTGTCTGTCTCTCTCTTTGTCTGTCTGTCTCTCTCTTTGTCTGTCTGTCTCTCTCTGCCTCTGTCTGTCTATCTTTGCCTCTGTCTGTCTCGCTCTGCCTCTGTCTGTCTCTCTCTGCCTCTGTTATTTTTATTTTTTTATTTACATCTATTACATATATATACATATACATATACATATGCACATACATACACATACACATACATACACATACATATATACATAAAAAGCAGTAATAAATGAGCGGGCATCAGCCCGCCGCTGTAGCCGCAGCCACAGTCAGGTCACAGGTGGGCGGGGCGTGAGGTCACTCCCGCTCCTTAGTGTTCATCGGGGGGGTGGGGCGGCACGCGCCACCTCCAGCAGGAGGGCAGGTTTTTCTGAACGAGGGCGGCCGCGTCCTCCAGCGGGCCGACGCGCTGTCTGAGCCGCTCTGTAGCGGAGCAGGAAAGCAGGTAGTGGATCAAGGGACGGGGGGCCAGTGCTCACACGGCCGCTCCTCAAACCCGTCCCTCAGCTCCTCCAGGGTCCCGTAGCCAAGCCGAAGTCGGTTTAGGACGACCTCCTCGGCTCGGAACAGCTGCTGGGCGGGGCGTAACGGCTCGTTGTTGTTCGTGGCTTGTTTGTGCCAGGCTGCCTGCCTCGATGTCTGCACCAGCTGGTGATACTGTTGCCCTGCGGCACAGACGGCAGCGCGTCTGGCCAGTACCTTGGCGCCATGGATGCTGGGTAAGACAGTCAAGACCACCGCTGGATGTCTGGTGGCCTTCCGGGCCGCCTCATCGACCCCCTTTCTTTGCCCAGGGAAGGCCTACGTGGCTGGGCACCCGTTGAACCTTACGCGGCACCCCTGCGCGGCAAAGGCCCTGGATGTGGCCCAGTTTGCGGTGGTGAGCTGCACATTGTGCATCGGTGTGCGGGGCTGCGTAGGCCCTTGCAGGGCAGACATGGATCGGTGTGAATCACCACGACCTCCTCCTGTCGGCCCAGGGCGTGCTGTAGGGCGCGCTCTATCGCCACCAGCTCCGTCTGAGCGTGGAGCAATGGTCGGGTGTCCTCCAGACAGCACCTCACCGCCCGTAACCACCGCAGCACCTGTCAGGCCTCTCTCAGGGTCAACGGAGCCGCGGTGTAGTAGACCGCAAAACCGCGACGCTGCTGGACACATTGGCGTGCGCCACCGCCTGCAGGGCGTGCTGCCTCAGCTCCTCCCGCGTGCACAACGCCTTCCCAGCTGGCAGTGTGGCGATAATCACCTGGGCGGCAGAGGGCTGCCACGGTGGCGGAGCGACGTAGTTGACAGCGGCGCGGTCAGGTCCGTCCAGCAGCAGGTGGGTGTGGCCGGGGAGGAGGTGGATGGCGGCGTCTGCCACCCTCTGCAGCCAGGTGTTGCCCCGCGATAGATCACGCTGCTGCTGTGGCAAGACCCTGCACAGCCTGTCCCGCGCGACAGACTCCCTTGCCTGACAGAGGATCTTGGCCACCCGACAGGCCACGATCTGTCGAACTCTGGTGGCTAGGGGCACCAACCGTGCCTCCATCTGCATGACGCGGGTGTTGGCCCAGCGCGGTGCCCCCAGCAGGGTCCTCAAAGCTCGGTTCTGAAGGACCTCTGACTTCCTCTCCTGAGTGAGCGACAGCGCGACAAGCACGGGCGCGCTGTAGTCTACAAGGGCACGCACAGTGTGCATGTAGAAGAGGCGCAGCACTGATGACGTGGCCCCGGCTTGTGTCCTGGTCATGGCCCTCATGACGTTGAGCCTGGTCTCAGCCCTCTCCCTCAGATACATGACCTGAATGGTGAAGTGGAGGCCCCGGTCAAGCCACATTCCAAGGTACTGGAAGGCGTGGGTCCAAGCCAGCCTGATGCCCTGTATCTGTAGAGGACAGACCGGGGGGGCAGTGGCCTTGAACACCATGGCCTTGGACTTCTCAGCCGATATCTTGAAACCCAGCTCTCTGTACTTGCAACTGACCAGGTCAAGGGCTTGCTGGGTCCGAGACACCCGGTCACCCCGGCCAGTGACGACCAGGACCAAGTCGTCGGCGTAGCTGAGAAGTGCCGTGCTTTCCCGGAACGGCAGGCTGACCAGCTGCTCCATCAGGAGGTTGTAAAGGGTGGGGCTTAGGACCCCGCCCTGCGGCGTGTCTTTCTCCAGCTCCCTGTAGCTGGACTTGCGCCCCTGGAACCTGACCCTGGTGCGGTGGTGCCAGAGGTAATCCTCATTCCAGGCGAGGAGTCTGCCCCGACCCCCCCGCCGCCCCAGCGCGGCCAGGATGGCGTGGGCGTTGGCCAGCTCAAACGCCTTCCCCAGGTCAAGGAAGACGGTGACGCAAGGGCGGTTGTCGATTTGGGCCAGGAGGGCCATGACGCTGTTGGAGGTGCCCACCCCCGTGGTGAAGCCGAAGATGTGTGGGTGGAGGTCTCCCAGGCGCCACAGGAGGCGGGTCAGCACCATCCTCTCCGCCGTCTTGGCCGTGCAGCTCATCAGGGAGATGGGGCGCGGCTTGGTGGGTTCCCTGGGCTTAGGGATGGGCTGGATGTCAGCCTCCTTCCACGCCGAGGGCAAGCGGCCAGCCAGCCAGAAGGAGTTGATCAGGGCCAGGAGTGCCGCCTCCCTGGCCGCCCCAGCGTGGGCCAGCATCAAGTAGGTGACGCCATCAGAGCCCGGAGCAGTGTCCCGTCCCTTCCTGGCCCTTACCAGCTCCTGGGAAGTGAAGGGCTGATCAGTGGCGTCGGGGCGAGCGCGAGCGGCGCCGATGACAGCCTCACGCACAGGTTGGAGCCGAACCTGCAGCCGCTGGACACGGGCGGGGAGTTGGTCGCTGGTACCCCTCGAGGCAAACATCCCCACCAGGCGCTCGGCCTCCTGTAACGGCTGGGGTGGGCGGGAGGGTGGGGAGGTCTCTTTCCGGAGGCAGTCCTCACCTTGCCCCAAAAGCTCGGCCAGCTTGGTGTGTTGGTTAAAACCAGCGCACCATTCGAGCCATTTGGCCTCCCGCACCCGCCCCGTGACCTGCCGAGCGTGCCTCACCACATCACGCAGCAGCTCCAGATTAGTGGGCGTCGGCCGCCTGCAGTACAACTTCCGGTGGATGTTAACCATGTGGTTCTGTTCCCGCACCTCCTGGTTGTAAAACCACCAGTTCTGGTTGTATCTGCGGCCGGGGACTTTCCGTGGTATGGCTACCTCCGCTGCCCTCTCGATGGCCGCCGTCAGGTCGCTTTCTCGCTGGTCCAGATCCTCCGGCGGCTCGTAGGTGGCCCACCACTCGTCCAGGATGGCCTGAAACAGTGCCCAGTCCGCCCGCTGTATATTCCACCGCGGCGGCGGGAGCTGTGGCAGCGGCCGGGTGACCTGCAGTGTAGTGGCGACTGCGTAGTGGTGGCTGGTCAAAGTGGGGTGGACCTGCCAGGAGGCGGCCGGTGCCAGGTCACTAGAGATCAAGGTGAGGTCCAGCCTGCCACTCCGGACGTGGGTGGGCTCCCCGGTGTTTAGGAGGACAATTTCCGGCACCTCCTCCAGCACCGCCGCCAGGTGGCGGCCCGCACGGTTGGTGAGGGAGACAGACTGCAGCATCGGGTGGTGGGCTTTTAAGTCGCCACCCACCAGGACGCTGCTGTGTGTGGCGAGGGAGAGCAACTCATCGGCCTCCACTTGCCTCCTCCAGCTGCTGTACACGTTGTATACAGTCAGTGGGAGGCCTGGAAGCTCCAGCTGCACTGCCATCACCTCCACGCCCTCGCAACAGTGCACGGGGTCCTCAATCCGGCGGTGCAGGAGAGCGCTGCGTCGTCGCCCATCCTCGGCACACGATAGGGAGTGCACCGTGTATCCCGCTATCCCCCACTCAAAGTGCTCCGGCGTCAGCGTCTCCTGCAGGAGAACGAGGTCAAGGTCCTCCTCCACTATGGCCGGGAGGACCTCAGGTCTCTTGCCACGGAGCCCTTGAATGTTCCATTGGAGCACCTTGAGCCTGCCGGCGGCGGCGGGCGGCGGGTGGGGGGAGGTCACGGGTGCCTCGCCATCACTTTAATGGCGAGGCACCACTCAGCTCCAGACATCACTCAGCTCCAGAATCTTCTACATCGGTGAACAGGCCTGGGAAGGGCAGTGTAGTGGAGGTGGAAGGAAGGAGGGACGGGGATGATGAGGGACTGTCGTGAGCGAGGGAAGGGGGGGAAGAACGACGCAAATCCCTTTCCATCTCAGCCCAGAGGAAGACCTCTGCCTCTGTCTGTCTCTCTCTGCCTCTGCCTGTCTCTCTCTGCCTCTGTCTGTCTCTCTCTGCCTCTGTCTGTCTGTCTCTGCCTCTGTCTGTCTCTCTCTGCCTCTGTCTGTCTGTCTCTGCCTCTGTCTGTCTCTCTCTGCCTCTGTCTGCCTCTCTCTGTCTCTGGTTACATTTGGACTACAATTTCACTTTACATTTTGATTTACATCTATTTTCTTGACAAATGATTTCATATTTATGTAATGTTCTGCAAATTTTTTGTTAATAAACAATCTGTCTCTGTCTCGTCTCTGTCTGTCTGTCTGTCTGTCTGTCTGTCTGTCTGTCTGTCTGTCTGTCTGTCCTGTCTTCTTCTGCTGTCTTTTTCTGTCTCTCTCTATCTCGTCCTCTTCTCTCTCTTCTCTCGTCTCTCTCTCTCTCTCTCCTCTTCTCTCCCCTCTTCTCTCTCCTCTCCCCCTCTCTCTCTCTCTCCTTTTCCTCTCTCTCTCTCTCTCTCTCCTCTCTCTCTCTCTCTCTCTCTCTCTCTTCTTTTTCTTAAAAAACACATTTTATATAAAGCAAGGGGTTTTTTTTTTTTTAACGGCCCTTTTCCACCAATCCTTCAAATTTATGGGGCATTTAGGAAAACTAAACCTTTAATAAGGTGTAAAAAAAATGTATTATGTTTTTTACTAATTTAAGCGCAAAAAAAAAACATATCTTCCTTCAACCTATATATTTTTCTTTTTTTCATTTGATGCCTCAGTTCTGTTTTCTATTTTCCCTTTTTTTCTCTTTCGTTTTTTCCTTTCCTTTCTCCTTTTTTCCTTTCTCTTCTTTCTTCTGTCTTCTCACCCACCTTAAACGTACGGAGGTTTATTTAAGGTATTTTAAAGAGTTTCAAGATTTCTTGGGACCATTTATTACATTTTCATTAAAATTAAATTTGGGAAAAAATTAATATATTATGCCCTTAAGGATTTATTCGAAATTTAAAAAAAATTGGGAGTTCCGGTATTTTTTAATTTCGTTTCATGAAAGAGGTAAAACTCCTTTGACTCGATACTGCGCGAAAGAACTAGAATATTCCTCCATACTTTCTCCCTTGTGACTGAACGCTAAGAATTTTTTTTTATCGAGGTTTCATGTGTAAGGCGTTTATAGAAATAATAATAATAATAATTTCATTTTCACCCGAAGACAACAGGAAAATAAAGAAAATAACAACATAATATACATACATGAGGAAATGAACTTAAGTACTAAACCAAATAAAATATAATATATATTTCATAGTTCATTTCCTCATGTATGTAGTACTACGTATATTATGTTGTTGCTTTCTTATTTATTTTAGTTTAAAGTTTATGTTCCCAGCGATAGGAAGAGGAAGGAGTTTTTTGTTTTGTTTTTTGTTTTGTTTACATCACAAAGATCTGGCCAAGGGCACAACAAAAATGGGTAACACAAAGCCCGCTTAGTTGCCAGTCCCTATAAAGAAGACAGTAAGAGAATAAAATAAAAACAGAGGGGTGAGCCAATTTAGTTCGGGAGGTGTCTTGTTACTCTTCTTTTGAAAAGATTTAAGTCATAGGAAAGTGGAAAAATAGAAACAGGAAGAGAGTTCCAGAGTTTACCAGTGCAAGGGATGAAAGAGTAAAGATACTGATTAACTCTTGCATTAGGAAGATGGACAGAATAGGGATGAGAATGAGTAAAAAGTCTTGTGCAGCGAGGCCGCGGGAGTGGGGGAGGCATGCAGTTAGCAAGTTCAGAAGAGCAGTGCGCATGAAAATAACGGTAGAAGAGAGCAAGAGAAGCAACATTGCGGCGGTGATTTAAAGATTGAAGGCAGTCAGTCAGAGGAGAGGAGTTGATGAGACGAAAAGCTTTTGACTCAACCCTGTTTAGGAGAGCTGTATGAGTGGATCCTCCCCAAACATGTGAGACATACTCCATACATGGGCGGATAAGGCCCCTGTAGAGAGCAAGCAATTGGGAGGGAGAAAAAAAAGGACGCAGACGCCACAGGACACCTAACTTCTTAGAAGCTGTTTTAGCAAGAGATGAGATGTGAGATTTCCAGTTCAGATTTTTAGTAAAGGATAGTCCTAGAATGTTCATTGTAGAAGGAGACAGTTGACTGTCATTGAAGAAGAGGGGATAGTTATCTGGTAGGTTTTGTTGAGTAGATAAGTGAAGAAATTGGGTTTTTGAGGCATTGAACAAAACAAGGTTTGCTTTGCCCCAATCAGAAATTATAGAAAGATCAGAAGTTAGGCGCTCGGTGGCATCTCTCCGTGTGTCTTGATAAGTTAATAAGATTACCTAAAAGTGAAGGCATGAGACCCTTATCACACTTCACGCCCAGATCTTTCCTTTGCTGTAAAAAATCGTCTGTTGTTAACCATAGAAATACAAAAAGTAGCTTAATACCAAATTAGTAAGTGGACAAGGATACTAAACTGATCATATCTATAGAATATTACTTATATTCATTAAAATCGTCTAATGGTACCCAAATTACAATGGAAATTATGTTCTGGGTCTCAAGGGGTTAAAGCTCGCGATTACCCTCCAGTCTCATAACACTTAGATTGATGGTGAAGAATCAGGTCATTGTGGTGGCGGGAAGGCTTGGCGGCAGCGTATCACACCTCCTACCTATCTTCTTGTTATCTCCCTCTCTATCTTTTGCCTTGCTTCCCAATTACCCTGTCTTTTACGACTTCTTATTGAATGGTGTGTGCATATCTTTTTTTGTTTCATTTTTTTTCTCTTTTAATTTGGCTCTTCTCTTCCATGTTTTATCTTTTTTTATTTATTCATTTTTTTTCTTTTTATATTATTTTATTTATTTTCTGTTATATTATTTTTCTTTTTTTTAAATATTTGCTTCATCCATTTCGTGTTTTTTCTGTCTCGAGTCTCCTCCCAATCCATTAAATTTGTAGCTTCTTCCTTTATCATTATTTTTTTGCTTCCTTATTAAATTGTCTTTTTCCATCGCCACACTTTCTTCTCATATTTTCTTTTTTCCTCTGGTGTTTATTCTTCCCTTCATTACCTCTCTCACTCATCCTCAATACACACTTCTGTCTTCGTGGCTATTTTCATCCTTTTCATCTTTTTCTTCCTTTTTTTCTTCTTCAAATTCTTCAATGCACTTTTCATAGACCCCTGAAAAATATTATCTTCCTGCTCTCTCCATTATTCTCTCTTTATCTCTCTTCCAGCGTTCCTCGTCTATTTTTTGCTATCGTCTCCATGTATCCATTCTTTTTCTCACACCTATATCAATGTTGCATCTCTCTTTCCACATCGGCATATCCATTATCGCTTTCCATCTTCATTTCCCTGCTTCGCCACCCACTTTCTCCTCCACTGTCATTCCCACTCGTCCTCCTCCTCCTCCTCCTCCTCCTCTCCTCCTCCTCCTCCTCCTCCTCCTCCTCCTCCTCCTCCTCCTCCTCCTCCTCCTCCTCCTCCTCCTCCTCCTCCTCACTTACATTACTCATTCCCTTTACTCTCCATCTCTCTTCCTTTTTACCTGCCATTTTGATCTATCTCCTTTTTCCACTTTTATCTGTAACTTCACCTCCAGTCTTCCGTTTTTTCCCTCCCTTCCCTTCCTTCCTTCCTACAGTTTTACCTTCCTTTCTTCCTTCCTTCCTACAGTTTTACCTTTCTACCTTCCTTCCTAGTTTCCTTCTCTCGATAGGTAGCTTGTTTAACTTAAGCTCCACACCCAAATCCGTAAACACAATAGCAAGCAAACAAGGACTCCACATCTATACTCAATACGAGGCTGCTGTGGTATTCTGGATAAACTGTATTGGCATTTGGTGGTAGTTCCTTCGTTACTGCCAAGGGGGGATGTTGTGTGTGCTTCTGTGCCCTGAGAAGCTAAGTAACGGAGGAAGTGGGGGATGATAAGGCGTGTGTAGGGGTGGATGGGGGGGGGGGGAGATTACCTGAATAGAGTGACATGAGGAAAAGGATATATACGTAGAAACGGTGTGAGAAAGAAGATGAAGAAATGAGAGAGAAAAAAAAGGGACACACACACACACACACACACACACACACACACACACACACACACACACACACACACACACACACACCACCGGTAATGTAGTATATTGTCCTGCCTCCCCCTTCACCCAGTGCACAGTCACCCTCCCCTTCACCCAGTACACAGTCACCCTCCCCTTTCACCCAGTGCACAGTCACTCTCCCCCTTCACCCTGTACACAGTCACCCTCCCCCTTCACCCAGTACACAGTCCCCCTCTCCCTTCACCCAGTACACAGTCACCCTCCCCCTTCACCCAATGCACAGTCACCCTCCCCCTTCACCCAGAACACAGTCACCCTCCCCTTCACCCAGTACACAGTCACCCTCCCCCTTCACTCAGTGCACAGTCACCCTCCCCCTTCACCCAGTGCACAGTCACCCTCCCCCTGCACCCAGTACACAGTCACCCTCCCCTTCACCCAGTACACAGTCAACCCTACCCCCTCACCCAGTGCACAGTCACCCTCCCCTTCACCCAGTGCACATTCACTCTCCCCCTTCACCCAGTACACAGTCGCCCTCCCCTTCACCCAGTGCACAGTCACTCTCCCCCTTCACCCAGTACACAGTCGCCCTCCCCCTTCACCCAGTGCACAGTCACCCTCCCCCTTCACCCAGTGCACAGTCACCCTCCCCCATCACCCAGTACACAGTCACCTACCCCTTCACCTAGTACACAGTCACTCTCCCCTTCACCCAGTGCACAGTACCCCTCCCCCTTTCACCCAGTGCACAGTCACCCTCCCCCTTCACCCAGTACACAGTCACTCTCCCCCTTCACCAGTACACAGTCGCCCTCCCCCTTCACCAGTGCACAGTCCCCCTCCCCCTTCACCCAGTGCACAGTTCACCCTCCCCCTTCACCCAGTACACAGTCACCCTTCACCAGTTGCACAGTCGCCCTCCCCCTTCACCCAGTGCACAGTCACCCTCTCCCCTTCACCCAGTGCACAGTCACCCTCCCCCTTCACCCAGTACACAGTCACCCTACCCTTCACCATACACAGTCACTCTCCCCCTTCAACCAGTACACAGCCGCCCTCCCCCTTCACCCAGTGCACAGTCACCCTCCCCCTTCACCCAGTGCACAGTCACCCTCCCCCTTTACCCAGTACACAGTCACCCTCCCCCTTACCCAGTACACAGTCACCCTCCCCCCTCACCCAGTACACAGTCACCCTCCCCCTCACCCAGTACACAGTCACCCTCCCCTTCACCCAGTGCACAGTCACCCTCCCCCCTTCACCCAGTACACAGTCCACCCTCCCCCTTCACCCAGTGCACAGTCACCCTCCCCCTTCACCCAGTGCACAGTCACTCTCCCCCTTCACCCAGTACACAGTCGCCCTCTCCCTTCACCCAGTGCACAGTCACCCTCCCCCTTCATCCAGTGCACAGTCACCCTCCCCCTACACCCAGTACACAGTCACCCTCCCCCTTCACCCAGTACACAGTCACCCTCCCCCCTCACCCAGTACACAGTCACCCTCCCCCATATACCCATTACACAGTCACCTCCCCCTTCACCAGTACACAGTCACCCTCCCCCCTCACCCAGTACAGTCACCCTCCCCCTTCACCCAGTACACAGTCACCTTCACCCAGTACACAGTCACCCTCCCCCTCACCCAGTACACAGTCACCCTCCCCCTTCACCCAGTGCACAGTCACCCTCCCCCTACACCCAGTACACAGTCACCCTCCCCTTCACCCAGTACACAGTCACCCTCCCCCCTCACCCAGTACACAGTCCCCAGTACACAATCACCCTCCCCCTCACCCAGTACACAGTCACCCTCCCCCTTCACCCAGTACACAGTCACCCTCCCCCCTCCACCCAGTACACAGTCACCCTCCCCTTCACCCAGTACACAGTCACCTTCACCCAGTGCCAGTCACCCTCCCCCTTTACCCTGTACACAGTCACCCTCCCCCCTCACCCAGTACACAGTCACCCTCCCCCTTTACCCAGTACACAGTCACCCTCCCCCATCACCCAGTACACAGTCACCCTCCCCACTCACCCAGTACACAGTCACCCTCCCCCTTCACCCAGTACACAGTCACCCTCCCCCTTCACCCAGTACACAGTCACCCTCCCCCTTCACCCAGTACACAGTCACCCTCCCCCTTCCTCTGTCCTGTGCTCTCACCCGCTATCAGGTAACCTCGCGTTGTTGTTAGTGGTCAGCATTTTGTAAGGAATGTTGTAATGTAATGTTTGTGCAGGTGAGATGGAGTCCTGCCTCGGATGCGACAACACTTTGGAGATTTTCTTCTGGCAATAATATCTTTCTGTACCTACGTGTCTCGCTTGCCTTAATGAGGCTCGATTTCAGGTGATGCGAATTAAATGGGTTGGTTGATTATGCGAATTCAGCAATTAAAACCTAAAAAAAATGCAACTATCAATTTCTTTTTCTTCAAATTGTACAATGTACATATATACAAAATGTTTACTAACTGTTTAATATGTATTACTACTAATTTACTACTATACCTAATAGTTTACTATAATGGTATAATGGACTACTATCTACTATAACTACTTTTACCACTGGGATGGCGGCGGCGGTGGTGGCTGACTATGCGTCAAGGAATAGTTTCCGGCACCTTAACCCAAGTTCCCGGTGAGGAGCCCGACACTAAACCGGTAAAAATCCTTCTCGTAATACCCAGTAAATAATTTCCTGAAGACTTCGCTCTGACATAATGTTATATTCTTGTTTTCTCGTTACCTAACCCTCTATAGTTATTATATAGTTATACTGATCATTATTTTATCTCGTTATTATCCAAACATTTTCTTTTATTTCTTAATCTGTAATTATATAAAATGATAAATGAAAATAGGCACCTGTGGCATGATAGTGGAAAATATGACTTCCATCATCTTTGATTAGAAGCTGTAATGCAATGCTGCTCCATTTCTCGTATTTATTAAAGGATAATGTATGTACTGTAGGGTCTGGACCTCAAGAAATGTCATGTGTTCCACGAATGAGCTACAGTACAGCTCTACAATGACATTTCGAAATCAAACCTTGATGAGCTATTGTTATCATTATCGATACAATTTTTTTTTTTTAGCATCATCATCATCATTGTTGTTATTATCAATTATCATCAATATCATTATGAATTTTTTATTTATCATTATTTCTATCGCTATTATTAATATCATTACTATTACTATTATCATTGTTATTATCATTTCATTATAATGAAATTATAAATAACAATGATAATTATCATTGTTATTTTAATTACCATTCTGTATTGTTATAATTGTTATTTCTTTAATTATCTATATTTATATTTCATATCATAATTATGCGTCAAGCTCTGAATCCAGCACCGATCACGGGGTGGTTTCCGAGCGGCGGGCGACTCTAACCTTCCCTGATGACTGAGCCAAACCATCACACTGGAAATGGCTGCCAGTTTTCCTTCATCAGTGTCACGGAGATTGCCGAGAGAGAGGGGAGAGAGAGAGAGAGAGAGAGAGAGAGAGAGAGAGAGAGAGAGAGAGAGAGAGGAGAGAGAGAGAGAGAGAGAGAGAGAAAGAGAGAGAGAGAGAGAGAGAGGAGCAGAGAGAGAAGGGGGAGAAAAGAGGGGAGAGAGAGAGAGATGAGAGAGAGAGAGAGAGAGGAGAGAGAGGAGAAGGGGGAGAGAGAGAGAGGGGAGAGAGAGAGATGAGAGAGAGAGAGAGAGAGAGAGAGAGAGAGAGAGGAGAGAGAGAGGGGGAGGGGAGAGAAAAAGAGAGAGGAAAAGGAGAAAAGGAGGGGAGAGAGGAGAGAGAGAGAAGAGAAGAGAGAGAGAGAGAAGAAGAGAGAAAACCCGGAGAGAGAGAGAGAGAGAGAGAGAGAGAGAGAAGAGAGAGAGAGAGAGGAGGAGAGAGAGAGAGAGAAGAGAGAGAGAGAGAGAGAGAGAGAAGGGGGAGAGAGGAGGGGAAAAGAGGGAGAGGAGAGAGAGAGGAAGAAGAGAGAGAGGAGAGAGAAAAAGAGAGCTCCACCACCCCCCTCCCAAAGCAACTGGAAAACAGAGTCGGGTCCCCCCCAGTCTCCCACAGCAGCCACCCCGGGGCCTACCCGGGGCCCAACGAAAGCCTCTCAACAACTATCCCACGTGGGAGACAGGGCAACCCCAATCGTGCCACCTCCCCCATCATCTCCGCAAAAAGTCGGGGGTCTTAAACTAACACCCGGGAAAACCTCTTTTCACCCCCACGTGATTCCCCCAAAACACCTGACTGGGGGGGTACAGGGGGAGCCCTTCCCTGAATGGCACCACCCCCATAATTTTTGGACTGACCCCAAGGGTACCCGAGAGGGGAAACAGAGGGGACAGGAAAAGCGGGCCCCCCCCCGGTGGTGTGCGCCCTTCTTTCAAAAGAACCTTTTCGGTCCCAACCACGGGAACGTCACTCCCCCAAAAAAACCCCCTTTGAGATGAGGGTTTTCCAAGTTTTGGGAAACTAAAACCCCTTTGGCTCTCCCCTCCTTTGTTTTTGCTCCCGTCCCCCCGGTCAAGGAAAAGGGCCTTAAAAGTTCCTGAAACACCCCCCTTTGGGGGGTTACTGCAGCAGCACTCTTGCAACCAAAAACCTTTCATCCGGCCCTTAACCCAACACCTGGGGGCAAGAGCATTTGAAGAACTCCTCACAGTATATGGTCTCACTAACCACGTCCCCTTTCCCCAAACCCACATCCCCCGGCTTTTCCCTTAAATCCGTTATCATGATCTGCCAGAAGAGTCTAAACCTGTCCCCTCCCGGCGCGGGTGGGACCCCTCAATCACCTGGCGGCCTCAGAAAATTTCCCGGGTTGTTGGGGCTGAGAGACGCCCCAAAAACGGAAAAAACGGGGTTTGGGGGGAAGACAAACTGGGGGGGGCCTTCAAAAACCCGCTGCGTAAACACTCCCGGGGAAAAAACAAAAAAAAAAAAAAAATCCTTACGGGTGGGGGGACACCCAAGAAAAAACT
Source organism: Chionoecetes opilio (assembly GCA_016584305.1). Classification (NCBI taxonomy): domain Eukaryota; kingdom Metazoa; phylum Arthropoda; class Malacostraca; order Decapoda; family Majidae; genus Chionoecetes; species Chionoecetes opilio. Next base: position 13,997 of record JACEEZ010023223.1, read on the forward strand.
TAAACAAGCCCCAATTCACTCCCTTCAAAAAAGGTACGTCCCCACCCTACCTTCAGGGGAAAAACCCAACTCAAACCGGGCCAGGGTTTGGGTACAACTGCAGAGGGGCAGCCGGGGATAAAAAAAGCGAGCCGGGAAAAAACGCTTCAGACGCCCACCCGACGCCAAATAAAAAAGAAAAGGGGCCCAAAGAAGCTTGTTTCAACATGAAAAGGTACAGCGGGGTCACAACGGGGCAAGTTGAGCTAAAATTTCCAAACCCCTCTACCGCTCTGTGGGAGTAAGTTTTGGTGGCCTCCCCTAAAGGGAAACCCGCAAGGTTTTTGCCCCCCGATGACCACATTCCCCCCAAAATTTAAACCCGACGGTTCGTAGCCACTCGGATTTGCGAAAAGGGCTGAGGTATTAGGGGCCCCAAATTCCAGGAAAGATGACAGTCCCCCCCCCCCCCCCCCCTGACCCGACAGCCTTCCTCCCCCGTGGAAAGTTCCCAACGGGGACGCCGACACCATCCCCTTTAACCACAGAAGAGGTGAGGGGAAGCTGCAACTGGTCCCCCAAAGAGGCCCTTGGACCAGGGGGGTTGCCCCCCCCACACCCTTTAAGCACTGCGCCCCCAGCTGGCACCCCCCGTCCCCCGAATCTTTTTAGTGTTTTTCCCCACCCCGGGTTTAAGGGGGCCCTCCACGGGGAAGGTGGCAAAGAGTAGAAACCCATTCAAAAAAAGGGAAAAAAGGGAAGACGGACCCAAAAAAACTAAGCCCAAATCTCCCCCCCCCGGGGGGCCCCCCCCTGTCCTCGGCAAGACACGGAAACCATCTTTGCCAGCAGGATCTCCTATTTCTTCCCACACCACCCCCACCCTCAGAAAACAGCCCTTTTTCGGCTTCCCCCCAAAACCGGGTCCCCAAAAGGGAAACCCTTCTCCTTAGGGTCCCTTATGGGCCCAATCCCTTGGGCAAAGGGGCGCGACACTTTCGTCATCGCCTTGGACATCGGGCCCGGGGCTTTTGATAGGGTGGGACCCGGTCTCATCCCCCCCCCCCCCCAAAAAATCCGCAGCATTGGGGGGTGACGGCGGGCCCTTCTCCACCTCCTTCACGACTAAACCTTTCGGAACAGATCTCTCAGCGTGGCGGTGAAAAGACACACCCAAAGGGCCCCCCGTTGGAGCTGGGGTCCCAAAAAGGCAGTTTTCTTGGGGCCCCGATTATGGAAAGGTTTTTTTAAAGACCTCCTGTTCACCCCGGAGGCACACGCCCACGCGGATACTGGGACCCCACATTCCCCCGGGGACCCGTACTGAACCACCCCAATACTGTCGCCCCGTCAAACCCAAATGGGAGGACCATCACCCATGGGGGCGAGGTGGCAGGGTTTTTATCTGCCCCCGGACAAAACCCCAGGTCTTTTGATCTCCCGCGACTCCCCCCCACCACCCCATCCCCCCCATTCCTTTGGGGGCGGGGAAAGGGGGTTGCCCTTCAGCCGGGGCGGTTAAACCCTTCCCGGGGTTTTAGGTTTAACAGCAAACCCCCTCCTTTACCCAAACCAAAGTAAAGGGAACCCGCCTTAAGGCCGCAGGCAGGGTTTAAAATGCGTAGGCGCATCTCCCCCTCCTTGACGCTCGGGGGTTTTACAACCCCTTTTTGCGGCCCAAGTCCGCTTTCCCTCATGGAGTACGCCCCCCCGACTTGGTCATCCTGGGCCCCCCCGTCCCTTTGGGCCCTTTTAGAAAGGTTTTCCAAAAAACCGGGGCCCAGCGGCTCATCTCCCTGAAAAGGGAGCACCAAACATGCAGTGCCCCCCCCCACAGCCCCTACAGCACAGGCAGACGTGGCCGGCCCTTTTGCTTTCCCTACAAAACCCCCAAACAGGGGGCCCACCCCTCATAACTCCGGGGGAGCCGGGGGGCGAAAACCTCACCCATACCCACCCGGGACGCCCCCAAAAAGAGGGACCAACAACCCCTTGTTCCCTTTTGCCGGACAGCCGGCCTTCTTCCCCCTCCTTCCCGCCCCCGATACAGAGGCTGTGGGAAACCCTTAGTGCGACAGACTGACATGCACCAGGCCGCCACAATCCCCATCTTCAAAGGGCAGGAAAGCCTGGTTGATGGGGCCCCCGGGGAAAAATTATTTAAAAAAGTGCAGGGCTAAAAATAGTTTTTCGGAAACCCCCCCGGGGGCTTTTGGCTGTAAAAATTAAAATGAAAATTTTAAAAAAAAAAAAAAAAAAAAAAAAAAAAAAAAAAAAAAAAAAAAAAGAAAAGAGAGAAGAGAGAGAGGAGAGAGAGAGAGAAGAGAGAGGGGAGAGAGAGAGGAGAGAGAGAGAGAGAGAGAGAGGGGAAGAGAGAGAGAAGAGAGAGAGGAGAGAGAGAGAGAGAGAGAGAGAGAGAGAGAAGAGAGAGAAGAGAAGAGAGAGAGAAGAGAGAGAGGAAAAAAATGGAGGGGGGGGAAAAACCCCAGGGCGGGGTCCAGAACGAGGGCCCGAAAATTGGGTGCCGCAAGGGCCCAATTTTTTCATGATGTTTAATAGTGGGGCGCTTCTCCTCAAAATTTGTGACCTTTTTTTTTCATTGTTTTGCCTTTCCCAAAAAGGGTTACATCTCTCTTCTTTTTCCTTTCCCCGTATCTTTCCTTTTGGGGTCGTTTTTCATCAAATTTTTTGCTTTTATCTCTGCCCTTTTCCTTCAGTTTTTTGAAAAATCAAAATCGATTTTTTTTTTATTTTTACATTTTCCAAAATCCAAAGAAGATTTTTTTCCTTTCCCTTTTTCCATCCTTTATTTTTTTTACATCTGATAGAGTTGGGTCAATTTAATCTCGAAGTGTTGAAAAATTAAAATTTTTTCCCGTAAATTTTTTTAAACTAAAAGCCAATTATTTTGGGCCCAAACAAAACAAATTAAAAAAGACCTTTTAAAGCGAAAAAAATCTGAGAGATTTAAACAAAACCAAATTTTAGGAGGGGGAAAACTATGTAATTGGTCCATGAAAACTACGAAAAATAAAAAAAATATGCAACAAAAAATAAGCATAAACCCAAAACAAAAAATTTTAAAAACCCTAAAAAATCTATAAAAAATCTATCAGAAAATCATCGTTAAAGGCCCCCCCTAGTCAAAAGCTCCCTTCGGCTCAGAACACAAATGTTGTCGTTACGTCGTTTCTTCTTTTGGGATAATTAAATTTTGGTCTCTCTCTTCTCTCTCTTTTCTTCCTCTCTCATTCCCCCTCTCTCTTCTCTTTTCATTTTTCTCTCTCTCCTCCCTCTCCTCCTCTCTCTTACTTCTCTCTCTCTCCTCTCTCTCTCTCTCTCTCTTTGTCAGTTTTGGGATTGGGCAGAGGGGAAAGGGAAATTATCGTGACCTGGATTGGGTTCGACCCTTTATTCTGACCTGGGCTTGGCCCCGTGCCGAACCAAATGTCAAATGATGAAAAGAAAAATCTATACAAAGTTGAGAATTTTGTAATTTTTTTTGGGCATAGGGAAAATTATCGTGACCTGTTAAAATGATTCTAACCAAAAGTCCCCAAAGGCAAGTGAAAGAATGCAGTGCCCTGAAAAGTTAAGAATTTGTAGTCATTCAGCTCAGTAATCACTAAAAAGGGTGAACTGGGTGATAAAATTTAAATTTTTACAGAGTGGGAAAATTTTATGTATGAGACGTTTATCGGGGTTCGGAATTTTAATTTAAACAAAAAAACACCAGGAAAATTTTAGCAGTTTTCTTTTTTTCTCTTAAAATTTTCAAAGTAATTCCCAAGCCCCAATCATTTAAAAATTTTGTTTGGGTTTATTTTAGGGGTTTTTTTGAAAGTAAAAACTACTCAACTTTTTTTTGATCTTTTTGCTTAGTGGAAAAAAAATTTTTTTTCGGGTTTTATTATTCCCACCCCGGAAAAGGTTTTTGATCGGTTTAGTTTTTTTGTGTTTTTTTTGTTTGCAAAGGGTTTTTCGATTTTAAAAGGGTTTCGATCAATTTGATGGAAATTTTACCCAGAGGTTGGGGCTGGGCCCAAATTAGAAGTGTCTCTCTCTCTCCTTTTTCTCTCTCTGTTTTTCCTCTCTCTTCTCTCTCTCTCTCTCTCCCCTCTCCTCCTCTCTTCCAAAAATCTCCTCTCTCTCTCTCTCCCCTCCCCCTCTCTCCTCTCTCTCTCTCTCTCTGCATCTGTCTGTCTGTCTGTTTTTTTTTTTTTTCTTCTCTTTTCTCTGTGGTGTGTGGTGGGTGTCCGTCCGGGCTGTCTGTTTTTTCTCTCTCTCTTCCTCTCTGTCGCCTCTCTCCTCCCCTCTTTCTCTCCCCTCCTCTCTCTTTTTCGTCTCTTCTCTCTCTCTCTCGCTTCTCTCCCCTCTTTTCTTTTCTCTCCTTCTTTTTCTCTCTCCCCCTCTCCCCTCCTCTCCCCTCTCCCCTCTTCTCTCTCTCTCTCCCCTCTCCCCTCCTCTCTCTCTCTCACCCCTCTCTCTCTCAAATCTTTTTTTTCCAGGGGGCAACCATTTATTGGGAATTTCCCCTTTGTCTCATTACCACTTATCACGTCCCTGTCTTCACCCTCACTTTAACACATTCTTACTCTTACTCCTTACCTCTCTTTCTTCCCTTCTCCCTCTTGTCCACATATCTTCTTGCTCTAAGTTTTGTATTCTCGTCACTCTTCATACGTCATTCGATAGTTTTCATTCTCTGTTCTTTTTATGTTGATGTATGTGTGTGTGTGTGTGTGTGCGTGTGTGTGTGTGTGTGTGTGTGTGTGGTGTGTGTGTGTGTGTGTGGTGGGTGTGTGGGGGTGTGTGTGTGTTCGTACTCCCAAGGGTAAGTATAAACAAACAAATATCCTATCTCATGACACAGGGGAGTCGAAACAAAAAGAAAGCAAACAAAAAGAAAGAAAAAGTAAAAAATAAGGCAGCTTGAGAGGAAAACATGGCACGTTGGAATGCTTGGCACGTCTGTTTGTTTGCCAGGAAGGAAGGAAGGAAAGGAGAAAATTAAGAGAGAGAGAGAGAGAGAGAGAGAGAGAGACAGAGAGAGAGAGAGAGAGAGAGACAGACAGACAGAGAGAGACAGGCAGGCAGGCAGGCAGGCAGGCAGGCAGGCAGGCAGGCAGGCAGGCAGGCAGGCAGGCAGGCAGAGAGAGAGAGAGCTAAGCCACTCGTGACAGCCTTAATGACCTCTTGGCACGGGAATGACAGGTTGATGAGACCAAAGAAGCGTCATTAACAGGGTTACTTTGAGGCAGTTTCATTCCCACATGTCGTCCCCCCCTCACCTCCCACCACCCTTATACCTGCTTCACCTCATCATGTACACTCTCTCTCTCTCTCTCTCTCTCTCTCTCTCTCTCTCTCTCTCTCTCTCTCTCTCACTCTCTCTCATTCCTTGTTTTTTCGTCTCTAACAATTCTCTACCATCCTTTTTACCCAGGATCAACAGACTATCTATTAATCTTGCTTTTTCCCTTCATTTTCCCACCATTGCCACGTGAGTTATCAATGTTATATAATATATACTGCCATAGACCACTGTAAATCTGGACTGCGCACGGAATATCGGCCTGTTGCACAAGGACCTGAAGTCGGAGGGCCCACTCGGATTCATATATATATATATATACGGATCATATAGACTGGTTTATCAGTATATATGATATACTGTAATCTTCGTAAATGTTTGTTCTATAATATTATCAAATAAAAAACAGTAAAACACGCTAAAGAAATGCCAATACGAGACTGAAGAAATATGCATGAACTTAATATTCACTTCAACTCTTCGCCATTTAAAACTTTGCGAGTCAACTTTTATCATGAAGGATATCAATAGAAGCGCAATTTTATTAGCTTTCCATTGATATATTTCGTTTTCTGATATATGAATTAGAACCATGCATAAATTAGCGTTAACTAAATAAATATCATCATCAATCGGGTAATTTTCCCGATTGATGATGTTATTTTTTACTTATATATTTAGTTTTCTGATAAATGAATTAGCACCATGTAT
>JACEEZ010023223.1:22500-32500 GCA_016584305.1 Chionoecetes opilio
TCTCTCTCTCTCTCTCTCATCTTTACTCCATAATTCACGTATCCCTTGTTCTTCTCCTTGCCACCTTGCTACGACGTTCCTTCGTCTAGTTTACAGGTATTATGGATGATATATTGTCAATGACATGATTTTTTTGTTTTGTTTTTGTTTTAGAAATTAATCTATCACTAAAGGTTTGTTCAGAAAGTTTACCGATATAGACGTTTTTTTTTTATCTAGAACTCTTTATGTATCTTTGTATAAAATTAATGTATTGAATCAGAATTTATTTACTCAGTTTTGCGGAAAAAGATTTTGCTGACACTGATATAGTTGTTTAGTCAATCCTCAGCGTCCATAATACGTACATTTAAAGCAGCAATATTGCTGTAATATTTATATTGTGGTAAAGGAAATCAGTTGTTTGTCAGAATTGGTTATATTTTTGTCGCCAGTCAAAAAGGTGACATCAAGAATTAGGTGAAAAAAATATGCCGCTCAATATTTTTACCCGCGCGGTTAATACACTTTTGGTTCGTTTTCTTTTGACCGTCAGGATTAAAGTCGCACTGCCTATAGACTGTGTCACTGCCGAACCTTTTACACCATTTTTTCTTGATTTGCCGTGGTGGGTTAGGATGAGGACAGAAAGAATAGAGAAGATAATAACAATAACAAGAGGGGAAAGCATCAGGAACATAGAGATGTGACAAGTCTGCTAGCTAAGGAGACGAAGTTGAAGAGGACCTATGAAGCAAAACTAAGCGACATAGGTCACAAGAAGAAGAAGAAGAAGAAGGAGGAGGAGAAGAAGAAGAAGAAGAAGAAGAAGAAGAAGAAGAAGAAGAAGAAGAAGAAGAAGCAGAGGAAGAAGAAGAAGAATTGAGGCGTGGTCAGCCGCAGGAGGACCAAGGAAGTCAGACGGACGGTGAAGGAGAAACCACACGTAGATAGACTCACGAAATTAATAAAAAAGAAAACGAGTTGCGGAAGGATTAACTTTTATGGAAATACTAGCCGCAAAGCCGCCCTCTGGGCGGCCTTTTTGGCTAGCTCCTGCGGAGGGCTATTGGTGGGCCTTCGGCCCACCACCTGCCAGGTGAGAGGCACCACCTCTCCAGATAGCCCCTTCTAACTTTCCTGAAATCATGGATGTAGAAATGTATGTATTAACGCCAACCCATTCACATCATAGCCCCTTCTAACTTTCCTGAAAGCAAAGCCGCCCTCCGGGCGGACTTTTTGGCTAGCTCCTGCGGAGGGCTATTGGTGGGCCTTCGGCCCAACACCTGTGTTTGGTGGGCCTTCGGCCCACCAAACACAGACTCTCCAGATAGACTCATTACCCACCACCTCGGCCCACCAAACACAGACTCTCCAGATAGCCCCTTCTAGCTTTTCTGAAATGTATGTATTCCCCCCACCCATTCACTCACCCATTACCCATCACCCCCACCCATTCACTCACCCATTACCCATCACCACACACCCATTCACTCACCCATTATCCATCACCACACACCCATTCACTCACCCATTACCCATCACCCCCCACCTATTCCCTCACTCATCACCCATCACCCCCCACCCATTCACTCACCCATCACCCCACACCCATTACCCGTCACCCCACCCATTCACTCACCTATTACCCATCACCCTACATCAAGATTTCCTCAATTCTCGCAACCCAGTTTTTTTTCTTCACAGTTCTCGCTAATAGGCTGCCATATAAAAAAAAAAAAAAAAAAAAAAAAAGTGATCGGATCATCCTATAAGTGGGCTTAAAACCTTCCCCTGGTCAACCTGATTCCAAAACTGTGACATATGATGGGATTCCGCCACAGGGGGCGGCACCTATCGTGGATAGACGGACAGACAGACACACACACACACACACACTTTCGCTTATATTATTATACAAGCCGCAAAGCCGCCCTCCGGGCGGCCTTTTTGGCTAGCTCCTGCGGAGTGCTATCGGTGGGCCTTCGGCCCACCACCTGGGCCGAAGGACTCTCCAGATAGCCCCTTCTAACTTTCCTGAAATCATGGATGTAGAAATGTATGTATTAACGCCAACCCATTCACATCATAGCCCCTTCTAACTTTCCTGAAAGCAAAGCCGCCCTCCGGGCGGACTTTTTGGCTAGGTCCTGCGGAGGGCTATTGGTGGGCCTTCGGCCCACACTGTGTTTGGTGGGCCTTCGGCCCACCAAACACAGACTCTCCAGATAGACCCATTACCCACCACCTCGGCCCACCAAACACAGACTCTCCAGATAGCCCCTTCTAGCTTTCCTGAAATGTATGTATTCCCCCCACCCATTCACTCACCCATTACCCATCACCCCCCACCCATTCACTCACCCATTACCCATCACCACACACCCATTCACTCACCCATTACCCATCACCACACACCCATTCACTCACCCATTACCCATCACCCCCCACCTATTCCCTCACCCATCACCCCCCACCCATTCACTCACCCATCACCCCACACCCATTACCCATCACCCCACCCATTCTGTACACCTATTACCCATCACCGTACATCAAGGTTTCCTCAATTCTCGCAACCCAGTTTTTTTTCTTCACAGTTCTCGCTAATAGGCTGCTAAAAAAAAAAAAAAAAGATCGGATCATCCTATAAGTGGGCTTAAAACCTTCCCCTGGTCAACCTGATTCCAAAACTGTGACATATGATGGGATTCCGCCACAGGGGGCGGCACCTATCGCGGACAGACAGACACACACACACACACACACACACACACACACACACACACACACACACACACACACACACACACACACACACACACACACACACTTTCGCTTATATTATTATAGATGACCTTGTGCTTCATGAATTTCTAACGTAACGAGAAGCTGATGGACGACATGTATTTTAGAAGCAACACACGACTACTTCAGCACTAATATTTCCTGTGTGTCGCTGCATCATTCACGTCGTGTTTCGCTAAGCCGGGTATTCAGGGCTGTGGCGGGGCCGTCGTCCACCGCCCCGCGCCGTGACTTATAGCTATAGCGTGACGGCGGGAACACAGCGGCGGCACGGTGACTGATGTGCCGCGTAAACCCTTCATTGTGCGCCAGGGGGAAACAGAAGCTGTAACAAAAGGAGCTGAAATTGGAGAGCAGGAATGGCAGTCAGAAAGATATATATATCTGTGCGTGCGTGTGTGTGTAGTGGAGGGGAAAGGAAAGGCATGAAGAATCTACACCCAGCTGCACCTTGTCAAGCACAATCCGTGGAAGGGGAGGCTCCAGTATATAAAGCCAGGTTGGGTGAAAATAACAGTCCCCCCATCCTGTCACCTTTACTCTGCGGGACCCTTACTGTTGTCTGCACGCTGAGAGGCTTTCCTGGCTCACACATCCCTACAGGGTACTTACTTCTCGCCCGCACCCTGGCATGGGACCTATATAACTGTCGTCCACGGGAACTACCTATCGCGCAGGGGACGCACCTTTGTGTCGCACGGTCGCCGCCAGGCGCAGCAGGTGGTCGCGTCTTGTGTCCAGGCACCGCACAACTCATATGCGGCTGCTGCGAACTCCACGGGAGCACAGCCCACCCAACTGGTCACCTGCAAGCAGAAGGGACAATGATATAAAGCGTTGTAGTCTTCACCTCCAGACATGTTCACCCTTCTCTGACCAAAGTACTTTCTCACGCATCTTTGCGGCTGGCTCCACGGGACCTCACTTTGCTTTCACTTGAGAGACTTTATTTTGTCTTTTATAATACTTCCTAAAGTTTTATTGTATTCAAAGTAGGTCAGCGCTTGTGTCTGCATGGCGCCCTTCATCGGCCAGGCCGTAATAAGGACTGCACCACGACAAGGCGCACGACCACTTGCTATTGATCGTCGAGAATCTGAATGTGTACATGCACCACAACAGATTTCTCAGATGTGTTGTCCATGTGATGTTACTGCAATTTTATTCGATAAGATGATTACTAAAAAAACGAACACAAAGAGTCACTCAATGATTATCACGAACACGCCAGCAACACAGACCCAACACAGCACACACACCACGCAACACACGACACACACACACACACAGACACTCACACACACACACACAACACGACACACACAACACACACACGACACACACACACCACACACATACACACACACACACACACACACAACCACACACACACACACACACACACATACACACACACACACACACACACACACACACACAGCACACTTCACTTTTCTGTATCCCCAGGTTAGCTTCATCCCTCTGTCATGGACCATTAGTGTATTTAGTCATTCCTGCAGAAGCGAGGGACTCTTGCTGAGCCTCCCTGTAGCACCACACACACTATAGGTAATGTCTTATTCAGAGAGCCGCAGGAGGGAGGCGGGAAGTACGGAAGGGGAGAGGGAAGGCGTAAGGTGGAGGGTTGTGGAGGCAAGGGTACCGGAGTCGTGCGGTGCGTTAAGAGGGGAAGTGAGACAGGTGGAGAAGGAAGGAGAGGCTGGTGGAGGAGGGTTGTGGCAGGTAGAGGGGAGGATGGAGGGTCTGGTGGAAGTGTTGGTGGAGGGTGGAGGGGAAAGTGGAGGCTGGTTGAGGTGTTGGAGGCTGGTGTGTGAGGAGGGTGGAGGTGTTGGAGGCAGGTGGAGGTGTTGGAGGCAGGTGGAGGTGTTGGAGGCAGGTGGAGCTGTTGGAGGCAGGTGGAGGTATTGGAGGCAGATGGAGGTATTGGAGGCAGGTGGAGGTATTGGAGGCGGAGGTTGGGCGGGGTAAGGTATATTGGAGGCAGGGAGTATGGAGAGGTATTGGAGGCAGGTGGAGGTATTGGAGGCAGGTGGAGGTATTGGAGGCAGGTGGAGGTATTGGAGGCAGATGGAGGTATTGGAGGCAGGTGGAGGTATTGGAGGCAGGTGGAGGTATTGGAGGCAGGTGGAGGTATTGGAGGCAGATGGAGGTATTGGAGGCAGGTGGAGGTATTGGAGGCAGGTGGAGGTATTGGAGGCAGATGGAGGGGACGAATGGAGGCAGAAGGAAGGTGTGGGAGGCAGATGGAAGTGTTGGGAGGCTCGCAGTGTTTCTCAGAGGCAGACTACAGAGGCAGATGGTAATGAATATTCACGAAAGACCATCTGGGCGCGAGACGGTTTTTTCCCTTTTATGTTTTGCTTCCAAGTAGGCTAAGTATATACCATGGTGCCGTTGATTAAGTCACGTCCCGGCCATCATTTAAGCGCGTGTGGTTGACTGAAGGGTTTTTAGAGCACGTCATCTATGTTTGGTTAAATGATGAAGGTAAAAAATGGTTCATCAAGAATGGTTCAAGGTTTTCCACAAATGTTCACTCCTCGCGACTTCACTTCTTCTTCTTCTTCTTCTTCACTTCTTCGGCTATCTTCTTCACTTCTTCGGCCACGTGTTGACATAGAATGATACACATTATTGGAATGAGTGATGGAGAAAAACTCGGGAAGAAGCAGTAATACTTTATTTCTCTAACGTTTCCACTAGTAATTCTTCTTCAGAGAGAATACACAAACATTCTCTCTGAAGAAGACTTACTAGTGAATGTTAGAGATATAAAGTATTACTGCTTCTTCCCGGGTTTTTCTCCATCACTCAGTCCAACAGCGCATCATCTGTGGTTGGGTAAAATTTTATGATGAAGGTGAAAAATGTAGGTTTAAGTCATGGTTTTCCACAAATGTTAACTCTCTGCGACACTCAAGTCTTCACATATTTACAAATCGTTAGCTTCGGCTTTTTGTAGCGAATGCATGCTGGTCATAATGCCTTGTGGAAGGAAGTCATGTTCCCTTTTCCTCTCTTTCGTATCCTTTGAGTTTACGATCATACTTGTATTATAATTATCATCCTGTTTCATTAGTCTGGGATTCACAGCGGCCATCCTTTCCTCCTTTCCTCCTTTCCTTTCTCACACCTTAGCTCATTTCTTTGTCCTTGTCCTGATTCGCCTCCTTACTCATCTGTCCTGCCTCCTTTTTTTGCATTCCTCCTCCTTCCTCCTGCCTCCTGCCTCCTTATCCTCCTCCCTTTGCTCAGTCTACAGTTCCCTCTGACACCTCTTGGCAGGATTAGCAGATCGGTGTTTATTGCCTTGTAACAACAGTGTGAAGGGGAGACTTTGACGGGCACGAGAGGGTCTTCAGGAGAGAGGCGAGCTGGGTGAGACAGGTGATGTTGCCAACGCAAGCGTAAGAGAGCTGGACTTGGACCGTACGTGTTTGACCAACTTACGCTGTTTTTTTGCGACTTTTGGCGTTTGGTGATAGGACCTTAGACCTTAACGAGTATCCAGCCCTGAAACCACCTACGTTGGGTAGATAATAACGTGGAAAATCCAATGGCCAGTAAACAGGTTTTTACCCGAAAAACGAGGCGATTTTGTATGAGAAGTGAGCTTTCCGGCGTCTGGCGGACTTAGTGTAGGTCTGAATGAAAATTTGAGGCCACACATCCGATAGAGTTCTTAACACTCTACAACTTTGTCGTCAGTGAAATTTATCGAATCTCGAACTTAAGTGGCTTTTCTGTGAGTTTAAAGTGAATTATAGTTGTTTTCAGGTGAGTTTCGTGGCGTCTGGCGGACTTAGTGTAGGTCTGAATGCAATGTTGAGGCCACACCCCCGATATAAATTGTGGCCCTCTACAACTTTGTCTTCAGTGAAATTTTTTGAATCGCGACCGTTAAGTGGCTTTTCTGTACGAAAAACCCCTCTGAGCCTGCCCCGCCCCGCCCCGCATAAATCCCCGCTATATATATATATATATATATATATTATATATATAATATATATATATATATATATATATATATATATATATATTATATATATAATATATATAATATATAATAGCCGCAAAGCGCTCGGGGGCCTTTTTGGCTAGCTCCTGCGGAGGGCTATTGGTGGGCCAAGGCCACCAAACACAGACTCTCCAGATAGCCCTTCTAGCTTTCCTGAAATCATGGATGTAGAAATGTGGGTGGGTGGGTGGGGTGATGGGTAAATGGGTGTGGGGTGATGGAGTGAGTGAATGGGTGGGGGGTGATGGGTGATGGGTGAGGGAATAGGTGGGGGGTGATGGGTAATGGGTGAGTGAATGGGTGTGTGGTGATGGGTAATGGGTGAGTGAATGGGTGTGTGGTGATGGGCAATGGGTGAGTGAATGGGTGGGGGTGATGGGTAATGGGTGAGTGAATGGGTGGGGGGAATACATACATTTCAGGAAAGTTAGAAGGGGCTATCTGGAGAGTCTGTGTTTGGTGGGCCGAGGTGGTGGGTAATGGGTCTATCCGGAGAGTCTGTGTTTGGTGGGCCTTCGGCCCACCAAACACAGGTGGTGGGCCGAAGGCCCACCAATAGCCCTCCGCAAGAGCTAGCCAAAAAGTCCGCCCGGAGGGCGGCTTTGCTTTCAGGAAAGTTAGAAGGGGCTATGATGTGAATGGGTTGGCGTTAATACATACATTTCTACATCCATGATTTCAGGAAAGCTAGCAGGGGCTATCTGGAGAGTCTGTGTTTGGTGGGCCGAAGGCCCACTAATAGCCCTCCGCAGGAGCTAGCCAAAAAGGCCGCCCGGAGGGCGGCTTTGCGGCTAGTATATATATAATAGCGGAACGTGAGCTGAGATTTAGACCGTGTTTTGCGTGCTGCAGCGATTATTTGAAATGTAACGGCCTACAGTTGGAATACATGTTTTGTTGTACGTCAAAAATGAAGTTCGAACAAGCCGTCCGAATTGCTCTGTGAATTTTAGTTCTCGAGTTGCCATGTATGGATTTTACGGTTTTTTCGTTGTGACGAGTTTATGCGACTTTTGTCGGCCCAATGACTGTTAACATATTTTGAGCAACGTAGGGTTTACTATCTCTTGCCTTTCAAGTACAAACGCTCTACGACTTACGGTTTGGGAGTTAGAGTATGAATTTTAGCGTACGGTTTTTCCCGATCAACAAATATTAATTATTGGGGAAATTATATGAATAACAATTATATATAACGTCATTATACACAATTATTACTGAGATTGTTTTTACGTATATATGTAAATAAAAAATATCATAGTGATCTCCCCCGTATAAATGTATACAAACAATATTCCATCTCCACTAATATTCATCATTGGGAAAATTACATTGAATAATAAGTATTTACATCGTCATTAAACACAATTATTACTGAAACATTTTTTACGTATATATGTAAATAAAAAATCACTTTTTCTGGCTGCAAAATTCCTCAACATTTTGGCCACATTTGGTTTTTGGCCTTTTCCGACTAAACTATTGATCTAAACAGAATAAAGACAAATATTTTTTGTCCGGTTGGAAGAGATCTACGCAATGGCACAGTCCGTTTAGTCCTAACATACGTCTATACGTCTAACATAACGTCAAGTCCTATGTTCTTGAGATATATTGGAGTTTTTAGTTTTTATAAAACAATGATTTGTGCCTTTATTTATGCATGAATTTTATTTTTGCGTATAACACTGGATTGGCCTTTAAGAGCTGCATCTTTTATGTTCATACCATTTTTTCCTTACGTGTATGGTTACTGTGATATTATTGTAAATGTGATTTCCAAACAAAAATCCTGGACCTTACATAATAGCCTGCAGATTTTGGGCGAAAATATATATATCCCATTTTGGATGAAACTCGGTTTATAGGGCCTTCTACTTATGGCGATCACGAATCTGGTCTTTGTTTGTCGATATTTGATTCTAGAAACTATTTTTTCCCTCTGTAAGCTTATTTACGCCTTATAAATGCATACAAACATTACTCCATCTCCACTAATATTCATCACTGGGAAAATTACATTAAATAACAAGTATTTACACTGTCATTATACACAATTATTACTGAATAATTTTTACGTATATATGTAAATAAAATATTTCACTTTTTCTGGCTGCTAAATTCCTTACATTTTTGGCCTCATTTGGTTTTTGGCCTTTTCCGACTAAACTATTGATCTAAACAGAAAAAAGACGTAAATAATTTTTGTCCATTTTGACAAGATCTTTGCAATGGCACAGTTCGTTTAGTCCTAACATGTCACGTTCTCGAGATATGTTATTTTAGAATATATTTATTTGTGCCTTTATTTATGCATGATTTTTACTTCCGCATATACTACTGGATTGGCCTTTAAGAGCTGCATCTTTTATGTTCTATACCATTTTGTCCTTACGTGTATGGTTACTGTGATATTAATGAAAATGTGATTTTCAAAAAAAATTCCTGGACCCATACCCTGCAATTTTGGGCGAAAATAAATATATCCCAATTTGGATGAAACTCAGTTTATAGGGCTTCTACATATGGCGACTACGAATCTGGTCTTTGTTTGCCGATATTTAATTCTAAAAGCTATTTTTTCCCTCTGTAAGCTTATTTACACCCTATAAATGCACACAAACATTACTCCATCTCCACTAATATACATCTCTGAGAATATTACATTGAATAACAAGTATTTACAAAGTCATTATACACAATCTTTACAAAGATCATTTTTACATATATATGTAAATAAAAAAAAATACACCTGCTGGCTGCAAAATTCCTCCAATTTTTGGCCTCATTTGGTTTTTGGCATTTTCCGACTAAACTATTGATCTAAACAGAAAACTGCCGTCATTTTTTTGTCCAGTTTGACAAGATCTACGCAATGGCATAGTCCGTTTACTCCTAACATGTCACGTTCTTGAGATTTTTTTTTTTTTTAAATAATTTCCCAAATTTTACGGATACGTGTCCCAACACACTGCGTTGGCTTAGAGAGAGAGAGAGAGAGAGAGAGAGAGAGAGAGAGAGAGAGAGAGAGAGAGAGAGAGAGAGAGAGAGAGAGAGAGAGAGAGAGAGAGAGAGAGAGAGAGAGAGAGAGAGAGAGAGAGAGAGAGAGAGAGAGAGAGAGAGAGAGAGAGAGAGAGAGGACGTGCGTGGGTAAAAGACATTGGTGTGAGG
>JACEEZ010023223.1:37500-52500 GCA_016584305.1 Chionoecetes opilio
AGTCGTTATAGAGAGTCGTCGAGATAATTGCATATATATTTTACCCCCTGTCTCTTTATTCCACATTTAATATTTATTGTATATTTTGGGGTGGAGGGTCGCGAGTGATTGAGATGCGTGCAGGGAAAAGTTGTGAAAAGTTAAGGAAAGGGTTGTCGTTACAGATAGAGGGAAGTGGCGCGGTGAAGAGGGAGGGGAGAGAGAGGAGAGGGGAAGATTCAGATTCAGATTCAGATATTTATTCTCCATTTGACAATGGTTATTCTTTACATGTTAACATATAAAAACAATATCATAAGAATATAATATATTATATAGGCTTAACTCTATGTAGGATATTCGTCCATAGGGGATTCGTCATTAAAAAATAAGGGAAAGATAAAATTTTAAAACTAATAAAAGAATTCCATAATAAAAAACAATAAATTAAAATATTATTTGTTAAAACACAACTCAGTAGGTGCTATGTGTCAAATTGCTCACTTAAAAGATGATTAAACAACTGTTTTTTAAATGAGGATAAGGTGTTAGCATTCCTAACGTTTGTGGGGAGAGTGTTCCATAATTTTGGTCCTGCCACAAGCACAGACCTTTCTCCCATGTTGGTATTAGTTTTAGGGACATACAATTGTTGTTGTTGTCTGGTAGGAAGAGAACGTATATCTCTTACTGTTGGCAAGGACATTAGGTGTTCAGGGATATATCCGTTGATGATGTTGTAGGTCATTATACCAAGTTCATATTTGTACTTATTATATATTTTTAGCCACCCGAGCTGCCTCAAAAACGGTGTGGCGTGGTCACGCTTTGCTCCGCCGCCCAACGCTACTTTAGCAGCAAAGTTTTGCAGCTTTTGAACTTGATATAAGTGAGTTGTATAAGTGGCACCCCATATTTTGATGCCGTAGTTAATGATGCTCAAGACAAGAGAGTGAATGGATATTAGTCGTGCGTTTTTGTTCAAATTTTCTTTGATTCGGTTTACATAAATCAACGTACCAAGAGTTTTCCTTCTAATTTCATTTATGTGGCTATCAAAATTCAAATAATTATCGAAATGGATACCAAGATTTTTTAATGATTTACTTGGAACAATCACGCATCCGTCAACTCTTAAGCAGGTGTTGGGTGGTATTTCGGAGATATACTTTCTGCTTCCCACAAACATGCACTGGGTCTTTTTAGTGTTCAACATCAAACCATTTGCATGGAAGTAGTTTTTAGTTAGGGCCAGTGTGTTTTCGCCCCTGAGGATGAGCTCATCAAGTTTGTCAATGGTACCGGTATGTATGAGCTGGGTGTCGTCAGCATATTGGAGTACATGACAGTCAGAGATATAGTGTGAAAAATCATTAACAAATATTAGAAATAAAATTGGTCCGAGTACTGACCCTTGTGGCACACCATATGGAATTTCAAAGATTTCCGATAGTGCTTTTCCCATTCGTACACGTTGTGTTCTGTTATGCAGATAACTTTCAAACCAGAAGTTGTCAATATTCATCTTCGATAGCTTACTCATTAGGGATACATGATTAACACTATCGAAAGCCTTTGACAAATCACAAAGAATAATAAGTGAAATTTTCCTATTATCAATGTTATCGTATAGTACATAAGAGAGGGAAGGGGGGAGAGATAGAAGGGAGGGAGAGAGGAGGGAGGGAGAGGGGGGGATTATTTATATCATCGAGGGAGAGAGTGAGCAGGTGGTAGAAAGCTGGTAAGAGAGAGAGAGAGAGAGAGAGAGAGAGAGAGAGAGAGAGAGAGAGAGAGAGAGAGAGAGAGAGAGAGAGAGAGAGAGAGAGAGAGAGAGAGAGAGAGAGAGAGAGAGAGAGAGAGAGAGAGAGAGAGAGAGAGAGAGAGAGAGAGAGAGAGAGAGAGAGAGAGAGAGAGAGAGAGAGAGAGAGAGAGAGAGAGAGAGAGAGAGAGAGAGAGAGAGAGAGAGAGATAATATACATAGGAGATAGATAAGAGGAGGGATACGAACTTTGAAAGAAAATATATTGAAGAGACATAGATATGACAGGAAAAAAAGTAATATTCAAATAGTCTACACGCAATATAAGATACCAAAAATTTGCGTCTATAGATG
This sequence comes from Chionoecetes opilio, assembly GCA_016584305.1. Classification (NCBI taxonomy): domain Eukaryota; kingdom Metazoa; phylum Arthropoda; class Malacostraca; order Decapoda; family Majidae; genus Chionoecetes; species Chionoecetes opilio. The sequence continues at coordinate 39,596 of JACEEZ010023223.1, forward strand.
TCTTCAAGGGACATTTAACTAACCTTCACAAAGCTCCTTATATTCCCTTGCTGACAAAGCTACAATAATAACAACAGTAAGAACAAGACCAGCAGCAGATACTGGAGAGGTGGCTGAGGCAGGCAGTGGAGGGAGGCAGATCCCCTATCCCCCCTTAACATCCTATCCCCCCCACATACCCCACAACAACCCCCACACACCTACCACCCCCTCCCACAACCTCACAACCCCTACAAACCTCTACACCCCCCCACCCAGGCGGTTTCCTAGAGTTCCAAGCCAAGTACCCGGATGGGGCTGGCAGGTGAGCGACGAGGGAACTTTGCACCATGAAACATGAACACCCCTTCGCCCCCCCCCTTCTCATGCCCCCCTGTCCCCTCACCCCCCTACCCATGAACACCCCTCCGCCCCCCCCTTCTCCTGCCCCCCTGTCCCTTCACCCCCCTACCCATGAACACCCCTTCGCCCCCCCTCCCTTCTCCTGCTCCCCTGTCCCTTCAACCCCCTACCCATGAACATTGAACACCCCTTCACCCCCCCCTTCTCCTGCCCCCAATGCCCCTTCACTCCCTACCCATGAACACCCCTTCACCCCCCCCCTTCTCCTGCCCCCCATGTCTCTTCAACCCCCTACCCCATGCCCCCCCCACCTCCCTTCGCCCCCCCTGCTATTTGCTAGCCTCAAAAATATAAAACTTTTTCTTTTTCTTTTTCTTTTAGTAAGTCTCATGACGCGGGATGAACAATTTACCAAAGATTTCTGGTTGTATATTCTGGATCTTTTTATTATTCTCCCCCGCCTTCAACCCCCCTGCCCCTTTCGCCCCCTACTGCCCCCCCCCCCCCCCCCCCAACCCCCCCCCCCACGGACCACATAAGGGAAGGACTTTGCTCTCACTCTATGTAGAATACTGCCTAGAGAGCATTTTTCTCTGTCTATATATAGTACTGTATTTTCGCAGTTTTTTCCGTTGTCACAAAGGGAAAGAAGCTGTGTGATGGTTACGTAATGCTCTTGAAGACATAGGTTAGCATTTTTTAGGTTTAGGCATTCATATGTTAGACACAAGTAGCAATTTTCTATGTCTATATTATTTTCACTATCCTTTTTTCACTGTTAGCGAGGGAAAGAAACTCTGTGAGGGTTACTTAATGTTCCTTCAAGACTTTATAGACAGAAGTTTTTGGTATAGTATATTGCGTATAGGCTATTAATAGATTACATTTTTTTCAATTTTCCTATATTTTCACTATTTAGTTTATTCGTTGTAAGCGAGGAAAAAAAAACCTTTGTGAGGGTTGATTAATGTTCCTTGAAGACTTTATAGACGCAAGTTGTTGGTAGTGTATTGCGTGTAGACTATTACTATAGATTACATTTTTTCTGTATTTTCTACATTCTGACTATCTTTTTTTCCGTTGTCAGCGAGGGAATATTCTGAGCTTTGTGAAGGTTAGTTGAATGTCCCTTGAAGACATATATAGACACAAATTTTTGGCATATTATATTGCATATAGACTATAAGATAATTATATTTTTCTGTTAGATTAATTTCTTTAATATATATTTTCTCTCAAACGTTTTAGAGGTTTGTGAGCAATTCTTGTGATTGAAAAACTTTAGGATGTAATAATATTTAATTGCATCATAGATTGTGGGTATTCCTTAATGAAATAAGTTAGATGTTGAATGGCAACTTGAACAGATACTAAAGCTGATGGTGGTAGAGAGAGAGAGAGAGAGAGAGAGAGAGAGAGAGAGAGAGAGAGAGAGAGAGAGAGAGAGAGAGAGAGAGAGAGAGAGAGAGAGAGAGAGAGAGAGAGAGAGAGAGAGAGAGAGAGAGAGAGAGAGAGAGAGAGAGAGAGAGAGAGAGAGAGAGAGAGAGAGAGAGAGAGAGAGAGAGAGAGAGAGAGAGAGAGAGAGAGAGAGAGAGAGAGAGGAGAGAGAGAGAGAGAGAGAGAGAGAGAGAGAGAGAGAGAGAGAGAGAGAGAGAGAGAGAGAGAGAGAGAGAGAGAGAGAGACTTGACTCAATCGTATAAGAAAATAACCACCAAAAAAATGGGTTATCGATCTATATTGTATACTAAAACAGCCTTTGCTCTTAAACAAAAAAACACTAAATATGACCAGACATAGAAACCACCTCGCCACAGTTGGGAGATCCAAAAAAACACTTTAACGTAACATCAATAATGAAAGCAGAGTCAGCGAGGCATGGCGTGAGGATGGAAATGTCAGAGTGAAGAATGACAATACAGGTGAAATGGTTGTGTGGTGGCGTCGGCAGGTGGGCGAGACAGGTGCGCCGAGTCTATTTTTTTTAACAAGGCGAACATTTTATTCTATTTTAAGGTCTCATGCTTAAAATTTTGCCTATATATACCTGATAATATGTTTAACTATGATAAAAATACAGTTGAAATTTAGAAGAAACATAGTATTCTCTTCTCCTGGCATCAAATATATCAGTCAGTTGGCGGCAAGGGGTCAGGGTTTTTCGCCTCGTAAAGAAAAGCAGAGTAGGTATAGGGAAGCAGGTGTCAGGAGGCTTGTTGAGGGGAAGCAGCTAGTTAGGCGAGTGAGGGGAACCCGGAGGCGCGGGGGAGGAAAGACGGAGAAAAGAGGGAAGAGCGGAAGACAAGAACATAGAGCAGTGGTGTGTTTTTATCCGAGTTTTTTTTTCCAGAAAGAAGTTTATATAAAGGAATATGAGAATACGTGTGTGTGTGTGTGTGTGTGTGTGTGTGTGTGAGTGTGTGTGAGTGTGAGTGTGAGTGTGTGAGTGAGTGTGTGAGTGAGTGAGTGAGTGAGTGAGTGTGAGTGTGTGTGTGTGAGTGTGTGTGAGTGAGTGTGAGTGTGAGTGAGTGAGTGAGTGTGTGTGTGTGAGTGTGTGTGTGTGTGTGTCTGTGTGTCTGTCTGTCTGTCTGTCTGTCTGTCTGTCTGTGAGTGTGAGTGTGTGAGAGTATTCATCTAGTTGTATTTTACAGGGCCAGAGCAATGCCCGTATGGCCCCGTCTCCATATTAACATTTTTATCATTCATCCCTAGTGTGTGTGTGTGTGTGTGTGTTAAATCATTTTCATAGTTGTCTTATAATTATTATTATCATTTTATTATTTTTATAATTATAATTATAATATTATTATCATCATCATTGATGTTATGCAAATTAAGATAAGGAAGGGAAAGAACAACAATTCGTCAAAGACATTCTATTGTATTTTGAGTTCGCTTGTCTCTGTTAAACCCTTTTCATTTATTGCATCAGAGCTCAAAGAAATACGTGACGCAGTTTGCCAGGAACAAAGTTGACGCCCAGTTGTGTGCTCAGGAACCCGTGGCATCTGCTAAATGGGGAGGCGATGCTGTTGTGTGAACCCTGGGACGGGCGGAGAGGTGCGTGTCGGGTCCTTGGGGTGTCGTCGCCATCTAAGTGTTTCGTGGCTACCATTGTGTTGGTACCGCGCCACAGGCAGGCATGGTGTGAGGTGAGACCCAGCAGGAAGGTGCCCACAGAGGAGGTCTTGGTGTTACCACCGGCCTTCATGACGCGCACACCCGCCTGACTCACTAGCAATAGTCACATCATGTAGTGGCGTTTTGTTACAATTCCACGCAAACATCTTTCCCAGAATGTCAAAGATGAAAAAAAGTGGTCGTGTGCAATTGCGTGTCTTCGAGTATTATTCGTGTATGAGTATAATTTTCTGGAATAATGCAACGGCGACAACATCTGGTGCGGCAGATGTGTTCCCGTCTCTTGATGTCAAGGCGTCAGTCACCACACAAAACACGGATTGTTACTGGCTCTCTTATTATCTACTACAAGATTCATCATAATTGTAATGTCAAGACAGTAAGCCTATTTTTAAGTGTTCTTTTTAAGTAGCTGACACAGGCATTGCACCTTTATCACGCACTGGCGTCGCCAGTGTTCAGAGGGAGAGAAAACACCCACACGCGTCCAGTGCCATCGCCTGTCTTGAAATGACAAAATATTTTTATCAGGACGGGCATTGCATCATTATTAACTAAGTGGTGTTAACACTAGACACGTTGATCGGTAGCATTTTAACGTCCAAGGAGTGATAAAAGAGGCTGGTGGAAGTGTACGGGAGGCATATTCCCGTTTTCTGGAAGTATGTGGCGTTTACTTTTAAACACGTCAGGTTAGGTTACGTAAGGTTACGGATAGGGTACATTAGATATTTATGAAACCGAGCAGTAACTTTGCGTGGGAATCACAATGTTAATCACTTAGTTAATAATGATGCAATGCCCGTCCTGATAAAAATATTTTGTCATTTTCGAAAAATCCTATGGTTAGTTTTGGAGCTATAGCCAAGCAGTAGTGATAGTATTGCCATAGCGAAACACTTTGTACCCAATGACCTTGACGTCAAGGTCGTCAAGGACGCGGGGGTCGTTAACCTTCAAGGACGCCGTCAAGGACGTAGACCTTCAAGGACACCGTCAAGGACACGGAGGGGCGTTAACCCCCGATTAATGTCTTGTTTCGTAAAGGCTGTCAAGGACGCGGAGGTCGTTGACCTTCAAGGACGCCGTCAAGGACGTGGAGGACGTAGACCTTCAAGGACACCGTCAAGGACACGGAGGGGCGTTAACCCCCGATTAATGTCTTTGTTTCGTAGCCAACCTGTGCTTCCATGAAACAAATATTAGAGAGCCAGTATTTACCTGATATGGCACATACGGTTTTGATATCCACGTTATTTAGGGGGATAGTGTACTTTTTTTAGGTTAATGGGTGATGAAAAGAAAACTTTTTTTCTTTATTTCATGTTTTGAAACATATCTAGAACCGTGTGCAATGTTTCCTGCACCTTCACTTTAAGATGAAGTATGGTTAGATTATAAGATTTATGTGCTCTTTGTGGAAGGCGTCGTAGTAAAAACGAAGCTACGACATCTTTGTCACCTGTGTCGGGGGTATTTTTAAATACCAGCAAATCACGTGCGGAATAAGTGAGCAAAAGACACATAGACACATGAACGGGAGGGGGGAGGGGTTTCCCACGCTATACGAACCCCTATCAGCCACCCCCCCTCCCCTACCGTTCAGTGAACGGGTCCTGTTCTACACGCCCACCATTTTCGTCTCCGCCTGCCCCTATAGAGAAAGGGAGGGGGGAGGGGGGAGAGGAGGGGGTACCTTATTGCACCATCCACTACACTTTTTGTAAAGAAAAGCATTATTAAAATAGGGGGAGACTAAAGAGCATTAGCAAAATTATACCCCCCCCCTCCCGCTTCCCCTCAAACCAACACGAGAATTCTTGAGAGAAAGTGAATTCGACAGGATTGACCATATACCGTCATCTCACGACGTTAGCGTGTCAAAAGTTGAGATACGAGTGTCTTTACCCTGCCTTGTCATATTGTTAACGGGGAGAGCGTTTAATCGCAGCTGTAAGCAAACTCCCTTTCCTCATGGTGGAATTTTGATGCTAGGTGACAACAAACTTCAGTTTTTATCACAAAAGATGTGCTTAACAATTATTGTTGACCTGAGAATGAAGCTTACTGGTTATTGTTCGATATGAAATCCATTTTCGAGGACATTGCACGCTACATGGACGACTTTTTTTCATGTCACGGTACGAGCTGGGAGCCTTTTTTTTTTTTTTAATACAAACTAAACACAGACTCAAAGCTAATCTGACAGAGAAAAGTGAAGGAGGAAGGATAACAGTAGCGCTCAGAACAATAATTGTTCTACCTCTTGCTCCTTTTCACTCCGTCACACGTCCCCGATTTCTCCAACATCCTGTCACCTCGTTCAAGTACCGCCCGCCCAGAGGTGCCTAACGTAGTTTTTCTTCCTCCCACTTTTTTTTTTCTAGCGCAATGAAAATGGGATACAAAGCCAATATCCATATGGAATATAATGCTGCGACAATCTATCGTATTGCTTGTTTACTCTATATCCCCCCTCCCCCTCCCCCTGTTGTTACCAATGGTGGACTGATTCTAATTCAGTAACTGGCAATCTTTTCCGCAACGCTATCCCGATTTTGAGGACGTTAGCACGGTCATCTCAAGGCCAAACAGAGTGACTTAGAAATTGGCCTACCTAGCACGTGAAGTGCCTTCCACGATCGTTACTTTGTGTACCTGCTTTTTCAGCGGTTTTCTTTATTCAGTAACTATCTGATTTTTTTTAAACCATGATGTACTATGTGGCATCGCTGTGGATATCATATTCTCGTGAGTATTTTCCGAAGTCATTTGTTTGCTAGGCCTGTTTTAGTGTGATTTAGGTGCCTCATATTCTTTTCGAGTGTTATCAATTCATTCATTTATTCATCTATTTTTTGTATTGATTTATTTACCAATTTAGCTATTTAGTATTATCATTATTATTTTAATTTTTTTGGAGTGGAGGGGGATGTTTTTTTAATAGTTGTTAAATATTCTTAGTGCCTCTATGTATGTACGTATAGTATATTTGAGTTTCTACCTGATGTTGGTATTGTGCTGCTCCTACACTACCTGGTACTGTGACAACTGTAATCAAGCATCCTATTTAATGTTTGGTGTCTCTTCAAGACCCAAGTCCCTGTATATTTTTTTTGGTCGATGATTCTTATCCCGGTATTCATATCTGGGAATTATTGTAAAGTTTTTAAGTAAGAGTTTTTATTACCTGTTTATTTTACCCTTTCAGTAATTTCTTGGGTGATTACTTTTCCGGGGGTGATTACTTTACTCGTTACACAGGTCCAAGGGTGGAAAACTTTGGCTTACTGGTGACGAAATGACACACACCTAATGCATCACATGGTCTTTAGATGCATTTAATAAAGGTTCTATCTCACCCTAATCCTTCTCTTTCACCCCCACTTTGTTAGTCATAATATTTTTCTTTACAAGAAACATAATATTTTTGCTATACATTTTTATCCTGAAACATGATTAAAATATTCTAATATACGGTTACTATATATTGCTTTTCATCTGCCTCCTCTTCAACCCATTTTTACTATTCACCTCATTTACATGTGGTCGCAAACGCCTACTTTTCCTGAAATTATAATCTCACTATCGAGTATCCAAGTGTCTTTTACTTATTTCTCCGACACATCATTGTGTGAGATTAAAGAACACTTCCAACTTTGGTGACAATACTGGCAAAGATGCACGTTCCTACTGCGTTGCCGTCAACAAAGAGAACACAATTCATGTAAAATAATCATACTGAGTCTTAGTCAGAACTGGTACACTTTTTTTATTCTATAATACTCGATAATTTTTCTCCTTTTTCTCCCACATACCCACACTCTCCACTAATAAGGTACGCTTCTCCCACTTCACAGTAAGGCTAAAGAAAAACGGGGAGGATGGTTTGAGCAAGGTTAGTAGTGACAACCGTAAGTCACCGGTGCAGAAGAGGAGGGAGGAGGGGGGGGGGGGTAGAGGAAACTCTTAATTTTATATTGTAAAACAGTACGGTCACTTGTAGATAACAGCCTGGGGTTTTTTTCCTTTTATTTTTTGAGGGAAGTAAGTTATTCGCGTGTATCTTTGCATCACTTGGGTGATTCCACAAATGTTGCAAAATCGTTTTCTATAGGTAAAATAGATACACGGTTGATAACCCATTGGACCTTTCCTTACTAGAGTGACACAAATGTCTTTCATTAATTTTTATGGAGAGCCTACACATGAAGAGATAGCTTGTCTTGTTTTTTGATTTGCATAAGAATTATCTCTACCTCCAAATTCTATCATTAGGTCATAATCACCCTTTATGTTTAATATATGTTTGCAAAGCTGATGAACATTAACCATATTTGTATCGAACACCACGGTAAATTATTTTTCTTAACCTGCGTGCATCCATACGCTACACATGATGACACAAGAATCATCCTTTCCATATCAAGTGAATACCCGGCTGGTAATATCCGCGAAATGCATGATGGAAGGAAGGCCAATAAGAATATGCTTCCATCTGTGCCGATCTTTATGCGAGGAATACGATACTATAATAATTGTTCATTAGCAATTCTTCCTTCAAGCATTAATTTTGATTTGAGGTCGTTAGTAGAACCTCACCATAGTTTTACCATGCATTTTCTTCTTTTTTTTTTTACATAATAAAGGTCTACTACTCACGGGGCTAAAAAGAAAAAGAAAAAGCAGAAGGTGCGTTAGCTGGTTGGGTATTAACATTTGACTACTTTTCTTTCTATATCTTCTATTCCACTGACATTTTGTTCCCCACATTTATGTACATGTAACATGCTGCTTTCGGTTTTTTTCCCTTAACAAATCTCACTTTTCCATATACGCTTACTTGATATTAAATTTCTTTCGTCTCTTCTTCCATTGGATGTTGATATTTACCTCATTTACATGAGGTTGCAAAACTATGATTTACACTAAATTATCATCTCGCTATCCCTCGTCTATGTGTCTTTTGCTCACTTATTCCGCACGTGATTTGCTGGTATTTAAAAATACCCCCGACACAGGTGACAAAGATGTCGTAGCTTCGTTTTTACTACGACACCTTCCACAAAGAGCACATAAATCTTATAATCTAACCATACTTCATCTTAAAGTGAAGGTGCAGGAAACATTGCACACAGTTCTAGATATATTTCAAAACATGAAATGAAGAAAAAAAGTTTTCTTTTCATCACCCATTAACCTAAAAAAAGTACACTATCCCCCTAAATAACGTGGATATCAAAACCTTATGTGCCATACCAGGTAAATACTGGCTCTCTAATATTTGTTTCATGGAAGCACAGGTTGGCTACGAAACAAAGACATTAATCGGGGGTTAACGCCCCTCCGTGTCCTTGACGGTGTCCTTGAAGGTCTACGTCCTCCACGTCCTTGACGGCGTCCTTGAAGGTCAACGACCTCCGCGTCCTTGACAACCTTTACGAAACAAGACATTAATCGGGGGTTAACGCCCCTCCGTGCGTTCTAGCGCGACTATGATAACGGCCCCGCGACTATATGATAAACTTTCCTGCTGTCAACAGGGCCGAGACACAATAACAGCCTCAGTGAAGGAATATTCGCCCACATAGGGACGTATTGAGTGAGCTGAGTGATGCACAGCTTATTAGGAAATACCGAGTAGACCGTGTGAGGGCATATTGTTCCTCACCAATTTTGTACAAACAGCTTTTAGATCGAAAACATCGCCATCTGGCAACTCTGTCCCGTGTTTACACAGATACTGCTCAACGGTACATCTATATGCCTTATTTTCGTGAATGAATTACTACATTACTCTCTGTGTCACTGCCCTAAACATGTTATAAACATAAGGGAAGAAGTATAAATCCATAAAACGTGGTCAAGGGATGAATTTACTGATTACACTGGGGAACAATTTGAAAAAAAAAATTGTTGAGTTAGATTTTTGAGCTTATTTAGACTAAAATTGGCATGCTGATTCCAAATCTGTAGTCAGTTTTTTTCTAGCACGTCAAGTTTTTTCTCCACAGCTTACCCTCCAGATAAGCAAAATTCCACTTTGTGACCTCATTCAGCCTCATTCAGCTGAAATTCCAGTGCCAGTTTTCGAACAACTACCTCCTCTAGAAGATCTGAGTGATGTTGAAGAACGCATGACAGCAATGATGCAGATTTTGACATTCACGAGGATTCAGTTCGTAGGGGATTTGATCAGCACGAGTTGAATGATTTAGCACGTGATTTGGGCCTATCCAAAAAAGCTTCAGAAATACTAGCATCAAGACTGAACGAGAAGAACATACTTGAACAAGGAGTGAAGGTATCATACTTTCGAACCAGAGAAAGTACATTTCTGCAGTACTTTCGAAGTGCCAGCGGTTTTGTGTTTTGCCATAACATTCCTGGTTTACTGAAGGAATTATGGCTTTCAATCTACAATCCAAATGAATGGCGATTGTTTATTGATAGCTCAGGCGGAGCTTGAAGTGTGTCCTTCTACACAATGGCAATTTGTTTGGCGCAGTCATTATTGGGTGGGCATTCGGTCTGTCTTCGTGAAGAATATGGAGATGTAACGAGAGTCATTGAGTTATTGCAATATGACAAACACAATTGGATCATCTGTGTTGACCTTAAAATGGTGTCCTTCCTTCTTGGTCAACAACGTGGATACACAAAGTATCCCTGCTTTCTCTGTATGTGGGATAGCAGAGCTCGAGAGAAGCATTGGGTTCAGACGAATTGGCCTCCGAGATCTGATCTTAAACCTGGAGATCCTAACATTGTACATGAGCCACTTGTTGACAGGAAGAAAATAATATTCCCACCTCTGCACATAAAACTAGGTCTCATGAAACAATTTGTAAAAGCATTGTCAACTGATGGCGACTGTTTGAAGTACATCATCTTGGCATTTCCTGGACTGTCAATTGAAAAAATCAAGGCCGGGTGTTTGATGGTCCACAAATTCGACAGCTCATCAAGATGAACATTTCAACGGTACTATGTCAGACCTTGAAAAGAATGCTTGGCTATCATTCAAAGACGTCGTCAAGAACTTTCTTGGAAATACACGTGCAAGTAATTCACAGAAACTGTTCAGAAACTATTGGAGAGCTACAAAGCGCTTGGTTGAAACATGAGTATTAAAGTACATTTTTTGCATAGCCATCTTGCCAACTTTCCGGAAAATCTTGGTGCTGCTAGCGACGAGCAAGGTGAACGATTTCACCAAGATTTGAAGGTTATGGAAGAACATTACCAGGGTAGATGGGATGTGCATATGATGGCTGACTATTGTTGGAGCATCAAACGCGATAGTCCTCAAGTTGAACACTCCAGACAAAGCTACAAACGTAAATTTTTACCTTAACCTGCACACAATTATAGCCTTATCCTTTCAAAAAACATGATAATGTTAAATAAACATTCTATTCATGCCTATTTCTTTCATTTTTCATTGTATGTTAACATTTGCAACTTTTTATAAAATAAGCACTGTTACTGTTATGCACAGTATTTTTCATATTTTTTAAGAAAACGAAAATCCTACAGTTCAAAAACTTGACGTGATAGAGAAAAACTGAGATCAGTTTTGGATTCAGCACCCAAAAATTACTTAATAACAAGTGTCAGACCTAACTCAACAAAAATTTGTTCCCCAGTGTTATATAACCATTTTAAAGAAACAATGACGCTATATTTAGCAGACGCCTATGATAAATGGTTGTGCTAGATTCCAAACTTATGATGATATATGGCGTATGATAAAAATGTATGATATTCAAGAGCTATGATACATTTCTGTCATAGCTATGATATACGTTTTGGTAATACCAGTCCAGGTTCAGATGGATGCTTTTGACGTGAAGGTAAATATTCTTATCAATGGAAGAATATACGGGGGACTACATGACTCTTGCCGGAGATTGGTGAAGTCATGAACACAGGGAAGTATAAAGAAAAAAGAAAAACACGCAAACCTGAATAGAAAAAAAGAAAAAAAAGTTGTCCGTGAAGGGAATGGTTTGTGAAGCAGTCAAAGTAACCAGAACATTTAAGGTAATATTGTGAAGAGAGGTAACAACGAAAAGCTAGATGTAAGTTAGAAATTTATGTGACTGGAATGCAAATAAGATTACGTAGGTTAAGAGAGATACCGAGGCAAAAAAAAAAAAAAATACCTACAGGCGTTATAAACTCCAACGTAAAAACTGAAGAAAAAACAACTTATGATCGCTATGTTGTGTGGATGATGTGACGTCCTTACTGTGCCTGTCATGCGATGTTCCCAGGCGCGTGGTGTGGTAGTGTGGCGCGGTATGTGTGAGTGCGCATCAGCCTGCCTGCTAACTCACTATAGTCAATTTTTTTTAACGAAGCGAAAATTCGATTCAATTTTAAGGTCTCTTGCTTAAAATTATGCCTATGTTTGCCTGATAATATGGTAAACTATGATAAAAATACAACTGAAGTTTAGAAGAAGGGTAGTATTATTCCCTTCTCCTGGCATCAATATCAGTCAGTAAGCAGCAAGGGGTCAGGGTTTTTCGCCTCGTTAATAGAAACAGAGTCTACGTAACACCTGGCTGGGATGGCGTGCTTATTCCCCGCTGGGTGTTCTCCTGCAGACTTACTGTGTTAATAACGTGGTGAGGCTGAAAGAGTAGCTACTTAGCAAGTCAATGTATCTTTCCCGGATTTTCCTAGCTTTAACATGAATGATTAATTACATTCCATAATTATTTTGGTGTCAGTCAGGATCGTGTTTGCCACCTTTAACCTTAATATTTCAGGAACAACAGGAACGTGTAGGGTTCGCGGCCTCTTGTAGCTTCCTTATTTTCTTATGTTCTTAATATGAATACATCTGATGTCGATCCTGCATCTGGGAGACCAATGAGGAAAAAAAAGGTGCAGGCATTAGGAATTCCTCGAGGCTTTTAACAATGCAATGTGTGTGTGTGTGTAGGTGTGTGCGTGAGTGTATTTATGCATGTGTGTGTGTGTGTGTGTGTGTAGGTGTGTGCGTGAGTGTATTTATGCATGTGTGTGTGTGTGTGTGTGTGTGTAGGTGTGTGCGTGAGTGTATTTATGCATGTGTGTGTGTGTGTGTGTGTGTGTGTGTGTAGGTGTGATTGTGCTAACAAATCTCACGAAATGGGCCTGGCACATGAGATTCAACACTTTTTGCCTTAGTTTATCGTGAAACTAATTGAGATGTTATGTACAGCTTTTATCAGCTGTTTTTTACTATATTTTTTTTCATCACAGCGGCCTACGAAAACCTGCAGTGAAACCAAGGTAAAACATGTGATTGTTCAAAGAGTTGTTGGCTCAGTAATGATGTAACTCGTGTTGTTTACCCATTGTTACTTATACGGTAAACTTGCATTGCTTGTTTATCTGAATACAGGAACTACCACGTGTAGGTCTCACG
>JACEEZ010023223.1:62500-70000 GCA_016584305.1 Chionoecetes opilio
AACAATGTACCCAGGTGTACCCCTGACGAGAAGTTTATGAAAGAGCTTCCAGTAATTCACTCTGTCAAACGCCTTTCTGGCATCAAGGAAACACAGATAAACAGGTGAATTTCTGGAAGTGTAGTAATGAATGATATTCTTCAATGTCCACACACACATCTCAGTGCCAAGGCCTTTCTTATAGCTGAACTGATCGTCCAGTGTATACAGGTAGGCCTCAAGACAATGGAGCACCACTTTCTCCAGGACCTTGGACAGGGCGGTTGCTATGGCAATGGGCCTGTAATTGCCAGAGCTAGCAGGGTCCTTCACTTTGCTCTTAAGTAAAGGCACTATAAGCACTGCCAAGACCTGACTGAGTATGTACTGATGGGAGACATAGGCATTGATGAAGAGACAGAGCCAAGTAACCAAGCTGGGGGGCGCATACTTAAATGCCCCAGATGGGAGCCCATCCATACCCAAAGCCTCACTGGGGGAGAGGCTTTGCAATACCCCTCTCATTTCCTCGTGATCAACGCTGCGGAAACCCTGCAGCGACACACCACGCATCCCACCACCAGGGCATTCTCACTCTCCTCGTCCCTCACACAGTTGAGAATGCCCTTGAAATGTTCTCCCACATGGAAAGGCGATGCCTCCTCCCCCACAGCGTGATCCACCCATAGGGGAAGGGTGTGTGAGCCCGGGTTCATGCTGCGCACGCCACGCCAAAAGTAAAGGAGTCACCAGATGCCAGCTTGTCAGCCAGGGACTGGGCGCGAAGTTGGTTTCTCATGTGACTTACACCACCTGAGACACAGCTTGAATCTGGCCCTGGTGCTCCTCATCCTCTCAGCCAGTGGCCCCCCACGCGGACCACCACCCGCTCTCCACTCAAGGAAGGACTCCCGTGCGGCACTGTGCGCCTCACGAACAAACTCCATTCCAGCCTGGCACCTGCCTACATCTCTTCTTGCCCAAAACCAAACACAGTCTGGCCAGCACGCAGCATGCACTCTATCAACGCCTCGTGGAAGGCGTTCATGTCGTCATGGTGCCCACGGTCCAGACATGCATTCTGGAAGCAACAAACCCTGACAGGATCTATGGCAATGCCACTCAGCAACCTGTCACTACACGACCATACTCCTCTCTCTTCCGCTTGTCCGAAAATCCCACTTAATCCTTGCCGCATTATCCCGCCTGACCTGTGTCAGAGCAGGGAGCCGTGATATATATATATATATATATATATACATATATATATATATATATATATATATATATATATATATATAATTATATATATATATATATATATATATATATAATTATGCCATAAGGTTTTAGTAAAAATATATAAATTTAATACCACAAAGTGCTTTACCTCTATGTTTGCAATATATGCAAGAGAAAATATCACCTAATTGTTGCTTTGCGGACGTGCGTTGCGAAGTGTGAACTTCAAGAAATTTGCGGACTTGCGGTTGCGGAACATAAGGATTGGGGTTTGCGGATTTGCGATTGCGGAAGTGGATTTTCGTTTGCGGTGCCCACCTCTGTCAGGTGGTGGTGGTGGTGGTGGTTGTAGTGATGGTGGTGGTGGTGGTGATGGTCGTGGTGGTGGTGGTTGTGGTGGTGATGGTCGTGGTGGTGGTGGTGGTGATGGTGGTGGTGGTGGTGGTGGTCGTAGTGATGGTGGTGGTGGTGGTGATGGTCGTAGTGATGGTGGTGGTGTTGGTGATGGTCGTGGTGGTGGTGATCGTGGTGGTGGTGGTCGTGGTCGTGGTGGTGGTGGTGGTGGTGGTGGTGATGATGGTGGTGGTGGTGGTGGTGGTGGTCGTGGTGGTGGTGATCGTGGTGGTGGTGGTCGTGGTGGTGGTGGTGGTGGTGGTGGTCGTGGTGGTGGTGGTGTGGTGGTGGTGGTGGTGGTGGTCGTGGTCGTGGTGGTGGTAGTGGTGGTGGTGGTCGTGGTGATGGTGCAGGAGTATAAACTTTTATATTATAGCCTGTGCAGTGTTTTGTTCACTCGCTCAAATATTATATGTATATATCTAATATTCTACATCATGTAATAAATCATGTTACGCTCATACACCATGGAAAAAAATATCCAGTATTACTAATTTCGAAGTGATCTCCATACAGATTTTTCCCAACTAGGCTCCAAAGGTTTTATTGTTTTTTTGGAGGTATTATTTGACAATAAGATCGAAATTCCCTACACAATTGGGAGTATGGTTTCTGTTTACCTTATTGGATTCTAGGAAACATTCTCTCAATGAGCTTCCGTCGCAAATCATTACTTTTGGCGATATGATATGTACTTTATAGAGAGGCGAGAGACAAGTGTTTAAGTGTGCCTCACTCTTCTTCCTCTTGTGACCTGCATCGCCTCTGTTTTTTCCTTGCCGCGGGACACTTTTTAATGCAGATTTGGCTTTAGTTAGGAGGTTAAAGCGTGGGAATAGGTTAGGTTAGGTTAGTTTAGTGAGTCAAAAGGGGGGGTTAGGCTAGTTTAATTTTCATATCTCGATCCTATACACTCCTTCCTATTAAAAACAACTTATATATCCGAAAGTAGTGATTTGCGACGGAAGCTCATAGAGAGAATGTTTCTTAGAATCCAATTAGGTAAACAGAAACCACACTCCTAATTGTGTAGGGAATTTCGGTCCTATTGTAAAAATGTACCTTTTTTTGCTACATAAAGTAGATGTATGTATGTATTCACTCGTGCTTTTCCAGCACGTCAAAACTGAGTAGTACTGATTCCCATGCATGTTCTAACCAAGAAAACAATACTGAAATGCATATATCATTACGGAAAGTGAACAAATCGTCCACAAATATGATGCATTTTTCCTGTAATGTTATAATATTGGGTCTAATTTCCGTATTGTACTGTCCAGCGTGATAGTTTTTCCTACAGCTGATGATGCATTGGTATTTTCAACTCTGGAAAAAAGATAAAGTTTCATTCGACACCAGTGGCCGTGTAGGGCTAGGTTTTGACGTGTATGCTTTACCAGCACACACACACACACACACACACACACACACACACACACACACACACACACACACACTCAAGCACACACACACACACACACACACACACACACACACACATACACGCACGCACACACACGCACTGGAACCACCTTGAACATCAGTGGCGTAGCTAGGTATCTATCAATCGGGGGGGACCTGGGGGGGCACAGCTGAGTATGGGGTAGCACTAGGCAAGCGGAGCGCAGGAGCATTCTGATGCCACATACAAGGGTATAAGGGCATATTTTACGATCAGATAAGTGGTGGGTATTAGAGCATTATACATAACACGGTAGGTATGGACAGTGGGGGGCACGTGCCCCCGTGCCCCCCCCCCCCCTTGTTGCTACGCCACTGGTCGGAAGTTTGATTTAATCTTCCCATTTTTCTATCTCCAAAATCAAAAACATTGACATAAACTGAACATTATTTGTTTTCTTACTCTCTCTCTCTCTCTCTCTCTCTCTCTCTCTCTCTCTCTCTCTCTCTCTCTCTCTCTCTCTCTCTCTCCTCTCTCCTCTCATTCTTTTTTTTTTACATCTCAGAGACACCTCGAAACAAATGATGCATAGTTAATTACTGAAGTGATTGTGATCGTAATTCTTTCAACAATCAAGGTATACACATATCTGACACGTTTACTGTCATCAAATATACCTTAATGCTCACGATAGACACAAGTTAACCAAATCACAGTACAAGAATCAAGGAGAAAACTGTGAAATGAAGCTTAAGTGTCGAAGCTTTGCGAGCCGTTTGGTACTTTACGTCGTGAACTTCAGCGGGAGACAGGAGCGGCTTGGCGGCGGTGGTAGTGACGATGCGGCGGGACGAGTGGTCTGGCGTTTATCTCTATTTGTTTAACGCATTTAGAGGGTTCGCGTATCCCGCTATAGTGTTACCGTTTGTGTTGTGGTGTGTTAAGGCACCATGGCTGCCTGCAAGCTTTGGGCAGGCCGGGTGAAGGCAGGAAGCAGGCCGGAGGTGAGGTGCCGGAGATTCACGGAGCTTCTTGTTGCCGTGAGTAGCCAGCCATCTTGTATTTCATCATGTTTTCCTGGTGATATTTCTTTCATGCATTGTGTGTGTAGGACTGAGTGAGGTTATTTATATGTATGCTCATGGCACTTTGTACGGTATATGGAGAACCACGATATGATGAAGGAAAGGCTATGAGGTTACTTACTGAGTGAACGACTTACTTGATGCCATAACCCCTTCACACCCCCTCCATCCTCACTCATGTTTCTTGAGGCTTAACCTCCCAATCTTCCGCCTCCTCCACCCTCTTCCCTTCCCTCCTCCATGACGGCGTCTCTTACTTTCAGTTTGAGATATTTAGGCGGTATAACTCCCCCCCCCCCCCCTCACCTATGAATGTGACTCAGTAAATAGTAAGTTAAGATATGAAGTGGACTTACTTATCACAAAAGGCAAGTTAAGGATTTGAGATGTGGCGTATAACTGCAACCACCAAACATTCGCGTTAGTAACAAGAATTATAACGCTTAATTAACGAGTAAATATCCCGTAGTGTACCTGTAACAAGGCGTCACGGTGAGCAGTGGCGTAGCTAAGTATCTATCAATGGGGGGCACCTGGGGGGGCACTAGGCAAGCGGAGCCCAGGGGCCACTGTGATACCACATAGAGGGTTATTATAAGGGCATATTCTAAGGTCAGATCAGTGGTGGGTATTAGAGCATTTTACAGAATACGTCAGCCATGGCCAGTGGGGGGCACCTGATTCTCATGGGTGGGCACGTGACCCCCTATGCCCCCCCGTAGCTGCGCCACTGTTGAACAGCCGTCGAGCGTAATGTTATAATATGGCAGGTCTGCACGCCATGGGAGGCTGTAACCTCTATAGTGATCCTGGAAACTATAGATACCACATGACTTACAGGATTTATGTTTGCCTTGCCTGACATCTTCGTACTGAAAGCAGTGTTTGGTAGGCGTCTTGACATCATCTATGTCATCGGGATCGTACAGCACCCGGGTAGGAAAGGCTGTGGGAGGGAGGGACGCGTGGGTACGTACGCACATTGTTACGTGTCTCGAGAGGGAATATTCTGGGGGAACACAATTGTTGTCCTCGTTGAAAGCTATAGTTTTCGACTCTCTGCCCTGGGTGGTGCAGTAACAGCGTTCATTCAGAGTTTTTTTTGGTTACTATTGTGTGGTCAAGTGTAGTCGTAATGGTGACTGTGTTGTGATGAGCTGTGTGTAATGTATATGTATAACATTTGTTATGCATTTCTCTTAGCCGTTCTTACCTGAGTGCGTGGGCGCCGGTGTCCTGGAGGGGGAGGGAGAGAAGTGTGTGGCGGACGGTGACATGTTTCCAGTTATCGTTATAAGATTGCCAGGCTTGGGCGAGGAAGGGTTGGAGTATTATTTTTTCTTCTATACATCACAAAGGACTGGCCAAGAGCAAAAAAAAAAAGTTCAATTAGTTGCCAGTCCCCATAAAGAAGACAGTTTAAGATAATATAGCAAGGGGAGGATAAGATAAGATAAGATACTTTGATCCTATCTAGACACTTTGCAAGTACCAACTACAAGGTTATTGACTATACAAAGCGCCACCACACCAGGACGAATTTGGTGGACTCGAACCGCTGACCGAATGGCGCAGGGACTCTGCAACACCAGTCCGTGATTCTACCAACCGCGCCACCCTGGCGGGTAAGGGGAGGAAAGGCCAATTTAGTTAGGGAGGTGTCTTGTCACTCCTTTATTGTAGTTTTCTTATAGTTCGGTTTAGGCTTTGAAATAGGTTCTTGAGCTATAGATGGTGTGTACGATGATGCAGCTGGTTCCTCGCGTGGCTGTGAAGGCTTTATTATTTGCCGCTGAGCCTGACGCCACCTGCAGCGCCATCACGGTCACCGCTTCCGTCATGACTTCTCGAGCTTTTACATTTTTTAATAAGTTTTCACATCTTCACAGCCTGGAATGCATGATTTTATGATCACTTTTCTTATATTTTATCGGTAACAAAGATGAACATAACCTTAGATGGATTGCCTTCAGACCCAGAAAATGAGAAAATAGCTGTTGTAAAGTGATGAAAGTATGAAACAGGTCACCGAAGTTTTCAAAAAGGAGCAATACTATATTTCCATTCACTCAAATTCACGTTCAAATTCACTCACGTAATTTTAAACTCAAGATGAAAGCACGCAACGCAAGGCAGGTGGAAGGGACAGTTTCCAAGATGACAAGAACCCTTCAGTCCGCTGGGTATTCGCGGTAAAACGTCTTGCCGTGGGCATATGATGTGTAGGGTTCTGGATATCCATTTGAAGAAGTGGCCGAGCATAGAGATGGACGAGCTATTGAAATGTGAGTCCTTAAGAGGTATAAGAGCTCCTTTTAGTGTGCACGGAGAGGGTCGCGTCCCCCTGATGGATGGACACACACACACACACACACACACACACACACACACACACACACACACACACACACACACACACACACACACCCCACACACACACACACAACACACACACACACACACACACACACACACACCCCACACACACACACACACACACAACACACACACAACACACCACACACCACACACACACACACACACACACACACACACACACACACACACACACATATATATAAACACACACACACACACTCACACACACACACACACACACACACACACACACACACACACACACACACACACACACACACACACACACACACACACACACACACACACACACACATTTTCGTTACAGCTGTTTTCTGCAAAGTATGTCGTCATTGTTGTAACGGGAATACAGGCCCACAACGTCCTGGGTCACAACGCCCTGGGTCACAACGTCCTGGGTCACAACGCCCTGAGCCAAATCAAACCAATGCTTCTTTATTACCTCTGACGGCGTCCAAAACATGAGGTTGGCGGGAATATCTTGCTGAATAGGAAGACTAATACAGGTGACGGCACGAATATTTA
The DNA here is from genome assembly GCA_016584305.1 of Chionoecetes opilio. Classification (NCBI taxonomy): domain Eukaryota; kingdom Metazoa; phylum Arthropoda; class Malacostraca; order Decapoda; family Majidae; genus Chionoecetes; species Chionoecetes opilio. Next base: position 69,527 of record JACEEZ010023223.1, read on the forward strand.
TCATTTGGCTATTTTTCTTTATTATCATCTTATTTTTCTTTCATAACCACCAGCACCACCACCACCACCACCACCACCACTACCACTACCACTACCACTACCACCACCACCACCACCACCACCACCACCACCACCACTACCACTACCACTACCACTACCACCACCACCACCACTACCACTACCACCACCACCACCACACTACCACACCACTACTACCACTACCACCACCACCACCACCACCACCCACGCAAGCTGGGGTAAGGAAAACCGGGGTTCATAATGTCCACCTGTCAAACAGCCACCTGGTCATCGAGGCAAATGTATGAGCTGAGCGATCAGGTCACTGCAAAGCGGATTAATTTTTCTGTCATGTACTCAGCATGAAAAATGAGATGGACGAATGGAACGCAAAGCTTTGTCTCCATTCTGCGTCATTTGTTTGCACGTCTAATTGAGTTAAACAGTTTTGTTCAT
>JACEEZ010023223.1:75000-77500 GCA_016584305.1 Chionoecetes opilio
TTGTCTGAAAATCTTGCAACAGTCAAAACAACATTTTACACCTAACTTACCTTACCAATAACCTTCTAGCGAGAACCCCCCCCCAAAAAAAAAAAAAAAACTACAAACCTAACCTAACCCGGTAAAATTTTCTAAAGTCCTTTCCCACCCTTAGGTGTCGAAAAGGAGGCTATTGGTAAGGTTAGGTTTTAGTGAGGTTGGGTTTAATAATATTTTTTTGCTGGGCCCAGTGGGGGGTAATTTTGGGGGAGGAAGGGGGAATCTTTTCCCCACTTTATAATTACGTTTTAGAGGTACAGGTAGGAATTTGTGAAGGTCTGCAGAAAAACCCCACTAAAAGGGGCGGGAAAAGACTAGAATTTACCAATCATTCTTTGGTTAGGTTAGGTTAGGGTTATTTTAGGTTAGTTTAATTATAGGTATGTTCAATATCCAGTGATAACAGTAAAAAAAATCATGGAAAACTCTGGTGTCAAAGTGTCACAGCGGCGTGGTTGGTGGGTGCCTTCCGGGAAATTTACCCTGTTTCTTATACAGAACTCATTTCCAAGAAAATAGAATATCAATTCGTAGGACATCCTGCATTAAGATATGACCTATTTTGGTTACCTTACAGCAATCCCTTCATATTTTAACTATTAAAATCTTCCCACAGTGTTTGAAATCATGGCAAAAAAGACAACAAAAAACATTGTTACAACATTAAATTTAAGCTAGATGTCAAAACCTACGCCAAAGAACACGTAATAGGTAGCTGCGCGGCATTTTGGTCCACCACCAACTGAAAAAATGATAAGGCATGGAGAAAACAAGAAGAGAGCTGAAAGCCGCTAACCATAGGACACACTGTCTCCGAAAGGGAAATTTTAAAGTGGCCAGAATTAGAAGAAGAATTAAAAGCCTGGGGGGAAGACAAAAGAATCTTGGCATTGCTGTATCCACCAAAATGATTATGCACCATGCAAGAGAAATAGCAATGACAGAAATATAAATGAGTTTAGAGGGTCAATATCATGGTGCTCCAGATTTATGAAAAGAAAAAAACTCTGCATGAGGACTAGAACAAGAATAGCCCAAAAACTGCCCACAGAATATGAAAATAAAATCATTGACTTTCATAGATTTGTGATTAATGCAAACAAGAAAAATAATTTTGACCTCTCAAAAGATAGGAAATATGGACGAAGCCCTCTGACATTTGATGACCTCAAACAAGACGGTTGAAATAGAGGCTAAAAATCTGTGACCATTAAAACCTGTGGCCATGAGAAAACGCACTACACAGTTGTTTTAGCATGTGTGCTGATGGCAACAAAACTGCACCTTTTATCATTTTTAAAAGAAGGACATTACCGAAAGAAAGAATACCAAATGGAGTTCATGTTTCATGTCCATACAAAGGTTGGATGGATGAGGGAGGAATGAAATTGTGGATAGAGAAAGTGGGTCCAGGCGTCCTGGGGGGGCTATTAAAGAAACCAGCATTATTAGTTTTTGGACCAATTTCGAGCTCATACAACTGATCTTGTGAAGAGGAAATTTAGACAACTAAAAAACCGTTGGCTGTAATTTCCCGGAGGCCTAACCTGTCAGTTTTCAGCCCTTAGACGTCTCGATCATTAAACCGTTTAAAGGTTTCATGAAGGAGGAGTGGAACAAGTGGATGCGTCTTCAGATTTTGAAGTGACATCTACTGGAAGAAGGAAGAGACCTCTATTACACAAGTGTGTGAGTGGCTAAACAGTTTTATGGAATCTGTAAAAAAAAAGGTAGTTGTGAAATCATTTAAAAAATGTGGCATCAGCAATGCCCCTTTATGGTACTGAGGATGATTTATTGTTTGAAGAAAATGATGATAACCCAGACTCTATTTCTGATAATTCAAGTGATGAAGAGAGTAATGTGGATGCCAGCAGTGACAATGAATTTTCAAGTCTGAGGATGCTGAAAATGATTTTCCAGGTTTTGCAAATGATGATTAAATACACCTTTAGGATGCCTTTTTTTTTTGTTTTTTTTCTACTTTTATTTCCCACGCTATTCACTATAGTACCAATTTATTATGATGGGATTATTATTTTTTTAGTTGCTTGCTATATACTAATACAATTTTTTTGTGTGCCTTGTTTGTACGTACTGTGCCTATGAAAAATATTAAACATTTTTTTTTCACTGTGTTGCCTGCTTTGAACCAGTTTAATTTACACAGATTTTTGCTTTGTTTGCATGTACTATATGGGGAATTTATTGCACAATGTTCGTGGCTGAATAAAACCCTTTAAAAAAAAAATTGTATGCATGTGCACATTGGAATTCACTCAAATTTAATGCATTGTCTTGCTTGGGTTTGCACCAGTCTTTTTAAAAATATTTTTTGGGTATTTGCATGTACTGTGTTTACAGGAAAAGTTTCATATTTAAGCAGTGTATAATATTGTATTTAGGTACATGTACAAAATTTTATTTTCCCTACAAAACCCTTTTTTAAAAAAATTCTTTT
>JACEEZ010023223.1:80000-115000 GCA_016584305.1 Chionoecetes opilio
CCTTGATTTCCAGAAAGCCTTCGATACAGTTCCCCATAAGCGACTCTTGACAAGCAAAGGGGCACTGGCTTAGGAGAGCATTATGTACTACATGGATTGGCGATTGGCTTTCAAATCGTAAACAACGGGTAGTAATAAATGGCGAGGCATCTGATTGGTTAGATGTTACTATTGAGGTGCCTCAGGGCTCGGTCCTGGGTCCTACTCTTTTTACTGATATATATCAATGATCTGGACTGCAGAATTTTCTCTAAAATATCGAAATTTGCAGATGACACCAAATTAGGCGGTAAAGCATATACTAGAGAAAACTGCGAACTCATACAACGTGATCTCGACAAACTATCAGTTTGGAGTGATAAATGGCTTTTTAAAATTCAATTCTGATAAAGTAAAGTAATGCATATAGGCAACGATAACTTCAAATATAACTATCAAATGCAAAATAAATCGTTAACTGAAGTACAGCAGGAAAAGGATTTAGGTGCAATCATCAGTAATGATCTTGAAACCAGTCTGCATTGCCTAGCTGCCAGTAAAAAGGCAGATATGATGTTGGGCTTCATTAAACGCAAATTTGAACATAAAACTCCGAAAGTAATGGCACGATTATACACGTCTTTGGTTAGGCCGCACTTAGAATATGCCGTTCAATTCTGATCGCCTTGTTTCGTAAAAGACCCAAGCCAATTGGAATCAGTGCAAAGAAGAGCAACCAACAAATTCCATCTATGCGAAACTCATCTATGAAGAAAAATGCGGAAACTTAATATGTTTTCCTTAAAGGATCGTAGCATCCGTGGGGACTTGATAGAAACCTTTAAGATCCTAAAAGGATTTGATGTTATTAATAAAGAGAACCTATTCGAACTTTCTCCTCAAGTGACAACAAGAAATAACGGTTTAAAACTAAACGGTCAACGTTGCATCACCGATCTCCGTAAAAATGGGTTTCAATGTTAGAGTTTGATCGATGGAACAAGTTACCAGCAAATGTTGTCGAAGCCCCGCACAATAACTACATTTAAAAACAGACTTGACGCACACTGTAAAGTAAATGGGTATTGATAGTGCCCTGCGAATTCATATTATAGTCCCCCGGATCGATTAGTGATAGTGATAGTTGTAGTTAGTATATTTCATATCCTATCATTCTTCACTACGAAATTTCCATGTCCCTATCTTCTTTAGGGACATGGTATCATTTTCCAACTGTTCCTCTTACATGTAGTTGATAGTTAGTAGTATGTAGTACAACAGATACCTTAGTTATGGACCAATAGGTCTCCTGGTGTCTGTTACTCCTATGTATTCCTATGTATTCCTCCTCCTGCATTATCTCCATTCTTTCTTCCTCACTACATTCCTTTTACCCTTTCCCTTTCTCTCTTCCTTCCTGTCTTCCTCTCTTCCCTTCAAAACTTGTGTTTCCTTTTTCCTGTCGCTATCTCGTTTTTCTTCCTCCCCTTTTCCTTTCAAGTTCCAAGTGAGATTTTCCTTCATTTACTTCATTTTCATTTCCCTCTTTATCAGATCCCGACACCACCCCTCTCTCTCTCTCTCTCTCTCTCTCTCTCTCTCTCTCTCTCTCTCTCTCTCTCGCTCTCGCTCTCGCTCTCGCTCTCGCTCTCGCTCTCTCTCTCTCCACACACACACACTCCGTAGTTCAGGTACTCCATAGTGTAGTGGCTAGCACTATTGGTTCGCAACCCGGTCCCGGGTTCGATCCCCGGGCGGAGCGAAGATAGATGGATGGTCTTCTTAATTAAAACCCGAGCCCCTGTCCACCCAGTAGTGAACGGGTACAGGGTGTTAGCCGCGGGTTTGTGACCCGCCTCCAGGGGTGTAGCTTTAAGCCAACACTAAGTAGCTACTATGGATGAATTATAAAATGTTGATAAGGAGACGGGGCCATACGAGTGTAGCTCAGGCCCTGTAAAATACAACTAGATGAATACTAGATGATCGAATACACACAGAGTATCACTTAGAAGATAACAAATACCAACACAAAGGATGGTAAGGTGGTTCACTTATAAATCATATACTGAACTTTTAACATTACCCTGACGTATACGTTTAGACCACAAATCAAGTTACAAAAATGCGACAGGAATTTCACTGGTTCTTTATATCTTTACTTTTTTTTTCTCACGAGGGATAGTGTTTTCAAGGACCAATAAAACCCTCAGGACACTCAAACAGACGGAGGTGGAACAAGGTATTTAGCGTTATCAAGGAGGTGGAACAAGGTATTGACGTTATCAAGGAGGTGGAACAAGGTATTGACGTTATCAAGGAGGTGGAACAAGGTAGTGACGTTATCAAGGAGGTGGAACAAGGTATTGACGTTATCAAGGAGGTGGAACAAGGTATTTGGGCGTTATCAAGGAGGTGGAACAAGGTAGGGGGACGTTATCAAGGAGGTGGAACAAAAGGTAGTGGACGTTACAAGGAGGTGGAACAAGGTAGTGGACGTTGTCAAGGAGGTGGGAAAAGGCTGTAAAGTTTTGCACAGGAAACACCAAATACGTCTTGATAGTTACGACAACTCTCGCACAAGACTTTTCTACAAATTTGGAGCTACATTCGCTGCTATTTTTTGGGAAAAATTGATAATTTTACTGAGATGTATAACATTTACTATTGTGGCGAGCCTTTTAAAAATTTAACTAAGATGAGGGTTTAACTACGATGCATAACAAATAAATAATACTGATCTGATTAAAGAAGAAAGGGCCGGGTGTCTGTAGTAATACGTAGGACCAATATTTATAATTTACGACATAATGTTCCTCTTTAAAATATATATACTGTGTCCAAGTCATTAGGATACAAGGGTGAACTTTGCAACAAACTTTGCCTATACAGTGCGCGGAATGCATGCCAATTCAGCTAAAGGGGCTCAGATTATAATCTGTAAAGTGCTTGTGGGCCCTTTGGACCCACGTATTGATGTTTTTAGTAGTAGTATATATTAGACAAAAATGTGATTGCAAACTTCAATCGGGGTTTTTGCTGTCGTTGGTCACTGGTCAAAGTGCCTCGGGGTAGACCACGTTCCGTGTGATTCCAACTCTTTGTGTTCCGTGTGACTCCAACACACACACACACACACACGCACACAAACGTCCATGAGTCTACTGAGTTTGTGGAATGCGACAAGACGTTACCGCAGAGTTTTTTCCTGTAATCTAATTCTCCTAAAGTGTTTTTAGCCCAAACCCCCCCTTCAAAATAATTCAATCGACATGGGGCCAAGCCGCTTACCACCTACGATTTATTTATGATTTTTTGAGCCTACTCTCATCAAAACTGAATTTGCAGTTTCGGCTACCCAAAACAGACAGACAGACAGACAGACAGGCAGACAGACCCCCCCCCCCTACACACACACACACACACACACACACACACCCACCCACACACACCCACCCACCCACACACACACACACACACACACACACACACACACACACACACACACACACACACACACACACACACACACACACACACACACACACACACACACACACACACGGCTACTCCTATAGTATATTAGATGGTAACTCCAGGCACTCTTACGATTATAGTTTCATGAATAAAGTTTCATTTGTGATGTAGAAAAAAATGGTAACGTAATGTAAATATGTAAGGGTAATCATACACTTCCTTGCTGTGAATAAAGCTAACTTCCACACATCTTCCGCCCCTACACATCGGCACGACCAGTGTTCCTACAATGATGTCTGTTCAGCTGACCTTAGCGAACTATGGGTCTGCTTGCATCTAGCTTGGTTTGTATCGCCATGTCCCTGCAATCCTTTTGTGTCATGGTTTATTTTTTTTCTTTACTTTCTCATCTATTTTCTTTTTGTCCACTTCGTATTTTTTCTGTGCATCTGCGTGTGTGTGTTTGCTTAAGATTCCATGCCACGACTGATCTGTATTTTCCTGAACTTAACCTTTGTAGCCTTAACCCTCCCGGTAAGAGCTTCGGGCTCATAGTGACTGATCTTTGGGTAATACTGGGATCTCACTTACAACCCACACTCCATCTCTTGCACAAGGGGGACGGTAACCGCCTGCAATTGTCAGTGACAAATCTTCGGGAGCATGCGGGGATCAAACGCCTGACCGCAAAATGGCTTGCGTGGCGCTTTAATGCACTTAAACCATGCAGGCGGTGCGATCAGTTAATTGTCAGGGTTATATTTTTTCAGTTTCTTCGGGTTCTCTCTCTCTCTCTCTCTCTCTCTCTCTCTCTCTCTCTCTCTCTCTCTCTCTCTCTCTCTCTCTCTCTCTCTCTCTCTCTCTCTCTCTCCTCTCTCTCTCTCTCTCTCTCTCTCTCTCTCTCTCTCTCTCTCTTCTCTCTCTCTCTCTCTCTCTCTCTTTCTCTCTCATTGCTATCAGGTATGCCCCAGATATGATGGAGTTGCACCTCGCAATTATCGCCTCTGAGCCGCTGGCCAAGGTACAAACCCCGTGCGCGAGGCGTCCTTTCCCGACTGGTTCGTTGTTGGTTTTCTTCGCGGATCATTAGGAGGGCCATTGCACCGTGTCATTACTGCAGCAATCATCTTTTCTTCCCGCCCCCTTGCACACGTCCTGTTTTCATTTGCAATGATTCATATCCGCGATGATATATAGCGTGTCACCAAGTTTTATACGTTTTATCAGTTTTATTACAGTTTTATACAAGTTTAATTGTTTGAATAGTGTTATATCGTAAAAATCACATGCTCGAAAATACTAGCACAGTATTCTCGCGGGGAAAATTAGACTTAAAATTTTTAAGAGAACATTACATGAGGGAACGAGATACGTTATGGATAATTTGTATAGGAAGGGGGGAAAAAAAAACGATTGAACGTGAGACAATCGAATTGTGGTGTCTGGATAGGGTTGAGGTAGTGGGGACCATGTTATGTCCCAGCACACTATGAAGAGAAGGCGAGAGATGCTCACAGGATCGTATCAGTACGGATAGAGATGCTGTCAGAACGCGGTCGAGAACTCGTGTCATCCACCGAGGTGCAGATTTAGAATTATTATGGAGAAAAAGAGAAAGTAAAGTTGTCCAATTTCGTTATACCTTGTTTTTTCATTACTCGCGTTCTTCTCTAAAATGGAAAGTCACATTTCCCTTTTGAAATAATCCTTGCTACACTGAGCTAAGTTTTGATACCTCTATTCTTTTTACCTAAATCTTACTATTATTTTCCACATTTAACCCTTAACACTAAACCAGACTACAAACATTAGGCAAACACGAACCAGATATATGGACACTTCTATTCCTTTTCACATTGACCACTTACTAACGTTTGGCCTTTCCTTCCATTTCCATTACCATATTTCCCCACCACAGTTTTCACCGTCGTGCCTTCTCACAGCCTCCCTTCATATCCTAGTTTATATTTCCCTTAGGCTGTGATGCTTCCGACACACGGCATCATCCTCACTACTACTGCCTATTGAGTCCTAAAGCGTTGTGTGCCACTTCTTTTCCTTCCTGGACTCTGCCAAGACGCTCTTAGCGGAATACACGACGCCCTGGGCTGCAGGTTTGCAGGAGGCTGGTTCCCTTGGAACCTTAGTGGTATTAGTCACTTAGGGTTTAATTTCTAGTCTTGTTCATATTAATTCATATTATACTGTCTGATGGATATCCGATTTCAAATGTCTGTGCTGTTGCGAATCTTACCTCAATGAGTATTAGTATTATCATTATTATTATTATAAGATATGAATTAAGGAGGAAAAAAAGAGAAAAGTAGCGAGGGAAAATATACGTATCTGGATTAAAAAAATGAGGAAAAGATGCTAGAGTAATATAGAAGTATTAAATCGTCTCCTTCATTCTCGTAATATGATGATGATGAAGTCACTTATGTTTGTTTTTTGTTAAAGTTTTATAGTAGTTTGGTGTATTGGAACTCATCTTGCTACCGTCTGTGATGTCGGCCTCAATGTCTGTGGCTGTTACGGATCTGTAATTATTTATGAGATTGAGACCGCGTCTGCCTCACTCCATCAAACGTTCCGCTGCTTCGTTGCCTCATTCCCCTGCAACATGAGCTCTCTCCCGCCACTTCCCTTCACGATTTTCCGCAGATATTGTATTGTGGATGATGATCGGCAAAGATATAAAAGCTCATAGTATAATGATTAGTAATAAGCTTGAGATATGATGATATGGCAAAGATAAACATGATAATCACACTGAGAGGATTAATACTAAAATGAGAAAAATGATGATAATGGCAGAGATGAAAAAATGATATAATTATAATACCAATTAAATCGATTTTTGAATAAATACTGATGATATTATAATAAGTAAGGATATAATGAATGATAGTAAATAATGACTTAATGGAAATCATTGACAAAAGTAATGACGATTGTGTATTGGTATGTAAATTAATACTTGAGTTGTGATGTGCACGGATAGTTTTGTGTTATCTATTTCTGAAATTCGGATATCATGTGCCGCAAATTGGTTTTTAAAGTTTCTTAACTAGACGGGCCGTAATGTTTGTAAGCTCCTTTCAGATAACTTTTTTTTATATCTCCCCATAGCAGAAAGAAAATATACCGATTCTCTGACGTTGTTTTTTAAGAGTTTCACTTTTGTTATCCTTTGTTGGGTTTTTTTTTGCCCAAACTGGGTACATGAGTTTAGAAAAAAAGACACGTAGCTATAAATGTAAACTTTTTTTGGGTAATTTATTTTACGTGTATCAACATTGTGACCTCGTGTCTGCAAGCTGGGTGACGTTGATCCGCTTTAATTAGAGAATCTAAATACTCACTCTCTCAAGCGATTAACTTAGTGGCGAGTTCATAGCCAGGGCATTAGATAGCTGATTACTTTAAATTAGTTCCATTAATCAAGTTAACAAGTATTGCCTCAGGTAGAAGGAAAATATTATCAGACTTTTCCTCACTTGAAATGTCCAATTGACATTTGTCTAATATGGCTCTGACTTCCATGAACATAATGGTAAATGAAAGTCGATCCACCTCTTTAATGACTTAGTTTTCTCACCAGTATTGCATTACAATAGTGGCATCATCATTTGACGGTGGGGAGAGCAGCTTTACCGAGGAATTATCATCGAGTAATATGGTTATAATAAGCACTGATCCTGTCACGGATACAGTTTTGTTTTCACTTTGATCCAAGCTGTGGCAAGCTGTAGAAATTTTGTGTAATGTTTTTCCAGTGGTTCTTATTGTAAAATTGTTAAATTAATTCTACATCAGAACTGCTAACCAAAGTATGCGTCCGGGGTCCCCTGGCGACTTGAATTTTTGACTCACTATTTTCCCACCGACAAGATTGTTCGAAAACAATTCTTTAACTCATAAAAAAAAATATCGGGATAGAAAGCCGAATCGCTATAGAAATCGAAGTCGTAAAATCTCGCGTATGACATTTATGGAACCAAGCAAGTCCTTCAATTCCCCTGTGAAAAAGCCGGGGTCCGTTGCCCGCGTTGTGCGCCCACTTAGGCAAAAAACACTCTGTCAAAACTTGATAAAATAGGTATCGGAATAGCACGATATGTGAAGTGGAAAATAAAATACACGACAAAATTTAACTGTAGGTGACTGTTTTTGTTCCCTTACAACTAGAAGCTTGGTCCCACTGGGCAGCAGCGTGGCGGTAATGCAGGATTGAAACCTTTGGTCTCACAATGCTGCGAGGCCAACTCCTACATGTTCCCTTCGTGCGGCCTCAGGACGTTGGGACAGTGGTTGCCACTCTCCCTCCCCCAGCCCGGCCTCACCTGCCCCTTTCAGAACAGCTATTCTAAAATTAGGTTCACCAATTATCTCGTAAAAAGTATTTACCGTGCCTAATATTAAACCATTCATGTTAATGCCCTGTTAACCTGTGTCGCCAATATGTTGAACGAGAGAATGAAAACTGCAACAATGTTTGAGCATACCGGGGGGGGCAATAACAAGGTTTGTTTAGTTTACGAAACAGTTGAAATACTGAAAAAAATAGATGTTATTTGCTAAACATTGTTCAAGACTGTGTTGTTATAGGGCTTTTGCTGGTGAAGAACAAATATCTTAACAGGTACTAAGCTTTCATTGATTTAATTATAATGTCTGTGGCGGCGTCATAGGTAAAAGTCGTTGATTATTTGCGGAGAGGTGACCGTGATCCTCGAGAACATGAAGCAGAAGCAGCAATCAACGTGTTGCTGAGGGAAATACTGTGAATTACTAGAGGGAGACTGCAATAACTGGCGTCACAGCCTCGTCGGGGAAATTTCGCCGCGCCTCCGCCCGAATTCCTTGTTTTGCTCCGCCGTGAAAAGGTTCTGATGAGCTGCATCTGATATTTAGTGTTCCTCCTGAAGCTGATGTTTATGTTCCTCTGAAGCTTGATGTTTAGTGTTCCTCCTGAGCTGATGTTTTTAGTGTCCTCCTGACAGCTGATGTTTAGTGTTCCTCCTGAAGCTGATGTTAGTGTGTCCTCTGACGCTGGATGTTTTAAGTGTTTCCTCCTGAAGCTGATGTTTGTGGTTCCTCTGAGCGATGTTTAGTGTTCTCCTGAAGCTGTGTTAGTGTTCCTCCTGAAGCTTGTTTGTATGTTCGCTCCTTGAAGCTGGTGTTTAAGTGTTCCTCCGAAACTGATATTTTAGTGTCCTCCATAGAGTCTGTTGTTTAGTGTTCTCCTGTAGAGCTGATGTTGAGTGTTCCCCTGAAGCTGTGATGTTTTAGTTGTTCTCCTGATCGGATGTTTAGTGTTCCCTCTAGCTGGTTTTAGTGTTCCTTCCTAAGCTGATGTTTAGTGTTTCCTCTCCTAGCCTGGTGTTTAGTGTTCCTCCTGAAGCTGATGGTAGTGTTCCTCCTGAAGCTGATGTTTAGTGTTTCCTCCTGAAGCTGATGTTTAGTGTTCCTCTCCGAGCTGTATGTTGTAGTGTTCCTGCGCTGAAGATGATGTTTAGTGTTCTCTGAGGCTGTTGTTTAGTGATTCCTGTCTGAAGCTGATATTTAGTGTTCCTCCTGAAGCTGATGTTTTGATTCCACTATCCTCCTAATCTCCTGAAGCTGGTGTTGTTAGTGTTCCTACGCTCGTGCCTTAAGCTGATGTTTATGTTCCTCCTTAAAGCTGATGTTAGTGTTCCTCCTGAAGCTGATGTTTTAGTGTTCCTTCCTGAGCTGATGTTTAGTGTTCCTCCTGAAGCTGATGTTTAGTGTTCCTGCCTGAAGCATAGGTAAGTTTAGTGTTCCTCCTAAGCTGATGTTTAGTGTTCCTGCACGACTGCACGCTGATTTTTAGTGTTCTGCACCTCCTGAACTGGTGTTTAGTGTGTTCCTCGCTGGAATCTGAATGTTTAGTGTTCCTCCTGAAGCTTGGTGTTTAGTGTTTCCTCCTGAAGCTGATGTTGAATTGTTTCCTCCTGAAGCTGATGTTTGTGTTCCTCCTGAAGCGATGTTAGTGTTCCTCCTGAAGTCTGATGTTAGTGTTCCCTCTGAAGCTGATTGTTTAGTGTTCCTCCTGAAGCTGATGTTTAGTGTATCGCTCCTGTCGCTGATGTTTAGTGTTCCTCCTGAAGCTGATGTTTTAGTGTTCCCTGAAGCTGATGTTTAGTGTTCCTCTGAGCTGGTGTTGTTTAGTGTTCCTCCTGAAGCTGATATTTAGTGTTCCTCCTGATAGCTGATGTTTTAGTGTTCCTCCTGAAGCTGATGTTTAAGTGGTTCACTCCTGAAGCTGATGTTTAGTGTTCCTCCTGTGAAGCTGATGTTTGTAGTGTTCCTCCTGACGCTGGTGTTTAGTGTTCCTCCATGAAGCTAGATGTTTGTGTTCCTCCTGAAGCTGGTGTTTAGTGTTCCTCCTGAAGCTTTGATGGTTTTAGTGTCCTCCTGAATCTGATGTTTAGTGTTCCTCCCTGAAGCTGATGTTTAGTGTTCCTTGAGGCTGATGTTTAGTGTTTCCTCTAAGCTGATGTTTATGTTCCTCCGAAGCTGGTGTTTTTTAGTGTTCCTCCTGAGCTGATATTTAGTGTTTGCTTCTCCGCTATAGCTGATGTAATATGTGTGTGTGACAGAAACTAGAAAAGACTGGTGTTTAGTGTTCCTCCTGAAGCTGATTTTTTTGTTCTCCTAGCTGATGTTTAGTGTTTCTCCGAATCTGATGTTTAGTGTTTCCCTCCTGAAGCTGATGTTTATGTTCCGCTGAAGCTATGTTTAGTGTTTCCTCCTGAAGCTGGTGTTAGTGTTCCTCCTTAAGCTGATGTTTAGTGTTCCTCCTGAAGCTGATGTTTTAGTGTTCCTTCCTGAAGCTGTGTCTAGTGTTCTCCTGAATGCTGATGTTAGTGTTCCGCCCTGAAGCTGGTGTTTAGTGTTTCCTCCTGAAGCTTGATGTTAAAGTGTTCCTCCTGAAGCTGATGTGTTTAGTGTTCCTCCTGAAGCTGGGGGGGGAAAATTTTTTTGGTTTAGTGTTCCCTCCTGAGCTGATGTTTTAGTTTCCCTCCTAGCTGATGTTTAGTGTTCCTCTGAAGCTGATGTTTAGTGTTCCTCCTGAGCTGATGTTAGTGTTTTCCTCCTGAATCTGATGTTTTAGTGTTCCTCCTGAAGCTGATGTTTATTGTTCCCTCCTGAGGCTGTGTTTAGTTGTTCCTCCTGAAGCTGATGTTTAGTGTTCCTTCTGAGCTGATGTTTTAGTGTTCCTCCTGAAGCTGATGTTTATGTTCTCCCTGAGCTGGTTTAGTGTTCCCTGAAGCTGATGTTTAGTGTTCTCCTGAGCTGATGTTTAGTGTTCCTCCTGAACTGATGTTTATGTTTCCTCCTGAAGCTGATGTTTAGTGTTCCTCCTGAGGCTGATGTTTGTGTCCTCATTGAAGCTGATGTTTATGTTCCCCCTGAAGCTGTTGTTTAGTGGTTTCCTCCTGAACTGATCTATTTCTGAATTGATATTCTTATTCCAGAGTAGTTCACAGAAAAAATGTTTATGAGGCAAGTTAAATTTTATCAGGGGGGACAAAATTCGAATCCTGATAATACATTTAACTTTACTAAAACATTCATGGTAAAAGGAGAAACAAATTGCATTACTTACTATACGGCTTACCTCCCATTCTTAGATAACATACCCATATCCGCTCTTTATACGTTACATAATGTTGAGATAACCACTCCGGTATGTGCTCGTGCTTTATGCTTAAATCGCACTCACATTTCATATTTTTTAAATCAAAATGAAAACTAGCAGAGTATTTCCAGGAGTAACTTATGATGGCAGCGGATACTCACCCATCCATGTACTAGTTGGTGATGATCTGCAGTATCCTGGCGGGGTCCAGGCGAGGGGCAGGTAGTGTGACGGGAGGCAGGACGCATGTGGGGGTGGGGAGGAAGGGATAGAGGCAGACAGGGGGAGATAAAAGTTTAGGGGGGTACACAGGGTAGATGAAGAGTTTGTTGGGAGTGCCCAAGGTAAGTTAGAACATATCCAAGTACTGCTACTAGACTTGTAATCTGGTATTAGTCATAGAAGCAGGAACGGCAGAAGAGTGATCCAGGAAGGTGTGGCGCCTCATAGAAAATCCGTCTTAGGTCAGGATAGAATAACGTAGAGGCATGTATGGAAGTCATGTTTTTTTCTTGTCGAGCAAAGAACCTGCATTTGTCAAGGGGAGAAACAACCAGAAGCGAATGAATGAAGATAGGAAAGGACATAGGATTTCCCGCTTTGGGAAGGATATAGGGCGCCTTTAGGGAGAGAGAGGAAGATATAGGTCGCCTTTAGGGGATAGAGAGGAAGGATATAGGGAGCCTTTAGGGAGAGAGAGGAAGGATATAGGGCGCCTTTAGGAGAGGAGGAAGGATATAGGCCGCCTTTAGGGGAGAGAGACGAAGGATAGAGGGCACCTTTAAGTAGAGAGAGGAAGGATATGGGCGCCTTAGGGAGATAGAGGAGGATATAGGCGCCTTTTAGGGAGAGAGAGGAAGGATTATAGGGCGCCTTTAGGGAGAGAGAGGAAGGATATTGGGCGCCTTTAGGGAGAGAGAGGAAGGAAAGGTAACGCGGCAACTTGAGATTGCTTACGTGTTTATCCTCCCCGACCCACCTCCTCAATTCCCTTGCCTCACTGAGCCTCGCGATCCACGTCTCTCTTGGAGGTTTAGGACGCGGCTTCCCTTGCTGTGACCTGCCCTCTCTGGTGTCTGTGCCTCACCCACAAGCGACCTCTCGGGCAGGACTTTTATTTTGTTTTCTTAGCACGTTTTTATGTTTGTTTTCTGTTATGCGCGATTATTACAACGATATACCACTTTTTTAAGGTTTTCTGTTACAGGTAAACACTATAGAAAGAACCACCGATGTTATGTGTTAATATTGAAGAGATAGTCATTGTTGCGCCGCTCATTCATAACAAACACTGTGATCTGTTGTTCCTTGGTCAGTAGTTCTCATTGCGAAGAAAGTGTTGATTCTAGGCATCACGAAGGATCTTAATTAACCTTACAGACAGTAAAAACAAAGGGCTGAAATCAGTACTGGTGTTCGCTCCTATGCATCTCAGTTGATAATATGAAACGACGCTTAAAATTCCTCACCTACGAAACTGGAGAAGCTTTTAACATTTGTATTCTATGTGTTGTGTAATGAAAAAAAATGTATAAAATCGAGGGTTTAAGTTGAAATACCCTTTTGTCCTCTTTTTCCTTCCCTTTCTGCCCTCTTTCTCCCTCCGTTTCGGTCTCTTTCTCCCCCTCTTTCCCCTCTTTCCCCCTCCTTTTCTCCCTCTTTCCCCCTCTTTATCCCTCTTTCTCCATCCTTTTCTCCCTCTTTCCCCCTCTTTGTCCTTCCTTTTCTCCCTCTTTATCCCTCTTTCTCCCTTCTTTTCTCCCTCTTTCCCCCTCTTTGTCCTTCCTTTTCTCCCTCTTTCTCCCTCCCTTTCTCCCTCTTCCTCCCTCTACACCCCTCAACCCACCTGTTTGTCTCCCACTTGAGTTGATTATTCCCGCCCGTGCGGCACCTGTCTCCGCCTCTTTAAGGTGAAGGGAAGGAAGGGGTCGCCAGTCCTGTCGTTTTCGAGGTCACTGGTCGATGTTGTTCCCATTAGGCCCCTCCACGAAGCTGTCGTTTTTTTTTGTTGTTGCTGTTTAGTGCAGTTTTGTTGTGTTGCGTGTGGTAGTGTAATGGGGTCTGTTGTAAAGGATTCAAATTCACGAATGGTTGTCTTTTACTTCACTTCTCTCCCTCCCCCCCCCCTCTCTCTCTCTCTCTCTCTCTCTCTCTCTCTGTCTCTCTCTCCTCTCTCTCTCTCTCTCGTCTTCTCATCTCTCTCTCTCTCTCTCTCTCTCGTCTCTCTCTCTCTCTCTCTTCTTCTCTCTCTCTCTCTCCTCTTCTCTCTCTCTCTCTCTCTCTCTCCTCTCTCTCTCTCTCTCTCTCTCTCTTCTCTCCTCTCTCTCTCTTCCTCCTCTCTCCTCCTTCTCTCTCTTCTCTCTCATACCATGCACACCCCCACCCACCCACCACACCCCACCCACCACCCACCCACCCACGACCACCCACCCACCCACCCACCCACCCACCCACCCACCCACCCACCCACCCACCCACCCACCCACCCACCCACCCACCCCCCACCCACCACCCCCCACCCACCCACCCACGCCACCCCCCCCCCACCCACCCCCCCACCCACCACACACACACACACACACACACCAAAAACACACTACCACACACCACACACACACCACACAAGGGCAACTGATAATATTAGATTTGGAACGGGACAATACCGCATAGCTCTTTTCCTGAAGGGTTACAACTAGTAAATCCAAACTAGGTAAAATACGCACACACAGGATAGATATATAGATAGATAGTTTATTGAACTCACAGTGTACTAAATCTTAACATAACCCATAATCTTATAACAATACATCTGTTAGTCCTAATATAAGCCACACAATAATGCAATCTGCATCCACAGAATTATATAAAACAAAAACAACATCAATTGTCCGTTGCACTAACAGTGCAGGAAATATCCATGACACACATACCTACTGCATACCAGTGCAAATATCATGAATATTTTACACATTCATAATGGCTATATTTCCGTTAAATAGCTCACCTAAACAAGTTAGGCCTACTTTCCTGCTAAATATTGTGTTGATACAGAACAATTTTCACAACAGTCCTCGTCTGTACATCGCCGACAAACACAGTACGTTCCTCCAGTGGCAACCGGCCTAGGCCCCCCTATTCCATCTTCCAGTCTCAACACACACTTATGACTGACACTCGGAAACGAGTGATGGATCCTGTATCGGTCGTCCGGACCTTGTGGCTGTCCCTGTACACACTTGTGCACTGTAAGGCCGAGTTTATGCTGCGGTACCACGGCGCACGCACCTTGACCCACTGGAAGAGCGATGCGCTCATGCACCTTTAACCAGAGGCCATGCATGTCGGCACGTTTTACCAATAAACTCTGCAATAGTCCGCTCATTGCCGTGTTGCTCTAGTGACATTTCTATAGTAAACATTAATGGATCATTCCGTTATATGAGATCTTTCCAAAGCTAGCTTAGAATAAAAGTGTGCTGCTTTAATCTGAATAGTCCAGCAGTGAAGGGTATCCTTAACTCAGCGTAACAAGTCTTGTTCGGGTTGACTTTCTCACACCAACAGCTGTTTTGAGTGCCAGTTGTATAAACAACTTGTACTTGGCTTTAAATCGGCTCCCTCCCCATCCATCGCAGCGTACAGTACGCAGACATTAACTCCGCATCAACACCCTCCGTTTCAATTCACCACAAACCGTACATCGTTATTCTTATGAACAAATGACACAAAACTTCAGTGGCAATACCTAATTTTGTTCTTGCTGCAACCATGAGGCGGACAATACCGAGCCGTCGCTGGTGGAAAGGCGAACCCGAGGTAATAATAGGACTTGCACGGAACAATAACGAGCCCGTCCACCGCAGTGGTTCCGCGTCCAACCTCTTACCTACAAATCAGAAAATTTGGTCTCATTTTCATTAATGGTCATCCCATGCTCGCTACAAAACTCCTTCATATCCTAACCTTGTTGATCATCCCCCCTGCTCGTAGCCAGCAATACAGGTCCGTCCATCACACCGTGTGTGGAGCCGCCTAAGACCCCGTCAGGCGCACTACCTCGCCTTGAAGCATTCTGATAAGTTTCGTTCATGAATCTATAAACAAGATACAGGAGGTGGTGAGCCCTGTCTGACCCCGAGGGTTGCGGTCATGACGGCCCCGCCGATCACTGAACTTCATCTCACGGTCCTACTGGCCACAAGTGCCGCTAACATTAACATTTCCACACCCTAGCCGCTTCAAGATAGTATAATTTGCCACGCAGGGACCATATCATAGGCTTTAACTAAAGTCCACAAAAGTTTACAACACTTAAGTTTTTTTCCGACGCGCCATGTCGGTGAGGAGCCGCAGCAAGACGATGTGCTATGTACACCCACGCTTACTCTGGGCTCCGGCCCTGCTCACGGAATGGGCTGAACCACAGAGTTAATCTGTAGCAAGGACCATGTCGAATATTACTAAGTGAGTTTTCACACTATTCCTCTGTAATTGTCACATCCAACCTGTTCCCTCTTTTACAAATCGTAAAGACCTTTGCTCTCACCCACGACACGGGTACATGCCAGACAAAAACAACCGTGTTAAACATTGAGGTAATGGTCACAACCGCTGTGGCAGGTAACTGGTTAGAACACCAGGACTGAGGCCGTCCGGCCCCCACGCTTATCCACTTTCAGTTTCTTAATTTGCAATTCAAACTTCTGCAGGAGAGATAGGGTCATCCAGCAATGGTATTGTCACATCAGTGCTCACATTCAGGGGGGGAGTACAGGAAGTGGGATTTCACACACGCTCAAAATGAATTTTAAAATCCTCCTCACTCGCGATCTTCATTGTCACGTTCGCTGCTTCAGAATTCCTTTTCGCACTGATACCTTCCATACCTGTCATCATCGGTGTCAACTCACAGCCTTTCCTACTACCCAAGAGCAGGTCACCCTGGCCTACACCTGGGTCGGGGCAACCTGGGGTTGCTACGCTCCCGCACACTCGTGACAGAACTCAGGGACGGCCATTCTTAGCATAGACATTGACATCATCATTTACACTGTTATTAGGAATATTCACATATTTAATATTCTCACAAATTTTTTTCTGTCCTATTGAAAATCTAATGTGGTTTCTTTGCCACACGCACCCTCACGGCGCTGCCATATACCTGCGTGGTCTCCCAGCCATGGAGGCTCTGGCGCAAGAATATGTGTCCAGACACGTCCAGGGAGGGCTTGGTTTAATGCTGGATAGGGCGTGATCAGATGGAGTCTGTCCTCGTATGACTGTAAAACTCACGAACGATTTCACTAACTCGGGACAGGAGAACACGTTCCACCTCAGACACCATGGTTCGCGCTTCCTGTACGTGTTTACTACTCATGAATGTTTGTCTCGTGTCTTTCAGTTATTCAATCTAGTAGCTTATTATCTAACAAAATGGATGACAAAAATTGGATCAAAATTCAGCATTTCATTCATCCAGGCCTATATCGTCCTCAATGTCGGGTAGGAAATGTTCATACAGGCAACTCGTACGCTGTACTAGTCTCGCACGCAGCCTCCCAACCTGGCATTCATGTCACCCATAATAATTATCAGTTCCTCAGATATTTATGCATAATCTTTCTCCTGGATTGCAGGCAAGCATGATGGGAGTACATATTGAGAGTCACATTGGGGGGATATATCAAAAAACCTAACATCACTTCCTCGACCTTACAAGCTGCAATCATATTTTTGATCACCTATATCTAAATCAATGTCATGTAGCAAATCACTACATATTTGTTCTTAACAAGCACCACAAGTCCACCTCGTCTGTTGTGCCCACTGACTTTCAACGATAGGGTTCACATAGCCTGGCAGTCCGCACGGTAAAGTTGTCCTTCACTTCACTCAATGTAATATTCATAACTCACTTAACATACATATACACAGTTGACTTTCTAGCTTTGTCATACACGGTAATATTCCATGTATTATTCTTATGTCTCTTATACACTGTGGTCTATTTAGAAACGTTGGGTTCAGCTAATCGATGACGTCACCGTCGCTGTAAGCTTGCGCTGCCGGGTGTCCCCAGCTAATGTCGCAGCCCACGTTCTCCGGCCTCTCCTTCTCTCTGGCCTCGGCCTCGCTAGTCGCTGCCACCCTTCCTGAACCCGGGTGTACGTCCTTCTTAACATAACTCGTGGCGATTTCTCTCCGGATGTCTTGAATGTTTGGCACTGGCGAGACCCGCGGACCGCGTAATCATGATCCGCGTATGGTCATGCAGCAGGGGGCGGTTGCGGCGGTTCCCGTCAGGCGCCGCGTCCGAGCCTGCGGGCTGACACTGCCGCCCGCCACGCCAGCCACGCCTATCTTGCCCCCAAACTCGGGTCCAGCTTGTTCGGCGTCAGTGTGGCGGCCGTCAAGCGCCTCGCCCTCTTCCGGCAGCCCCAGCACCACACGTTCTCTCTCGATCCTTCCGGTCCGATCTCCAAGAGCGCTGTTGCTTGGCGATAACTTCAGCTTGCTTGTCACTCGCTTCGTGTAGCTCAGTCAAAAGTTCGTGGCGACGAAACTTTTCAGGCGATGTTTGACTCTTCCTCAACTCTGTCACTATCTTCATCGACAGCATTCAGCTTTCTCCTCCAGTGACTTCACATCGGTGTTTCATCCTCCTCTTCAGCGGCTAAGATAGTGTCAATCAGCTCTTCTTTATTATTCTTACCAGCTGAGTGGCGCTGCATCTTCTTCAACTCAGTAGTCCGTTTTGCCATGTCGGTGACTTTAATATTTGCAGTAGGGTGATGAGGAGAGAGGGGCAGGCCGCACTGTACTAGCAGCCAAATGCCGTCCCACAATGCTTGAGTCACCATAGGTCATGCGATGCGCGCAAAAATCCGGACAGGATCGCAGGGGGTTGTAGTCTGAATTACTGGAATTTTCCACGACTTTTTTTTTTCCACCCACACGCACACGCACACCACCACACACTTTTCTAATTTCCCTCTCTTACCGTCATACTTGATTGTCTTGGCATTGGACCCAAACACTTCTCTGCACCCTTTACTGATCCTGTCTACCCCTCGCCTCACTCCCTGTGCTGGACGCGCGACCACAGCCATTCTCCGCCTTGTTCTGCCCCCGTGCCGCCTTCTCTTTCTTCTACTTCCCTTAAACCCCTCATTTAATCCGTTTCCCATGTTTGACTCTGGTAAAACCAATAGCAGGTCCAATATACAATTCGTTCACTCGATACTGTATTTTCCTTCACTGTCCTATAAGACGGTCATGGGTTTATCGTACTAAAGCAGCAGTGAAATATAGTATATGACGTGGGGATATATACATGCAATAGCGATGGCGCAAACTCTTCTGTGTGTTTTTTTGTTTTCCAATAAATTCGGCCTTGCCAGCAGGGAAGGGACAGCCGCCGTTCCTTTGCTCTCAACAATAAGTCTTGGGCAAAGAAGCGTGGGCGTCTCCATACAAGCCTTGCAACTCCACAACCTCGGGACAAAAAAACCTGCTGCTGTGAATTATGACACCTTCCATTCTTGAAGTGTTCAGCGAATGGTATTTGTTTTTTATTATAATGTTGGAGATGGAATCCTATCACATGTTCACCATAAAGCACCACAAGCCTGAGTGTGTTCAAATCACTGTGTTACAACTTCCGCGTGGTGTGCAGGCGGCCCTTGGCGTGACTCGGTGCCGTCACAAGCCTCACTCCGCCGCGTGCGTCCCGCCACTCATAAAGATACGTACATTATCCACAAATACCGAGCAGGGTAAAGGGAAAAAAGGAATTGACATCGACACTCTAGTCTGGCATGACCAGGACAGGATCCAGACAGGATGTTGACGTAACCTTCCCAGATCGATGAAGAATGTAGACTTTTTCCCTATCATTGAAGTAATATAATTGCCGCCATCAGATTTTTTTTAAACAATCGGTTAAGTTACATCGCAAAATGGTGTGTGGTAACAATATTGTGCGTCATTGATTTGTTTAAGATAAACATCATTTAATAATTATGTTTCCACTCCCCTGAATCATGAACGCATACAATAACCATGTACACATTGTACAGGCTGACATGCATGTAAAAAATAGAGAATGGAAAGTTCTGCAAATTAGATGTGCGTGTGTGTGTTTTTGAGTTGAGTTTTAATGTTAATTAGGAAAGTGAGAAACTTCTAGGAAATATTTGTAAATTTTTTCCCGGGGACCGAGTTAACACAGCCGAGTGTTACCTGCGTGGGAGGCTTTACCTGTGTGCTCCCCCAGCCCGGCGTGTTACCTGCGTGGGAGGCTTTACCTGTGTGCTCCCCCAGCCCGGCGTGTTACCTGCGTGGGAGGCTTTACCTGTGTGCTCCCCCAGCCCGGCGTGTTACCTGCGTGGGAGGCTTTACCTGTGTGCTCCCCCAGCCCGGCGTGTTCCTGGCGGCCCGTCAATTACAACAACTGCAAATTATATGAAATTGTTGTAAGTTCGTAGTTTCCTGAATATTGAATACAATGTTTTATCTTGTTTATTCGCACACGAGACAACGTCACACCAGGGTTAGTCAGTGACCGCGTCCCTCCGTGAGTAATACACACCACAAGCTCCCAAGGCCCCATCAATACCCCCTGACCTCCACTTTGGGCACGCGGTATGTACACTAGGGTGAAGCAGGTCATTATCTACTCAAGGCGGACAGACATCACCGTGCACACTTTTAAAGATCACAGGCAGGAACGTGTGGTTGGGTTGGTGGCGCCGGTTTAAGGTGAAGCGGCCTTTATTTTGTTATTAGGATTTATCGCTCGCATTGCCCAAGGGATCGTAACCGTCTCCCCTTAGTGCCGACCCCTGACATGGCACGGAGGGAGAGGTCAGGGAGGAAGGCTGAGGCTCGAGTGCTGTGTCAAAACGAACCTCAGATTGTCATGGGATCCTATATGTTTGAGCCCGAGTACGAGGTGGATGAACAGGTGTTAGCAGAGCCTGAGGTTCAGCAGGAGGACCTGGCACTTCTCCAAAACATGGATTGGTAAATAAGGTTAAACCATGTGTGTGTGGGAATCACAATGAAGGTACTTTCGAGAAAATCCTATGGTTAGTTTTGGAGCTACAGTCAAACGTCATTACTCGGAAACCACATACTAGCATTAACTACAGCATAGAGTTGGAAAATATGCGGGCGGGAAGGCAGAAAGTGTGACAGCCACACCACCACAGGGTCTCTCACCACAGGGCACGGCCACTCCACAACTGAGTCACTATCTTACGGGGGGCGCCGCCCTTGTCCAGCACACCCGTGTACACAGGCTCACCTCACACTCGTCGTCCCAACCCACACACTGGGTAGCCGACTAGTCGCGCTGCACACTCTCACCCAGTCTTTCACCCGCTGTGTACCCTCGCTACACACCGTTTCTCAACACAACTGCTCGCCCCAACACACTATAGGCGTGTATCACCCTACACACGCCACTCCTTTCCGTGTGCAAACTTTTCTCGAAAGGCACAGCTGTCTTGCTGCACCCATAAAGGATGCATGCATGTGGCATATAGCAAAAACAATCTATCAGAAACACCCAAATATCTTCAAGTACTATATTTATCTCTGCGTTTACGTGCCATCGCGGGAAGAGGAGCCTCCCTTTCGCTACGTCATCGAGCCTGAGCCTGAGCGTCTGCAAACCTTGAGAGTGTTTTGAGAACTCGGGGAATTTGCAGATTTTGATTGCGGATTATTTTAAAACGGCTGACTGGATACAAAAAGTGACGACGTATTGTTGATATACTCGTTAATGGCTATGATTTGATTGCATTAAATCAGGAATGATGAAATGGTCTGGACGATTACTTTAAAGGAATTTAGGTAATAATGGCACAGGTAAAAATAGCACAGGCAAAAATGGCACGGTAAAAATGGCACAGGTAAAAATGGCACAGGTAAAAATGGCACAGGTAAAAATGGCACAGGTAAAAATGGCACCGGTAAAAATGGCACAGGTAAAAATGGCACTAGTGAAAAATTAGGAAAAAAAGGCACAACAACAATAAGTTTATTGAAATATATATATCAACTTAAAAATCGTGTAGGAACATTGTTCAGGCATGAGAACACTGTGTTATATCAACTTTTAAAAACAGAATCTTAATAACTAGAATCTTATGTTGTGACCAAGTCCACTTAACACTTGATCAAGGTTTTTCCTTCCTTCTGTGTAGTCTTTGCATAAAATCTTTAGTCTTTGTTGTAGATCAATATATACTTTCTCTGTTTTAGAAAACAGTGTCCCTTGCAATCACTGCACTCACAACAGCCTCTTCCTTCTGAATCATTCTTATAAGTTTCCAGATAGATGGGTGCTGGTATCCAACAAGATGGTAAAAATTGTTGTTCCAGCCTTCACACAGGTTGTTGGTTCTGGGTGTCATTCATGGTAGTTTGATGTACTGTACTACGTTCCAAAGTTCTGGAGGAAATCTTGCTGGAATGCGCCGAAGGTTTACTGCTAGAATGCCTGGCTGGGGGTTCCGTCTTCTTCTCTGAACATATGTACCAGAAACATAGGTTTGGTCGAAGTACTCCAGCAGTGGAGCTGCCTCTTCAGGACATCTAGTCTTGAGTAGCCTCATTCCCGCTGGAACATCTTCAACTGGTAAAAATGCCAGCGAGTCGATCTGTCCACAGAATTGACGAAAGTCAGCACTCTCTTTGTAGTGGTTGGTCAGGCCAAGGTTGTGTATTTTTCTCCAGGTACTCTGAGTCAGGTGGTAGAAGCAGCCTTGTATGCGTGTTTCCGGTCCAAAAACATTGTTGTGAATCATCTCAATGTGAATTTGAGTGGCCAGTTGGTTTTTGCTATTTAAGTATAGGAAATAATTTCTTTATGTTCAATAGGTTGTTAGGTTAATAGGTTATATGTTATATCAATACTGTGATTCATTATGAGACAAAGAGACGTCTGTTAAATATCTATTTTCTCGTCAAGGCAAGGAGTGTATCGAGGTAAAGGTTTGCTAATTCGAGCCGCTGTTTGTCCTGTTTACCACAGTGAATCTATTTTTTGTTGTGCCATTTTTTCCTATTTTTCACTTGTGCCATTTTTACCTGTGCCATTTTTACCTGTGCCATTATTACCGTTCACCGTTTTAAAGTTCATTGTGTGACGCCAATTACCCATAGCTTTTTTTGTATGTTTGCTGATAAAGAATGATGAATAAATCTGTAATAGCAAGTACTATTTTTATATTTAAAGTTTCCCGCGCAATCATGGACACAGCCTTTCTGCCTACATGGCTTCTGCTCCTCTCGAGCCAATTACTGCGTTATTAAGGCCCGTCTACACTATCAGTGGGCACCTGTGGTTTTGGAGCATGGTAACGGCGAGTTCCCGGAAAATGATAGTGTAGACGCAAACAACTGAAGCACCATCCCTGGCCGAGGCAGTTCATGAGCGAGCTATATATTCGGCGTGGCCACATGTGAGCTACATCCCAGCCGTGTTACCAGATGCACAGAAACGTCTACGTTGAACTAGACAGTTAATCTCCATGCCAGACGTTCCGGTGTATGGGTTATAACAGTGTGAAATTAGTAGAACGTTGATAGTTATGGAGCATACGGTCTGCAAATCCCTGGGATGTACCTGGTGGTCCTGTACATATGTACGATGTACCGTATTATTCCACAGGATTGATAAAGGCCCATGTTATCTGGCACAACTGCGCGCCAGTACCTATACCTTGCTCAACAATCACGGGCAGCAGCTACCCGCACACTGGATAGGGGAGAACGTAGGGGACTCAGTACAGTGTGAACGGGCAAACTGCTGGTCGGTGGTCTCTGCCATCCTTCACCACCATCCCTCAAAACTGCTGAGTTGCGTGCTCTGGCACCATAGGTGGCCACTGATAGTGTAGACGGGCCTTACATGATGACCAGTGTTTTAAATGTGTTACGAGTATTCCACGTAGATTAATTATTCCACCTTTGTGCCTCGCCACTCAAACTCTAACGTAGGATTCGACAAAGCCACACCAGAATATCTGAAACTACAGTTTCCTTGGAGAACAGAAATAATCCTGATGTCTTGAGTGCAATAAATAATGTTCTTTTGCTGATATCCAGACGCAACTTTTCAGTAATTGTATTTTCATGAACGACAATAATAGGAGTCCTTCTAAAAGTCCATATGAGTGTCTCACTGAAAAGCACATCCAATTTTTGTGTGATATTGACTTTGTAAGAAGTTAGGCTTTTTAAACAATCTTTGTATAGTCTTCTTCATGTAAGCCTCCGAAAGATGATATATATACGGGTCAGGCGTGTGGTCCGCTACTCCCTGCAATACACACTGAAGTATGGGAAGATCATGGCCTTCAAAGCATCACCGGTTGCCGTGATAACCATGGGTCGCATAATCTGCCCTGCATTCTCCTTTACCTTGTCGCCTGAACTCCTTTACATTTCTTGGCAAAACTGTTCATGAAATAATAATAATAGTAGAAGCGTCACGTGGAAACAATAAATATCAAATCGATGAATATGCAAATGGATATCCACTGCGAGTAAAGCCTACATCCAGAGCGGCTCTCAGGCCATTCAAACACGACACAGTGAGAGAAACAATAGGAAGGTTTCTTATTGTTTATCAGCTAGAACAATGGAGTTGAATCTTTACAAGCGCAAGGCTGAATTTTATACGGAGAACATGCGAGTATCACAGCATAAGAGTGAGTAACACAATGCACTATGTCTGTAATGGCACCAGTATGTGTACTTGAACTTAATGAGAGCGCGATTAAAGCTCTCACAGAAAAGTTTGTATCATGTATATTAGAACTTCATGGCAGATTGTGAACCCTTTAATGAAGGAAATCATTACTAAAAAAATGTACTTCGGATATGTTTTGTACTGATGTTAAATATTTATGAATTGTAAGGTTTTGGCTTAGAATATATTGAATGATAAGAAAATGTACCGATTGTTAAAGAAAAATCGAACGATTTTTTGTTAGACCACGCTTGCTTGAACATAGAGAATGTTGGTAATTAAATAATTTGTATTTCGGGCCAGTTATCCATCTCAGAAGAGGCGTTGTCAATCGCACCACTGTACATTTCCCATAGAATATAACCACAACAAAAGTCTTGATAGTACTGATAATGGGGAGGCAGGAATCACCGGTGCAATATGTGGTGAAGAACTTGAAGTGTTATCGTCCCGCCGTCTAATACAGGTTAATTGGTAAAGCCTCAGAAGTGCCGACCAGCAACACCCACTTTGTCATCTTCTAAGATTGACCACAAACTCACAGCCACATCGTGTTTTGATTCATCAGTAGAGTTGACGCAAAGCCTTAGTTCTCAACCAATTCTGTCTTTTTGATCATCATATTATGCTTCCCGAAACCCTTGTTGACCGAAACTATACTTTTCAGGCTATTTCGTCTCTTAATCGTTCATATTATGCTTCCCAAACGTTTTACTTTACTCACAACACTTTGTTCATTCTATCAAGCTTATTCCCTTCTCCGTTCTCATGGAACTGTATCGAAACATGGCTTTGATTTCGTCTCGTTCACTCGCCTCATTAGGTCCAAATAACGTTCTGGACCTCGACACTGCTCATTCCATCAAGCTTATCCATCTCCTTTTTCGACATGGAAACTGTACAAAAAGGCTTTATACTCTTAGACACTGCACCCAAGGTATACTATGCGGCCTCGCACCTCATTCATCAAGCGTAATGCCCTTGGTCCTACGATGGCTAATCTCAGCACTCGGTACAAATTAAAGGACTGTTGGCATCCATACACTGCACAAGGTTGCCACTGTGCGTCGTGAGCCAGAGGAGGCAATGTTGAGCAGAAGATCGAATCGAGGATCCACATCGAGAAGAGAAAGAGAGGAGACAGACGAGGAGGATGAGGATAGATGACGAATGAGAGCGACGAGGATCAGAAGAGAGAATGAGAGAGCGAGAGAGAGATCGAGAAGAGAGAGAGAAGACGAGAGAGTAGAAGATAGAGAGTAGAGAGAGAAGGTCGCGGAGGAGGAGAGAGAAGAGCAGTGAGAGCCAATGGAGAGAGAGAGAGAGAGATTCGCTTCAGGAAAGAGAGAGAGAGGAGAGAGAGGAGAAACATCATAGAGCTACAAGAGGCGGAGACTACACGAGGTAGTTTTCCGTACTGCCGTAGAATTGTAAGCAGGACAGAACCAAGAAGTAACGGATCAAGCTGGACAAAGCGTAGATTTAAAACGAAAAAGCGGCGAGAGAGAGAGGGGGGGGGGGGTGTCACGCGCTTTCTGACGTGTTTCCAATCAACAAAACATGCTCTGTATCATAGGTTCATTACTGTACTACTACTGCTCAACAGAACACTCTACTATTACTTCCATATATTCCATTACTGTCACATAATTTGTCATTGTAAAATTGTAAATATTTTGCCAACATAATGTTTTGTGTGTTGTCTGTGGTGAGTAATCAGCGGTGAATGTACTACTTCGCTAGACGCCTCGCCTCGGCAATCGTGCCACGCTGAACCTATGTATGTTGATTACTGTAAAAATACAATATGTGGCCAATAAAACACAACTACGATCACTAATAACTCAATAGCGTTCTAACGATGATCAATCTCCGTCCGTCTCCGCAAAACATAATGGTGCAGCATGTAATTATCTCTCAACCACATCGCTACTATGAGGTAAGAAATAATCACCGCTTATAAAAAAAACATCCACCACAGGCTCAAGGACAAATGCGACGGAGCATGAGCCCCGAAGCCACGTGAGGTTATCTTATGTGCCCCATCATATTATTTATCTAATGTTGCTATTGGGAAGGAAATCTTGCCTCTTGTTTAAATCATGCTAGGTATCATAATAGTAACATCGGCTCTCTGTACCATAAACACTTTGATTCATCTACGACAACTTTGAATAATTGCTGTATGATTTTTTCCTCAAATCTGTGTTGATTACCTTATGCTTCTCGCTACGTCCAGGACTCACAAGTCATCTAATATACTATAGGAGTAGACCGTTGTGTCTATCTGTGTGTCTGTCTGTTTTGGGTAGCAGAAAACTTGTAATTCAATTGATGTGAGTAGGCTAGGCAAAAATCGCAAATAATCAAGGTTTAAGCGCTTTGTCCATGTGATTGAATCATTTTGAAGAGGGGTCTGGCAGAAACACTTTTAGGAGTATTAGATGACAGGAAGAAACTCTCCGGTATAAGTCATTGCCGATGTCCTTACTCCGATGACTCATGTATTTACGTTCTTCGCAGGTGCCCTGTGTTGTGTGTGTGTGTGTGCAAAATGCAAGCATGCATGTGTGTGTGGTGTGTGTGTGCGTTTGTGTGGCATGTGTGTGTCGTGCGTGCGTGTCCCTTTGTGTGCGTGTGTGAGTGTTACAAACATCAATACATGGGTCCGAAGGGCCCACAAGCACTTGTTTTCTTCTATGACGCAACTGCAGATTGGATGAAATTTATTTTCACGAAGTTTTCATGATATCCAATAGGAACAGAAGTAGTAATATAATGAATATTGATTCCTGGAGCACTTCAAATGGTAATGAAGTGATTCTCTCTCTCTCTCTCTCTCTCTCTCTCTCTCTCTCTCTCTCTCTCTCTCTCTCTCTCTCTCTCTCTCTCTCCTCTCTCTCTCTCTCTCTCTCTCTCTCTCTCTCTCTCTCTCTCTCTTCTCTCTCTCTCTCTCTCTCTCCTTCTCTTCTCTTTCTCTCTCTCTCTCTCTCTCTTTCTCTCTCTCTCTTTCTCTGTATCTATCTATCTCCATTAATCTATCTATCTGCCTCTTATCAATCGGCAAACGTTCCCTTCAGAGTATAAGTTTTCTCATCCGCTTATCGTCGGTTTTCACTCATAAATTTCCGCTTGAGTGTGATCATCAAATGTGTCTTTATGGGTGCTCACGCTCGTCCTAAATGCTGGCTTTTGGATTGATAGTCGTTGATATTTTCTGTAGTCTAAAGATACACACGACACACATATTGGTTATAACGTATGTATCGTTCCACTCAGGTTTGGGTTCAAGTGTTAATTGTATGTACTTGCGCCTTGAATTACACCGATAGCCCGTCAGGGTGGCAAGGTTGGTAGAGACGTGAGCTCGCAATGTGCAGCGTCCCTGTGCATTCGGTCAGCGGTTCGAGTCCGCTAATTCGTGCTGACGTGGCGGCGCTTTGTATAGTCAATAACCTTGTAGTTGGTACTTGTAAAGTGTCTAGATAGGATGAAAATCTTATCTTATCTTACACCGATATATGTAATAAGACATCATTAGGGATGGTGATACCAAACCTGTAGAGGGTGAAGCGAGGGATTAAGAAAAAAAGGAAGAGTCAGTAAAGAAATAAGAAAAATAGAACCGGTTTGATGGGACGGGGTTGCTATAAAAGCCGGGTTGAGGGGAAGGCAGCCAAGGCGCCATTAGGGGATGTGAGTGAGGGAGAAACATGAAGCAAATGATGTCAAGGAGCTGCAGGACGACGCACGCAGAGTTCCCACACGTTCATGTGTCTGGCATGGAGTAACTAGAGCTTGGTGTCTCGTCCCTCCGGGTTACGACCTGAAGAGCCCAGTGATGAGGCAGACATGACCCTAATACGTCACAGTGCATGATGAATGATTAAATGAGAGGCGGGAGGAGGAGACACATTTTATATAAGTGAAGAGCAGCTCAAAATGTGACGGGAAAATAGTGAAGAGTGAAAGGAGGGAGAGTGTGTAAAGCTTCAGAGGAGTGGCGCTCAAGAGGAGGGGACAGACGCC
Organism: Chionoecetes opilio; assembly: GCA_016584305.1. NCBI lineage: Eukaryota > Metazoa > Arthropoda > Malacostraca > Decapoda > Majidae > Chionoecetes > Chionoecetes opilio. The sequence goes on from JACEEZ010023223.1 coordinate 107,918, forward strand.
AACTGTTGACCATCTGCCTCGCATGACACGCCTGTTGTGTGTAGCTACGAATCATGCACAACCTTGTTCAAAATATGACGACCTTCATCAGTATTATAGATTTCTATGGCTCCTATTGTTCCTTCCATCCTCTCTATCTTCTTACGGAGATCATATCCCATTTTCTCTTTTTTTTTTTTTCCTGCAAATGTGATCCTAAGCTCTTTAACTGTTACAAGTGTAATGCGAGAAATTACATTAATAGGGGAAGAGCTGAAATAACACATAAGTATCAATAAGCTAACGAGGAATTTTCCTCCACGCCGCATTCCTGAATCACTGGTTAGGCTTATATTTTAAGCCAGTAGTAATTAGACACGTAGCGAAACGAGGTGAGAACGGGGATTCTAGGTTAGGATAATTTTAGAAGCAGCTCGACGTTCATTGAGTTAAGTCGCCTGTGGGGAGGTGATATTCTCGCCCTTGGTAAAGGTATGTTATGAAATGTTTGTTAAATAGAGATGTAGACATGACTTACTGGTGATTCCTTTTGTTGACCAGGACTAATAAAGTGTATTACTTAGGGTCCCAAGGTAGGATGCTGTTGGCGGACCAGGGGGCCAAGCGCTCACAAATTAGCAGAGGGGGCAACTACAACATGTCACAGCCAGCCGTGTGAGGACAAGGAGAAAGAAGGAAATAGAAAAATAAGTGAGAGGGAAACGTTGGAAGTGGGATAGACTACGTATACATTATATTAGGATAACGACTTGAGCATTACATGTGCGTATCGTTAAGGGTAACAGTGCGACTGAAGTTACCAGAGATAGTAAACTATATTAGGATGACGACTTGAGCATTACGCATGCGTATCGTTAAAGTGGTAACAGTGCGACTGAAGTTACCAGAGATAGTAAACTAGATTAGGATGACGACTTGAGCATTTCGCGTGCGTATCGCTAGGAGGGAAGGAAGACTTAATATTAAGATAACTTGTGAATGTATAATAATTACCAAGTGAGACAGTAAAGAGTTAAATATATTATAAATTAGAAATATATTAACGCGTTGTCATTCAGTTTCCAACCAGTACTTACATATTTTCTTAAATCTTTATTTTTGTTCTTCATATATTTTTCCCACTTAATGTGGGTGGTGGCAGCGGAGTAACCAGGACTGTAGAGTACACTCCCAAGGTGGGCACTACATAATGGTGACAACGGTGTAGATGGTCATTTTGACCACTACATAATGGTGGCAGCGGTGGGATCCATTCGATGGATCCACGTACCCACGTGCTAACTAACGCCTTGCTAGTTGTTGGTTTTTTCAAGTGCCAGTTACCTAGTGATCACATACTGTACAGTATGGTGTGTACAGAGTATAGGTGTACATATAGGTGTATAGAGTAGCGTTAGTGACTATGACTAGTTCGCTCAGGCTGGGGAAGTAGATGATACTAACGTAACAGTAGGCCCGGGTTACCCACATGCTAACATAGACGCTGATAAAGACATTAGTGATGGCCTGGAAAAGCCGAAGCGGAGTAGTGAAAGGGTGCAACATGAAACATGCACACCCCAGACCCGCTGTTGAACATGAAAGTGATGTGGGTAGCGCGTATGCAGTGTGTTTATGGGTGATGTAGGATGCGTGAAGATAGTGTGGATGTGGGTGATGTGACACTACACCCACGTGTGGATGCAGTGTGGAACGATGCCGAGTGGAAGTGGATAGTGATGTGTGTGGAAGTGGATGGATGATGAATGTGTGGATAGGGGCTTGTATTCCACACTTAACACTAATGTAGGGCAGGATGTCATGTTAAAAGGTGCGGTAAGGTTAGTTACCGTACCTTACGGTTAGATTAACATTAGGATAGAGGTAAAGCTCATGTAGAACTAGACGCCCTACAAGTAAGCAACTTTACGGGTTGTCGTGGCAGTAATGGCCACCTAAAAATTTGCTTTAGAGTGGTAGTAATGGAGGAGGAATTTGTACACTAACACCATCTTGAGAGAGGAGGCCAGTGAAGAGATACGTGCTTATTATAATGACAGAAGTGTTAATCTCTCGTGAGAAAGAGATTAACTTTCACCACTTTCTCTCGTGAGAGAAGAAAGAGAGAGAGATGAAGGTCCCCTAGAAAGAATGTAAAGGTTAGAAATTCTTGCTTTAGAGGGTGCACACAGATTGCACTGAACACTAAACCCGCTAGGTTGTCGTTAGACCCAAGGATGTGCTTGGCTCTGAGCTTCGCTCGTTGGGTGATAGACGCAGGAGTATGTATGCCTCGCAAAGGAGGTGAGCCTTATCCCAAGTATTGAGGGTATGGAGTAAATCCAGTCGTGATTTCTCCCTACGCACCTACGCCCAGGATTGGTGGGGTAAAAGAAAATAACCATTACCGACTAGAGGGACGAGTCCAGTCGCGACTCTATAGGGCTTCGGCCTGGACAAATAAGAGAAAGTGAGAAGGTTCTCATTTCAAGGGAGTGAAGCATTACATTAAATACGTATTCCCCAAACTGGTTAAATCTGCTCTTGGTGAGGAATGTAAGTTAAGAATACATACTATCTCATTTTGTTGTAAATTTGTTGGAAGAATTGGGAAAATGCAGGATGAGAATATTTGTTTGTAAGTGATAGAAGATCCTAAGAAAATTTATGTGAAATTATGTGTGATGTATATGATAATTTTTTTTAATTTTTAGTTAGATATCCGGTAGGATGCTTGATGAAGGACTGAGGCATAAGGATTTTTTTTTTGGGGGGGAAGAAGCTATGTAACGCGAGAAATTACATTAGTAGGGGAAGAGATGAAATAACACATAAGTATCAATAAGTTAACGAGGAATTTTCCTCCACGCCTCATTCCTGAATCACTGGTTAGGCTTATATTTTAAGCCAGTAGTAATTAGACACGTAGCGAAACGAGGTGAGAACGGGGATTCTAGGATAGGATAATTTTAGAAGCAGCTCGACGTTCATTGAGTTAAGTCGCCTGTGGGGAGGTGATATTCTCGCCCTTGGTAAAGGTATGTTATGAAATGTTTGTTAAATAGAGATGTAGACATGACTTACTGGTGATTCCTTTTGTTGACCAGGACTAATAAAGTGTATTACTTAGGGTCCCAAGGTAGGATGCTGTTGGCGGACCAGGGGGCCAAGCGCTCACAAATTAGCAGAGGGGGCAACTACAACATGTCACAGCCAGCCGTGTGAGGACAAGGAGAAAGAAGGAAATAGAAAAATAAGTGAGAGGGAAACGTTGGAAGTGGGATAGACTACGTATACATTATATTAGGATAACGACTTGAGCATTACATGTGCGTATCGTTAAGGGGTAACAGTGCGACTGAAGTTACCAGAGATAGTAAACTATATTAGGATGACGACTTGAGCATTACGCATGCGTATCGTTAAAGTGGTAACAGTGCGACTGAAGTTACCAGAGATAGTAAACTAGATTAGGATGACGACTTGAGCATTTCGCGTGCATATCGCTAGGAGGGAAGGAAGACTTAATATTAAGATAACTTGTGAATGTATAATAATTACCAAGTGAGACAGTAAAGAGTTAAATATATTATAATTAGAAATATATTAACGCGTTGTCATTCAGTTTCCAACCAGTACTTACATATTTTCTTAAATCTTTTATTTTTGTTCATTCATATATTTTTCCCACTTAATGTGGGTGGTGGCAGCGGAGTAACCAGGACTGTAGAGTACACTCCCAAGGTGGGCACTACATAATGGTGACAACGGTGTAGATGGTCATTTTGACCACTACACAAGGAAACCTACAGGTCCGGCCTTTCTATGCTTTCCACACACACTCATGCTTTTACCCATCATGCTGCTCAACCAGAATCATTATTATTTTTGTCATTCATGAGTGGGTAACTTTGAAGCTTTCGCACTGCAACTTACGTTCATTTTAAGGAAAGTTTAAGCACAGCAGTGTTTGTTTGTCTTGTGTCTTGTTTCTGCCGCAGTATTAGCATCAGTAGCTGGTGTCTTTTATCGCATAATTCTTTTAGATGCCGCGTTTGTGATGCCTAAAAAATATATCCTTTAGCTGCGACCTTACGTATTGAGCCAAAGGGAATCGGGAGTGCAAGCAGTTGGCTTGACAATGTATTATATTCATCTGTAATGAAAAATCGGTGACCATTTACTATTTTCAATGTTGTTGCTATTATTGCTATATTGTTAATATCATTATTGTTATTATTGTACTTGTTAATATCTTGTTATTGCTATTGTTGTTGTATTGTTGCTGATGCCTTTGTCGCCAAACAAATGAATGCATACAAAAACCTGATTACGACGACCAGGCAGCCAGACACTAGCCTTTGACCCGATTCCGCCCCAGACAGACCCATGACTACGCTCCCACACAGTTTTTTTGTGGTAATAAAACTTTTACATTGTGTGATGGTAGAGCAGGTTCAGCATCGACCCTCCAATACTAAGAGGGTTTCTGCATGCTGTCTGCTTCCTGGCGCGCTGTTGTCAGAGAAGTAAAGGGTCTGTGTTTCTTCTTCCCTCTCTCTAGCTTTCCTGTACACCACACACACACTCTCTCTCTCTCTCTCTCTCTCTCTCTCTCTCTCTCTCTCTCTCCTCTCTTCTCTCTCTCTCTCTCTCTCTCTCTCTCTCTCTCTGGCAATGCTATCACCTCATTCCCATGCAGAAGTGTACCAAACAACTCATTTTATCCCCCCCCCCTCCCCCCCTTCCTTCTTTGTAATCCTCGCCACACCCAGACTTGCCTTGAAGAAGAAGAAAAGAGTTGAGGAAATATTCAGTAAATAAATATGTAGTATAGTGTGCCAAGTAAAAATATGTAAATAACCATATATTTGAAGACCCTGTTAATTTTGCTTCTCGAGAAATATTATTTGAGTCTTAATTCTTTATAATCTTTGCTGCTTTTCTATCATCTCATCTTCCTACACGTTTTCCCCTCACCAGTCCCTACCACCCTCCCGTCCCCTGCCAGCTGTCCCTACCACCCTCCCGTCCCCTGCCAGCAGTCCCTACCACCCTCCCGTCCCCTGCCAGCAGTCCCTACCACCCTCCCGTCCCCTGCCAGCAGTCCCTACCACCCTCCCGTACCCTGCCAGCAGTCCCTACCACCCTCCCGTCCCCTGCCAGCAGTCCCTACCCCCCTCCCGTCTCCTGCCAGCAGTCCCTACCACCTCCGTCCCCTGCCACAGTCCTACCACCCTCCGTACCGCCAGCAGTCCCTACCACCCTCCCGTCCCCTGCCAGCAGTCCCTACCACCCTCCCGTCCCCTGCCCAGTCCCTACCACCCTCCCGTTCCCTGCCAGCAGTCCTACCACCCTCCCGTACCCTGCCAGCAGTCCCTACCACCCTCCCGTCCCCTGCCACCAGTCCCCACCACCCTCCCGTCCCTCCAGCAGTCCTACCACCCTCCCGTCCCCCGCCACCAGTCCCTACCACCCTCCGTACCCTGCCAGCAGTCCCTACCACCCTCCCGTCCCCTGCCAGCAGTCCCTACCACCCTCCCGTCCCCTGCCAGCAGTCCCTACCCCCTCCGTCCCCTGCCGCAGTCCCTACCACCCTCCCGTCCCCTGCCACCAGTCCCTACCACCCTCCCGTCCCTGCCAGCAGTCCCTACCCCCTCCCGTCCCCTGCCACCCGTCCCTACCACCCTCCCGTCCCTGCCAGCAGTCCCTACCACCTCCCGTCCCCTGCCAGCAGTCCCTACCTCCCTCCCGTCCCCTGCCACGCAGTCCCTACCACCCTCCCGTCCCCTGCCAGCAGTCCCTACCACCCTCCCCTCCCCTGCCACCAGTCCCTACCACCCTCCCGTCCCCTGCCAGCAGTCCCTACCACCCTCCGTCCCCTGCCAGCAGTCCCTACCACCCTCCCCTCCCCTGCCAGCAGTCCCTACCCCCTCCGTCCCTGCCAGCAGTCCCTACCCCCCCCCGTTCCTGCCAGCAGTCCCTAAACCCCCCTCCCGTCCCCTGCCACCAGTCCCTACCACCCTCCCTCCCCTGCCACCATCCCTACCACCCTCCCGTTCCCTACCAGCAGTCCCTACACACCCTCCCGTACCTGCCAGCAGTCCTACCACCCTCCCGTCTCCTGCCACCAGTCCTACCACCCTCCGTTCCTACCAGCAATCCCTACCACCCTCCCTGCTCCCCTCCCATGCAGCAGTCCCTACCACCCTCCCGTTACCCTGCAGCAGTCCTACCACCTCCCGTACCCTGCCAAACAGTCCCTACCACCTCCCGTCCCCTGCCACAGTCCTACCACCTTCCGTCCCCTGCAGCAGTCCCTACCACCCTCCCGTACCTGCCAGCAGTCCACCACCCTCCGTACCCTGCACAGCCCAGCCTCCCGTTCCCTGCCACCAGTCCCTACCTACCTCCCGTTCCCCACCACAGTCCCTACCAACCTGCTCCCGTTACCCCTGCAGCGTCCCTACCACCCTCCCGTCCCATGCCACCAGTCCCTCTAATACCCTCCCTCCCCTGCCACCAGTCCCTACCACCCTCCCCGTCCCCTGCCAGCGTCCCTACATCCTCCCGTCCCCTGCCAGCAGTCCCTACCTCCCTCCCGTTCCTAGCCAAGCAGTCCACACCCTCCGTACCTGCCAGCAGTCCCTACCACCCTCCCTCCCCTGCCACATCCCTACTTACCTCCCGTTCCCTCCACCAGTCCCTACCTACCACTCCCGTCCCTGCCACAGTCACCCAACTTCCACCGACCCTGCCAGCTGTCCCTCATCCTTGTGACAGTTACTCTCCCGTCCCCAAGCAGCGTTTACCACGCTCCCGTTCCCTGCCAGACAGTCCCCATCCACTGCCGCCTGCTTCATCCACTCGACACACCCCCCTTACCACATGTCACAACCCTTCCCCGGGTCCGTGAGTGACCCAAGATGATTCAAAGAAGTCTCGTGAAACATAACAATTTCCTGAAACTAAGAGAATATCGTAGAGACCTTGTGTCCGTGTATGTGCAATCTTCTCCCTTGCGAGTGTGTGTAGTCACCCGAAAAGTTGGTGATGTTGTTTGAAGTATGTACCATTCGATGGTATGTGTGTGTGTAGAGTGTA
>JACEEZ010023223.1:117500-120473 GCA_016584305.1 Chionoecetes opilio
AGAGAGAGAGAGAGAGAGAGAGAAGAGAGAGAGAGAGTTATAAAGTAACAGTGAAGCACATTTTCTCGTTATTATTACTCTACCCAAACATTGCCAACACAAGCCAGTGAAGATCAGGCGGTAACTAAAAAAAAAAAAGAGTTTATTTTGCATCATACCTCTAAGGAGAAGGGAAAAAAAAGTATGGATATATAATCTTCATGATGTCTGTGGCGCTGACTCATCCCGTCTTCCCTGTGGAGCTGTGATTAGTTCTTTAAGGAGTCTTATGTGCCTCCCCGCCCCCCGCTTGCGCCACTTCTATATGCGGCTGTAACTAGCGCCGAGAGGGCAAAATTATGTATCTCTCACTTTATGTTTGTAGTTTCCTGCCTTTTATGTCTTCCGTTTACTGTTTTCCCTGGCTCTATCAGGCTGTCTTTCTTTATTTAACTGTTTGTGTGGGGTTCTCTTCTCTCTCTCTCTCTCTCTCTCTTCTCTCTCTCTCTCTCTCTCTCTCTCTATCTCTCCTCTCTCTCTCTCTCTTCTCTCTCTCTCTCTCCCCCTCTCTCTCTCTCTCTCCTCTCCCTTTCTCTCCTCTTTCTCCCCCTTTTTCTGCTATCATCATAACCCTCCTTATGTCTGTAAACCCCCTATTATGCATTTAACAACCGTGTTGACTGCGGGTGCTTGGGTGAGAGGATTAAAAAAAAGGGGAAGTTTTGTTTTAGAGTTTCTATACTCCCTAACTACCCCAATAAAAATTTTGGTCAAGGCCTTTTTTTGTTACCCTTTTATAAGGGGTAAAAAAATGGCGGAGGGTTTTTAAGAGTATTCAAATTTTGTGAACACCCTTTGGGCCCCCCCTAAAAATGCAACTTTTTTTTACAAGGGGGCAGAGAGAGGAAGGGGGAAGGGAAAGGGGGGGAAAAAAAAGGGGGGGGGAAAGAGGAAAAAGGGGGGGAAAAGAAAAGAAGAGAAAAGGAGAGAGGAAAAAAAAAAAAAAAAAAAAAAAAAAAAATAAAAAAGAAGAGAGAGGAGAAGGGGAGAGAGAAAAGGGGAGAGAAAAGGAGAGGAGAGAAGAGAGAGAAGGAGAGGAAAAAGGGGAGAGAGGAGAGAGAGAGAAAATTTGTGGTTTTTGTGTCTTTGTGAATGCAAAATAATAAGATGAGATTCGGAAAAAAAAAAAACTAACACAACAAAAAAAATTAAAATGAATCGATAATCCTCAAAAACATACCCATTTATTTTTAATCAAGTAATAGAATCAACCAAATAATATAAAGAGGGACTTGATAGGCAGGAGGCAGCTTTCCCCCTAGGGCGGGCCCTAGGAACCATTGGGCATTCAGTAGGAAATGAGAGTGGATTTCTCTTTGTTCGGATTGAAGATAGGGAACTAAAAGGACCCTTTTTAAAATTTACTTTACATCCAAAAATAATCTCGGGAGAGCCGTGTAAGTACATGAGTCTTTTTATTCCAGAGTCGGGGAGCGAGTGAGTCCGCTGGCAGGAAAAGGAAAGCAGTGTCTTTCTTCGGATGAATAAGGTTGAATAGCAAAAATACCTCCAGACCCTTTTTGATGAGCGTCCGATGCGTGTCATGCCTGGGCGGCGGTAGGAAGGCAAGGGAACATGCTGCAATGGGAAGGAAGCAGAGGGCAAGAGACGTCCCCCGTTGACAGTCATTAGAATTTATTACTTGCTGAAACCAAAGAGAAAGGGGAGTGAAAGTTTAATTAAACTGGTCAAAAGAAGATAAAATGCGACCATCATGTCGCGACGATGCGATGATTGAATAGCAAATAGCTTTAGGCAGTGTGTCCTGTGTTTGCCATAGATAATAGTAATGATATAAAAAATAATTTAATTTTAAAACGGTAATGATGTTTATAGATGAAACATCTTCATTTTGGGAGGCGGTGCAGGGCCAAAAGGGAGAGAGGGTTTCGCCTGTAAGTCGGTGTTCCCGGTTTGATCCCCCAGGGGTGCCAAAATCTTTTTGCCGTCGAGGGCCCAAGAACACCCCATTGCCCCTTAACTTACCTTCGACGGCGAGTGCATCGGAGGACACAGGGGGGTGGCATGCGCCTCTAATCACAGGCGTCACTATAAAATCCTGCCTGCACCACCACGGGCGAGGGCCAACCATCACAGCCCTCAGGTGCCTCCAGGGCCAAACCCTCCACCCAATTTAGGGAAAAAAGGTCAATTGCTCCAAAGGGGCCAAAAATTAATGTTCCCCAGGCAAACCCTTAAGCCTTTTTTGGGGGTGGGGAAATCCACCTAACCTAGGGCCAACTGCCCTTAATGGTCAGGGGCCACCTTTACCTTTAAAAAAAGGGACAATTTGCCCTTAAGGGGCAATTAGCAAAATTTTACCTTTAAAGGGGGCAAATTTTCCCCCTTTTGGGTGCAAAAATGCACTTTGTAGGTGTAACTTGACCCTTTGGTGCAAAAAATGCCCTTTAGAGGGCAATTGCACCCAAAAATTTTACCTTTTAATCAAAAGCACCCTTAGGTGCAGGTTTTGCAACCCCTGAGGGTGCAAAAAGTTTGATGTTTTACAAACCATTCTAACCTTTAAAGGTGCAAAATTTTTCACCCATAGGGTGAAAATGTGCCACTTTGTTAAAAGGGGGCAAAGTTTTACCTTTAAAAGGGGGAAAATTTGCACCTTTTGATAATGTAATGGGGGGCCTTCATCTGGTTAAATAATGATTATATATATAATATATAATATAAAATATTATATATATATATATATATATATATAATTTTATATTTTATATATATATAAATATATATATATATATATATATAATATATATATATAATTTATATAATACTAGCAGAAAGGTGCCCTCCGGGCAAACTTTTTCCTAGCTCCTGCGGAGGGCTGTGGGCCTGCGGCCAATGGGGGGCCTGCAGCCATGTAAATTAGTGAAGGAAGTGAAAAAAACTCTTCTCCCCCAACGTCGCCACTTCTCGAAG
>JACEEZ010023223.1:130653-243153 GCA_016584305.1 Chionoecetes opilio
AAGTATAACCTATCAAAGAAAAAGAGAACGTTACTTTTCTCCATGAAAAACGTCACCACAGAAAAAAATAGTAGCAAGCAAACAGAAGAAAAAAAAAGCAGAAAACAGGTCAAATAATAAGGGAAAGAAAGCACGTAAACACATAACCCTCTCGTACCCCTCCCCACCCCCCCTCCTCAAAAAAATAGAAAATCAAAAATAGGAAAACAAGAAAAAAGAAATAAAGGTAGGAAAGCAAATGCCCCCCCCCCCCCCCCCCCCCCCCCCCAAAAAAATAGAGAGAGAAAATAGAAGAAAAAAATCAAGCTAGGAAAGGAAATGCCCCCCCCCCCCCAAAAATAGAGAGAGAAAATAGAAGAAAAAAATCAAGCTAGGAAAGGAAATGCCCCCCCCCCCAAAAAAAATAGAGAGAGAAAATAGAAGAAAAAAATCAAGCTAGGAAAGCAAATGCCCCCCCAAAAAAAAATAGAAAATAGAAGAAAAAAATAAATCAAGGTAGGAAAGCAAATGCCCCCCTCATAAAAAACTAGAAAATAGAAGAAAAAAAGAAAGAAAAAAATCAAGGTAGAAAGCAAAAAGTAACAGGTGTATTTGTCTCTTACCTGACTTTCTATGTAAATAAATTTCTCTGCCTTTCTGATCAGCCGGACAAAGGCTTGATGCACACTGGTATCCACGACGTGTCCATTCTCCAGGTTCAACACACCCACTCGACTACTGTTGAAATCCGACGAATCTCCGTCGATCGACCTCACCACCTGCAAGAAGAATGGAAAATTTGTTAGAATGGAAATGGTAATAGGAAATAGGAAATAGTTAGAAATAGGAATAGTTAGAAATAGAAAAAAGTTAGCTTATACAAGGGTTTTAGTACTCGTAGTAAGTCTTGTGGAGTTTTATAATAGGTTTGATGTAAGGTTAGAGTTTAAAATATGCTGGAATAGGTTCAATATATATAGGTAAAATTTATATTAGTAGAGTCAGGAAAGAATGTCATATTACAGGAAAATTTTAAAAGTTGGCTTATAGGAGGGTTTGAGTACTCGTAGATTCTTGAGGAGTCTTAACATAGGTTTTATTTAAGGTTAAGATATGCTGGAATAGGTTATATATAGGTAAGATTTATATTAGTGGAGTTAGGAAAGAATGTTATATTACTGGATAATTAATAAGTTGGCTTATACAAGGGTTTGAGTATATTCATATATAGATTTTATTTATACATACATAGGTTCATACATACATACATACATACATACATAGGTTTTATTTAAGGTTAAGATATTCTGGAATAGGTTAAATATAGGTAAGATGTATATAAGTGGAGGTTTGCTGCAGATCTGTGTGGAGTTTTTAGTGGATTAGGTGAGAATTTGAGAGGTTCGTTTCATTAGTGGGATTCGATTAGGTTAAGAGTATAGACTCAATGATTAGGTTAAGAGTATAGGCTCAATGATTAGGTTAAGAGTACATTTTAAGAGGTGTTTTTGTATAGGGTCAAAATTATTAACCATGGTGAATTAGGTGAGGGTAGGAGGTACTATAATTATAGGTTACGTGTTAATTTCTAGTTAGTTTTGAGTATCTTTATAGTTGAGGTAAGTGTTTGGAATTGGTTCAGGGGTAGTTTTGAGTGTGTTATTGTGTTATTTATAATGTTAGAAGTGGATTTAAAGGGCTTTTGAATGGGTTAAAGATGCGTTGTAAGTGATATTACGTTGTGTTGGAATGAGGTTTAGGATGAGCTTTAATCACACACAGAATAAACGAAAATAGAGAAAGAGAATAAATATATACGTAGAATAAAACACGAATAGATGAAAATTGATAAGAGAAAAAAAATTATATGTAAAATAAAACCCTATTAAGCTGGTTTGTAAAGTAATTAGATTGAAACATGGCGAGCGACAGAGTGTTACGGATAATAATTTATTACAACACAGAATAACACTAAGGATAATCCCACTAATGCCCTCCCAGAAGTGACTCGTTAGATATCAAACGAAAAAACATCCTCTCAGGTGTTCCCGCGATAACTAGGCCAAGAGATGACCTAGAAAAATGACATTACCTCGCGCACCATAACTCCACTTGAACTTTTATATTTCTCTCGTTATTTTTGAACCCGAGTCTCACGTCTTCCTGATAAAGTGTACACGTTGTTGAAGGGAAAGTTTGTTGTGTTTTTTTTTGTGTGTGTGTGTGTGTTTTTGTGATCCACTTCGGTGAGTTTCTCTGTGAAGTGAATGGGTGTTCGTGAGAGTCCAGTGTGTAGGCAAAGGGACACTGTCAAAGTCTGACAAAGGCTGTCACTCTTGTGACAGTCCCCGTAATGCAGGTAGAGAGGAACGCACCGGATGTTTTGGTCGCATCCCGTGACACCTGGTAAAGATTAGTCGCCAGGTAAGACCCGGTGGTGTCAAGGTTTTCGGTAGTATCGGGGTAGGGATTTTCAATGGACTTATACTACTATTACTATTTCTACTACTTACCACTACCACTACTACTACTTCTACCACAACTTCTACTGCTGCCATCACTACTTCTACGGTATAATCAGCACTCTCAATGATAGTCACCCCACACTGCACAAACACACACAACACACACAACACACATGCTCTCTCTCTCTCTCTCTCTCTCTCTCTCTCTCTCTCTCTCTCTCTCTCTCTCTCTCTCTCTCTCTCTCTCTCTCTCTCTCTCTCTCTCTCTCTCTCTCTCTCTCTCTCTCTCTCTCTCTCTCTCTCTCTCTCTCTCTCTCTCTCTCTCTCTCTCTCTCTCTCTCTCTCTCTCTCTCTCTCTCTCTCTCTCTCTCTCTCTCTCTCACACACACATAATCAAGCAACATAATGATCAACACAAAGTTGTTCACAAAGCACACCGCGCACCATACCTGCATCTGCCACACGGTGCCCTCCTTGGTGTCCTTGCCCTCCTGCGCCTTGAGGAGGTCTTCTTCGTAAGTTTGAACGAGCAGGTGCGCCTTCACGGGGACTTGCCTCCGCCACCTGTCCTCAAAGTTCCTCAGCAGGTCTATAGCGGCTGGCCCCGTGAGGCGAGCGTGCACGTCATGCCAAGGCTCCCGTGGCCCTTTGTCAGCCTTCACGCTGATAAACCCGTTGTGGAAATCGTTTTTGTGTTCCTTCTGCAGCGTGGTAAAAAGTTGGTGTTCTGGAGTGTCCCAGCGGCCCAAGGTCAGATCCAAACCCCCGAAGAACGCCACAAGATCCCCCACTCCGTCGTCAGCCACTAAGACTTTCTGATGGTGCGTCCAGAGGGTCTCTACTACTCTTTCTTTAAGCTTACAATTGGATTCCAGCTTCCTCCTGACTTTTTCTACGTGCACGCCTGTCTTGTCGAAGTAACGATCAGTGTCCTCGTCGAATGTGCCGACGAGACCCGCACAAACACCGGCCGAAAACCTCTCATTCCAGATCAAGATTAACACTCGCACACCTTCACTGGCCTTCTGTTTCAGGAATTCACCAAGTGTCGCCCCGTCCCGCTGCAGCCGCGTTCCCGTCCACAGACTCCAGCCAGATATGTAGATGAACTTCTTAGCGCCGCGAATAGCAGCAGCCATCGCCTCAAAGGCACCGTCGTTGCCGCCAGTCATGCCAGGGATCTTGTCTGCGTGTGCGTCTTGGTAGAAGGTCATGGTCCCGCCTTTGTGCATCGGGAAGTAGGATCTGGGAACCTCTATGCCTTCCTTGCGTGCCTGAACCGCTGGTGTGTACCTAATCTTCATGTTGATGCGACCTTTGTTTTTTTCGAGGTACACGGGACCTTCCTTCTTCCACGCTTGGTCAGGGTTACCCAGCTGCATGCGACCTTTCCCCACCAGCTGAGACCTCAGGGGATCCTTGTCCCAAACGGTGACGTCGAGGTAGTCGGCAGCCTCGCAGACGGGGAGAGTGACGTGTTCTCCCCACACGGCATTGATGGCGTCCTTCCTTACTCCCGTGACAAGGATGGGAGTGGAGCCCAGGCTGACGGACACCCACACGTCCGACCAGTCCCCTCGCACGACGTTGAAAAGGAAGTTGTCTCTGTCCGCCAGGTTCTCGCCACTCACCACCTCCACCTCCAGGTCCCCGTGGAATTTCATCTTCTGAACGAGGCACCGTCTGGTGGCCGGAAATCAGTGCTTCTTGCTGCCTCGCGTGTCGGTGCTTGAGTGGCCGACAGCAGCCCGGCACAGGGCTCTTAATGCCTCTGTTGCTTGTCCACAGACCAAGGCCGGACGGGGTGACTCTCGAGGAATGAAACGAAAGAAGCCGAGATATCACTGGAAATGTCTTCATAAATGGTGTGTGTGTGGTATGTGTGTGTGTGTGTGTGTGTGTGTGTGTGTGTGTGTGTGTGTTGTGTGTGTGTGTGTGTGTGTGTGTGTGTGTGTGTGTGTGTGTGTGTGTGTGTGTGTGTGTGTGTGTGTGTGTGTGTGTGAGAGAGAGAGAGAGTAATCGCAGGATTTCATCATTACAATCGTGTTCTTCTCTTTTAACGGTAAGGTCATCAGTGACTGCCTCACCTTTGTTATCTCCCTTTTTTTCTTTTTTTTCCTTCCTTTCTGACGTGATATCATTGGCCGTCACCTAAACACCTAACACGAGCCTTTCTTTATCTTCATCTTCGACCTCGGACCTCGGACGCGCATGGACAGTTACGAGGAGTTTCGACATTGTGACCTTGAACTCGGTGACGTGTCACGCAAGACAAGACAAAACAAATGTGAAGTAACGGAGTAGGGAGGGTGGAGTGGCGTTCCTCAAGGCCACTCGTCTGAGGGATTTACAACGGCGGAAGTTACGACACAAAACATTGACATGAACAGTTGAGCAATGATTAACATGGGAAAGTTGATGGGATGTTTGTTGCTGAAAGAACCTTAGGGAAATTCTTTTCGAAATTCAATAAATTTTCCCCCCCGAAATACGCCCACAAGCTTTTTTTTCAATGGAATCTAACTTTTCATGAGTTTGTTGGTAACTCTTTTAAGTTATCAGGTTCGAAGTCCCTCCTCGTTATTGCCAAGTAAGTACCACCATTGAGTGTGTGTCATGTGTGTCAGTCAAAGTCAAAGGCATTCAGATTGGAACACTTAATTAAAACATGACATACCTTGATTTTCAGAAAGTCTTTGATGCAGTTCCCCATAAGCGACTAATAACCACATTAAGGGCGCGTGGTTTGGAAGAGCAGTTGTGTTCATGGATTGGCGGTTGGCTATCAAACCATAACCAAGGTATAGTAATTAATGGCGAGGCATCAGATTGGTTAAATGTTACATCCAAGTGGGGTTTTGGGTATAACTCTTAAAGAGAGAGAGAGAGAGAGAGAGAGAGGAGAGGAGAGAGAGAGAGAGAGAGAGAGAGAGAGAGAGAGAGAGAGAGAGAGAGAGAGAAGAGAGAGAGAAGAGAGAGAGAGAGAGAGAGAGAGAGAGAGAGAGAGAGAGAGAGAGAGAGAGAGAGAGAGAGAGAGAGAGAGAGAGAGAGAGAGAGAGAGAGAGAGAGAGAGAGAGAGAGAGTGTGTGTGTCTTATAAATAGCTCTCTTCATCTAATCCTGTTGACTCCGTATAAGCCACACAAACATACCGATTCAGAACCCCAGGAAAGAGTTGATTACGTCAAGTGTTGACCACCAGAACCAAGGAAGGGAGGGAGAGAAATAATCATTCTCGTACACTCTTATAAATAGAAATATATATATTCTCTCTCTCTCTCTCTCTCTCTCTCCTCTCTCTCTCTCTCTCTCTCTCTCTCTCTCTCTCTCTCCTCTCTCTCTCTCTCTCTCTCTCTCTCTCTCTCTCTCTCTCTCTCTCTCTCTCTGAAATATGCATTACTACTGTTAAAATGTGTTTATTACGTTGTGCTGAAAATGTTTATTCTTCGTAAACTCACCTTCCCATCGTAACACTGAGACCCGAGAATATACGAGCCAACAACTGACATACGACAGGTTGTGGGATCAGTAGGTGAGTATTTTGTATCCCGCCCCGACCAAGACTTACACAGGAATTTCTTGTATTTTAAGTTGTTAACCCCTTGAGGCCCAGAACGTAATTTCCTTTGTAATTTGGCTACCATTAGACGTTTTTTAATGAAGATAAGCAATATTCTATAGATATGACCTGTTTTGTATCCTTGTCCACTAGCTTATCTGGTATATTGAGCTACTTTTCGTAATCTATGGCTAACAACATACGAGTTTACATAGCAAAGGAAAGATCTGGGCGTGAAGGGGTTAATAAGACAAAGAAGAACTAAAGGTAAATGTATTTGAGTACCAAGCAAGACTTATACTTATATTTCTTCGTTGTAGTTGCGGTTTTTTAATAAGAAAAAAAAGATAAGGTATTTATTTGTATCCTAAACCTTGTATTCAGAAATATCAATGTTAAATTATTGGAAACTGTGAGATCCTTTCTAAAGACTGAATCTCCTTTTGCAAATACTTAGATCGTTCATAAGCGACTTGTGGCATAAGTAATAAGTTTGATGAGTTTGATGTTTTCAAGAACTTCTTATCGATATTCTCAAGAAAAGTCATTGCCATCATTTGTCCTCCTGTACCAAGGAAAAATACTGATTAATGCTTGCAACTGATTCAAGATCTTATTGGAGAGGCAGGAAATGAAGGAGGAGGTCGAGGAGTAAGAGGATGAAGAGCAGGTTGAAAAGGTCAAGGGGGTCACAGCGATCAATACTTTTGGAAATTAGTTCCATATTGAGTTTTTTTGTGTACATAGAGGATACACACACACACACACACACACAC
Organism: Chionoecetes opilio; assembly: GCA_016584305.1. Taxonomy (NCBI): domain Eukaryota; kingdom Metazoa; phylum Arthropoda; class Malacostraca; order Decapoda; family Majidae; genus Chionoecetes; species Chionoecetes opilio. The sequence continues at coordinate 137,432 of JACEEZ010023223.1, forward strand.
ACACACACACACACACACACACACACACACACACACACACACACACACACACACACACACACACACACACACACATACACACACACACACACACACACACACACACACAGAACTCCGTAGTGTAAGGGTTAGCACGCTCGGCTCACAACCGAGAAGTCCCGGGGTCGATCCCCGGGCGGAGCGAAGACAGACGGGCGGTCTTCTTAAAACCCGAGCCCTGTCCACCCAGCAGTGAATGGGTACCGGGTGTTAGCCGGGGGTTTGTGACCTCCCTCCCGGGGTGGTGGCTTCGGCCAACACTAACTACTAAGCAGGAATGCTAAAATAAATGTTGATATGGAGACGGGGCCATACGAGCGTTTCTCAGGCCCTGTAAAATACAACTAGATGAATACAACTAGATGAATACACACATAAAAAACTACGCACGGATCGCAATGAAATTTTGACTAGGGTGGCCAATGTTTTACACAGATTTTTGTGTGGCGTGGTCATGGCATAACTATCTCAATAAATGGTAAAATTTTCATAAATCTCTGACTCAGGTTTGGAGTGGCCAATGAGATTTCAGGGGTGGCCGTGGCAACCCCCGGCCACCCCCTAGATCCGCCAGAGAGAGAGAGAGAGAGAGAGAGAGAGAGAGAGAGAGAGAGAGAGAGAGAGAGAGTGAGAGAGAATAACATCCACCCGTGTCAGCGATGGCGAATCAGACACGATTTCATTAAAGGTGACAGTAAACTCGATCATTTCAATTTTTATACGAATTTCTTTCTAGTAAACAATGTTATGTCATAGAAAATATTTGGCGGAATATGCCGTTAATTATCTCTCTACCCCCCCCCCCACCAATGGAATTGATAGTATGGAAATTATGACAGTAGTAGTAGTAGTAGTAGTAGTAGTAGTAGTAGTAGGTAGTAGGTAGTAGTAGTAGTAGTAGTAGTAGTAGTACTAGTAGGTAGTAGTAGTAGTAGTAGTAGTAGTAGTAGTAGTAGTAGTAGTAGGTAGTAGTAGTAGTAGTAGTAGTAGTAGTAGTAGTAGTAGTAGTAGTAGTAGTAGTAGTAGAGTAGTGTAAGTAGTAGTAGTAGTATAGTAGTTAGGTAGTAGTAGTTAGTATGAGTAGTAGTAGTAGTAGGTGTAGTAGTAGTTAGTATGTAGTAGTAGTAGGTAGTGAGTAGTAGTAGTAGTAGTAGGTAGTATAGTAGTAGTAGTAGTAGTAGGTAGTAGTAGTAGTAGTAGTAGTAGGTAGTAGTAGTAGTAGTAGTAGTAGTAGTAGTAGTGGGTAGTAGTAGTAGTAGTAGGTAGTAGTACTAGTAGTAGTAGTAGTAGTAGTAGTAGTAGTAGGTAGTAGTAGTAGGTAGTAGTAGTAATGGTGGTGATGCTTGAAGTTAGAAGACAAAATTAGTTTTTCTCAAAGACCACGTTAGGATTGTTTAGCTCTTTATTCAATATTTCTTTCATGGTTCAATCGAGCATGTTATATATCACAGAGTGGTTATAAATACTGCAATTTGCAAATGTCTCCGCGGTGGCATAAACTGACACTGTCTTATGAGGACGACTGCGGCAAGGGTGGTGGTGCACGGGATGCATATTCCAAACCTCTATGCGAGTATGTGGTTTCCCAGTGAAGACGCTTGGCTCCACTTACCTCCGAAACTAACCATAGGATTTTCTCGTAAATACCCTCTTTGTGATTCCCACACAAAGCTACCATGCTGAAGTAGGAAACCCAACCTACCCTAACCGTAACCTAACCTCTGACGTGTTCAAGAGTAAACGCGACATTGCCTTCTACTGTTCCAGAAAACGGAAATATGCGCACGGGATCCCCACTTCTGTTCATATTCATAATAAACAAAGCAATGTAAGATATTTGTGAAAGCTAAATGAGATGTTTTTTTCTTTTCTGTAGATATCGTTATGGAAACGAACCTATTTTTACTCGTCGTATATGTGAGATCAGGATAATGAATGGAACAGGAATGCAGATATGATTTCAGAGACTTAAGAGGTACATTTGATAGGGCTAATCAGGATGTCATAATGGAGGAACTCATTATGAAGGGTGTCCGAGGCAGGCTGCTTGACTGGATTAGGGACTACTTGTATGACAGGAAGGCACAAGTAATGTTTTCAAGGTGTCGCCTCTTCAGAGGAACTTTTTGAACTGGGCACGCCACAAGGGGGTGTCCTTAGCCCTATGCTCTTCAATATTTTGATGGACAAAATTGCCCGCTGGCCTTTCCCACAGGACACTCAGGTCCTCTTTATGCTGATGACATACTTGTGCAATGCAGAATCCCTACACTTCTTAATTTAGCCTTGCAGCAATTAACAACACTGTGTGTACAGATGGGCCTTGTATACAAAAGGTCTGCCCAGTCAATCAGCCATGTCCGAGACATTTGTCTGCCTAGACTAGCACCACTCAGAGTCCTGGCCAACAGAGGCCTTGGCGTTGGTATTCCTATCCTTAGAATGTTTTATATTTCTGTAGTCAGGTCACTTATTGAATATGCCTCCACTGCCTTGGTTCACTTCAGTGAAACACAACTCCGTCCCTTGGAGCTCATTCAAAATAAGGCTATGCGAATAATATTAGGTTGCCCCAGAACAGCAAAGATTGAAGTACTAAGGGCTGAACTGAATCTGCCCAATATTGTATGCAGAATCCAGGAAATAACTTGCCGCACTGTTAGCCGCATGCTTTGTAATGGATCATCTCCCACCCTTAAACAGACGCTAGACTCACTTCTTCTTAACCCTAGGGCTCCTGCTGCCCATACCTCAAGAAGATTTTTTCATTGCTAACACGAGTAGGTGTTTTAAATGCATGTTTGGCACTAGTTCCTTCACCAAACCAGCCTGTCTGGCACCCTCGCCGGGTCACTGTAGATATTGAAAGACTTTCAATCCCAAAAAGGGCCTGGCTTCCCCAAGCTCTCCAGGATCATTTCATGACAAAATTATCCAAGTACCCTCACATCCGAGCTGTTCATGTGTACTGTGATGGGTCAGTTGATGGCAGCAAGTCTGGCTGCGGCTTGTTCATCCGTGACTACACCTCTCCCAGCCAATACACAGATACCGTAGCTGCCAAACGCCTGCCTGCCAATCTCTCCTCAACCCGGGCAGAGCTGTACGCCATACTTGAGGCTTTGCATGCTGTCACAGCTATACATAAGGATGTCTACATGTTTGTAGACAGTCAGGCTGCCTTGTATGAACTATTATCTACCTCGCCCGCTGACTGTGATCTTGTAAATAAGTGTCTTGCTGCCGTTCGTACCAGTGAGAGGACTGGTGCCACGGTCCATTTCACCTGGGTGCCTTCCCATGTGGGCATCCCACTTAACGAAAGGGCAGATTGCCTTGCCCGGCAAACCCTTCAGGATGACTCAATGGACCCTGGCACGGAATACACTCATACCCGTGTTAAAAGTAGTGTTCAACAGCATTCAATAGTAGCATAGATTGTCAGCTTAGATGCTGCTGTCGTAGCGGCAGCTCAAGTGGACTCCACTATGTCCGTGTCTCCCACAACAGTGACTACACCTATGGGAGACACAGTGCAGCCCAGGATGTTGTGGTAATGCGCCTCAGACTAGGTTATAGATATTACTGGGAGGTTAGTAGCTCCCCTGCTGTCTCTTGTACATTGTGTGCCAAGCCAGGAGGCCACACACTGCATCATTACATCATGGACTGCCCCCGCATTGCAAAATTTAGGCCACAAGGCCATCATGACTTGCCCCAGACAATCTGCTGGTTTTTCAATCACAATACACTCGCTGACATCCTTCGAGAGTACCCTAAATTCGCCCCAAGGTGGTGATGCAGTGTGTGTCTGACTGTATGCATGAATATATATAAGTAGTACAACTTACCCCTCAATGGAAGCCCTGATACCCGTAACCTTGTAACTTGTAACTCATATTTATATATCTACACTGCCTGGGGGGAGACCGGCAGGCACCGACCTCCTACCCTTGTTGTACATCCAACAATAAACCATTCAATTCAATTCAATGCAGATATGAAGAAACAAACTTTGTTACAGATATGGAAAACAAGGAAACAGCAAGAACATTGATTAGCAAGAAAGCCAAGACATTTCACAAGAACATTCACAGTTATAAGTACAAAACGGGGTGATCAAGCAACAAACAACACAACACTTCAAGAACCAGAATAAATCACCGATGCCAAGGTGTAGCCCACACTGCATCGACTTCGACTTCGAGGATCAAGATCGCGGTACTTTAACAACAACCTGAGTGACAAGGGGGCGTGAACCTGCACACAGCAGGCTTATTCTACTTATTTCTAACGTTGTGTTGTGTGTTAACCTACAGCAAGATGGAGGAGGTAGACAAAATACTGATCCTGACCTTGAATCACCTAGGCTGGTGAGTGTCCAGGCCCCAGACTTGTTAGTGCTTGTTCGCCTCGCATGACAACTCGCCTTGGTAAAATTCTATAGAGTCCTTTCCCGCCCTTAATAGTGGTTTTATTTTTTCCAGACCCTCACAGATCCCTTCAGATACCTCTAAAACGTAATTATAGAAGATGGGGGAGAGATGCCCCCTTCAAGCTCCCCTTACCCCTTATATTACCCCCGCCTGGGACCTCCAAAATAATATTACTAATCTAACCTCACAGGTATCCGGTCAGTTCGCCCACACCAAAAGGTCGTTTCGCCTAAAGTCAGTTCGCCCACTCAGTGGAGTCATTTCGCCCACATTAGATAACTCCTTCACTGTGCAACGCCAAGTTAGAGTTGGCGTCAAATGTAGGTTGGGGGTTATAGTAAGTTCACAAAGTGGCTCGAGCGGTTAGTTGAGTTCATGGGATAATTATTATTTCAATCTTTTTCTTCTTTTATTACAAAAGATAGAACTCCAAAATTAACAAAGTCAAAATTATCAAATAAGTTCTCAGTCACACTCTCTCTGTCGTTTCTAAGTACAGTCACTTCTCTCTCTGAATGCTTAGCGCTTGCCCAAAGATTTGTCGTGTGTATTTTACAAGAGTTCGCTCCCAACTGCCCCCAGGGTGGCGCGGTTGGTAGAGTCGTGGACACTGGACATGGGTGCAGAGTCCCTGCATTCGGTCAGCGGTTTGAGTCCACCAAGTTCGTCCTGGCGTGGTGGCGCTTTGTATAGTCAATAACCTTGTAGTTGGTACTTGCAAAGTGTCTAGATAGGATCAAAGTATCTTATTAGATAGGATCAAAGTATCTTATCTTATATCCCAATTGCGGGACAATTCCATAGCTCGACTTGGCATGGGATGTGAAGACCACGTCACAGTGTTCTTCAACCAATGAAATGATAGTAATCGAATGATGTTCTATGACGTATTCATGACGTATTGTAAACAATTGTTATTCTAATTCGAATCCAGATTCAAATTTGTCGAATTTCATTTCTCGAATAACGAGGTTTCGTTATTGAGGAAAGCCATTGTATACACTCAATTCCTGACATCATGGCAGACTGTCCAGACCACTGTATTCTGTGTGGTGTTCCTGTACGGGCAAGACATGAGGGGCTACAGTGATGGCTGTGGCAGGTGGCAACACAGGAAATGTGATACTGGTATATCTCGAGTAGATTACTGGACAGCTGTGAAATTCGGGATTACCATTGACTGGAGTTGTAACTTGTGTAAGGATGAACAAGCAACCCCTCAAGTGGAACTAGAGTCATCGGTTGAAGATCCGCCTTTCCAAGACTTTGAAAGTGAGGAACAAGTCAACATTTCAATGGAACTAGAATCATCACTTGAAGATGTACCTCTGCAAGACACTCAAAATGAAGAACACACCATTTTTCCAATGGAACTAGAATCATCACTTGAAGATCCACCTCTGCAAGACATTCAAAATGAAGAATGTGCCAAAGTGAGGAGTGAAAGTGAGGAACAAGCAACCCCTCCAGTGTTGGTTTCCTTCCAGTTATTTGAGGAGGGTACAAAACGTGGTCGCAACAAGCTTATTGACAGCCTAGGCTATACTTATAACATAAAATTACGACGGCCAAATGTAACATAGTGGCAGTCCAAAGGTTAACCCATGCAAAGTGACAGTCACGCAAAGAAATGAAACGTTTGTGAAGAGTAATATATCACACAATCATCCTCCATCAACTGGTTCAGCCTCTACCACTAAAATTACATCTCAGGTGAAGAAAATGGCGGTACAAGACCTATTCAAATCAGCGTCTGTCATAGTTGATGAGGTAAGTCTGCTGAAAATAATTGCATACATAGTACATACCTGGTGTGTCAACCAGTGATTCCAAACTCACAGTCCATGTCCACGTCCACCTTGTGCTGTTATAACAGAGTAGTCAACAGAAATAGAAAATAGTCATAAAAACAGTAATAAAAATTGTCAACCTTTTTTATATAGGCTAGTGATTAATGCCAACATTTCATTCCATTTAGGTTCTACTACAAGAGCTGGGTAATGCACCGTGCCCGAGTGTGCCTAAGCCCGAGCACCTAGCAAGAACTGCGAACAGGCAAAGGCAGAAATTAAGACCACCAGAACCAAAAGACCCGGCGTTTGAACTTGACGAGGCACTTGTTCCAAACAACTTCCTTACAGCTGATGTGAGAGTCAATGGACGGCGCCACTTGATCGTTCACCACTGAACAACAAATGGGACATACAATCAGAGCAAAATCTTGGTATATTGATGGAACATTTAAGCTGTGTAGGCACCCCTTTTCACAACTGTTAACAGTTAATGCCTTCGTGTGAACAGAGAATTATGCGAAACAGGTGCCCCTCTTGTTTGTCTTAATGTCTGGCCAAAAGAAGAGTGATTAATGCCAAGTATTTCATGCACTTATAAACAGTCTTTCAAATGAAACTTCAGTTCAACATATAGCAATTGACTTAGAAAGAGCTCTTTGGAAAGTCTTGCCAGAGTTTTCACCCAATGCTAATATCAAGGGATGTGTTTTCCACTGGACACAGGCTATATGGAGGAAGGTGAGTAAATCTGTGGATTAGTCTTAGTTTATTATTCCCCATAGGAGGGTACAGTTTACAGTACTTTATCTATCTTTTTCTTCATCCAGATACAAGAGGTTGGTCTACAACATGCGTACACCCATGATGAAGGAACATACAAATACCTGCGTAAGCTGATGGCCCTTCCGTTTCTGCCAGAGGGAGAAATAGCTCCGATGTTTGAGCGTCTTTCACACCAAGCTGCCACCACCCAAGTATGCACGGCAGTAGACTACATTTCAAGAACATGGATCTACGGCTCTGTATGGCCGCCTTCCACTTGGAGCGTCTTTAACAAGTCTGTACGCACAAATAATGATATTGAAGGGTGGCACAACTGATTAAATAAGTGTGCAGCAGGTAGAAGTAGCCTCCAATTCTATCTTTTGGTAAGCCTTCTGCATAAAGAGGCTAAAATAACATCATTACAGATAAGGCTGGTGTCGGAAAGAAAGCTCCGAAGGATCCAACGAAGACGATACAGGGAACTGCAAAATAAATTGTTCGTTCTTTGGGACGAATATATGAGGGGTGAGAGATCCTCATTACAACTTCTCAAGACTTGCTCATATTTAAATGGACCAGTAAGCTCATAATAATTTTAATTACATGCATTTTACATGAATGCTCACTGGTTTTTTTATTTTACTTTTAGAATTATGACATTAGTTTTCATACATTTTATTCTTTGTATGTTTCTCTTGGGTTTTAATAAAGTTTTTACTACATGATTTGTGCAGTGTTGAATAATACTTGTGGGCGAACCAACTTTAGTGTGGGTGAACTGACTTGAGTGTGGGCGAACAAACTCTACATTTGGGCGAACTGACTTGTGGCCGAACTGATATGTGGGCGAAATGACCGTAAACCAACCTCACTATAACCTAACTTAACCTTACCAATAACCTCCTAGCGAGACCTAATGGCGAGAAAGAACTAGAATTTGACCATGTTACGTTAGGTTATATTGAGGTTAAGTTAGTATTTTTTTCTTTTTTTCATCCCTCCTCCACTTTATAATTGCGTTTTAGAGGTATCTGAAGGGATCTGTGAAGGTCTGGAGGAAAAAAGCCCACTAATAAGGACGGGAAAGGACTCTAGAATTTTACCCTCTCCTTTACATGGTGTTATATATATATATAAGTCAGCTGGACTGGCAAGCACTTATGGATACTTCTATCCTTGCTTCTTAACTCTTGTATACTATTATCTCGATGTGGTTCCTGATTGTCTCCTAAAGTCTCCTAAAGCCGCATAAAAGATTCTTAGTTTCACACAAAAGTCTAACATCGTACAAAAATCTCCTAATGTTACTAAAAACCTTCTAACACCATATAAAAGTCTATTAATTCCAGTAACACCACAGGTACATCATTGATTCCTCATTTTCATTGGTCCATTTTCAGAGTGTCAAGTCACTATCATTCTGTTCATCACATTCCCTCATGTCTCGGTATATTTCTTTACCTGTACTCAAATTAACCAAAATATTAAACCTATTCACTTTTTTACATGTTTATTGAGAAAGTATTATATGTTTTATTTATGACTTATAATTTCAGTGAGATCGATGAGGAGATGAAGACCGTGGGCAGCTTTGGCATTGGTGAGGTGGTGGGGGGAGTGGTGAGGTGCATCCGTGCCATCAGCAGCGACTGTGACCTGCCCACCTCCCTGCCGCAGAACATGGCCCAGCGCTTCAGGGCGGCCGCCACCATTGCTCAGGCTGTCAAGGTGAGCTCTGTGTATTGGTTTTGTTATTATAGAGACTAGCAAAAGGCTAAAAAAAAAAATGAAAAAACTACTGCTTGACAAATAAAACACCTGTAAGAAACATCAATCTTCAGTATTTCTTTTTGTAGTTATAGATTTTGATGGCTGAATAGTTTAACCTGAAAGTTAATGCAAAATTATTCAAGTTCGGACTTAGCTTGTAGATGACACACTAGAATACTTATTTGTCTTAGTCACATAGAATTACACCTTTCCCTATATTTGTATCTTATTATTTAGGAAAATCAAAAAGCTGCCAGTCTGGTAACTGGGATAGTTTATTCTGCATATATGAAGCAGCATTTTTCACTTTTATGTTACGTAACTTGTAGTGTGTCTGGCAGGAAGATGAGTGAAGCATCATATTGATGCGATGAGTGTTTCTGACGGCACATACTTGTGTCATCAGAATATCTGTATGCATCATCTGTCCTGACCAGAAGTGTCGATGAAAGTGCTTTGAACATAATGATACTACTTGGTAGTACTTTACAGAAAATGATATTATATATGAACATTTATTTTACCACATCTGTCTCCAACATGTTACCAGAATACCATTTACAGTCACACAATGTTGATGCTTTAGTTACAAAGCTGCCTTGTATTCCATTCCTTCAAAGTGACCGTGTTCCACAGGATGTTGGTTACCCGGGAGATATTGGTTACCAGTCTCTACTCTATCCAAGTGAAGCCGACCTTCGCAGGATATTTATGTTCTTAATAGAAAAACTTCCCCGGGACTCCTCGCCAGTGTCTGATGAACCCCTCAGTAAGTGTTCTGCATTGGATCAAACTTGAAGTAAAAACGTATGAAGACAAACTAAATTATTGTCAGATTTAGAATACTGTCTTGTTTGTATAGAAATTGTTTTCTCCACAGACAAAGCCACCTTGATTCATCGTGAAGCCAAGAGGAGACTGGCGGAGGCACTGTCCCAGCCCTGGCTTCCCCCTCACTGCCGCCATGTGATGCGCACACAAGCCTCCTGCGCCTCCATCACTAAGTATGGCACGGCCCACACACAGGGCTTCACTTCAAGGCCCTTCAGGGGCTATGAGGACCCATCAGCATTATGCCCGGGTAGGGTGTAGCTATTTCTACATGAACATCAGGAAAGAAATGTACTTCTCACTACTTTCATCTATTTTTGCAGTTAAAAGCAGGGCTTGAAAACTAAATAATTTCTCAAACGGTTCGTTCCAATCAGAAACAGTTTCATTAACGTTTCGTTTTTCGTTCCTTCTCCAAACATAACGTTCCTGAACCGGTTAGAATGAAATGAAAACCGGTTAGAACGTTATTCTCAAACCATGTAATGAATATGCTATTAGCCCTAATAAATAATAATGCCTATACATGACTACATTTTTATTGATGGTAATAAAGCCATACATTTCATGGTGCACAGTATCCAACTAAATCAAACCCTTAGATGTCGTAAGAACTATATTAGTATACGACTTAAATAAGGCAACACATTTACATATACAATACAGGAAGCGTAGTGTAGGAGTATGCAATCTCAGTCCTCGTAAAGACATGAATCACTAATTATTTATTAATATTATATATGGTAAAACTATATTAATTTGTAATAACAGCAGCCCACTAATTAAATAAACCTAATCAATGAAGTCAATGACTACATGTGGTACTCCAAGGACTCAAACTTAGGACACTCACACCGAAATTCGGCACACCAAGCATTAGGCTATGAACACAGTTAAAAATTTATGCACATACTCACAATATATAATCCCTTTTCGAATACTGGATATTAATCTAAACATATCCAAACTGCAGTATAATAGTTTAACGATTGCACGATTGGAAGGTGTAATAAAATAAGGGAACGTGATGCATATCACGAAGACATAAATTCATAATTATATAAAGTAAAAAATAGTTATTCTTCACAAATTAAATGAAAAGTTGTGCATATGATACTATTTGAAACAAAACCACATCATCAATTGCCAAGTGAACAAGTACAGTAGACTTAATTAATGTATGTATGTAATACAGATGCATTTACTTAAATCATTTGGCTACTGGAAGTGAAAATGGATTAGTGACCAAATATGGCATGGAACGAAAAAATAACATTATTAACCGGTTACAGAGATTTCAAAATAGTGTTTTTGCCCAGGAACAGTAAATATGATAACGTTTTCGTTCCCTTAAACCGTTTCCAAGCCCTGGTTAAAAGTAAAGACAGTTTTGGTAAAATCAGTTCAAGTATTGAGTGAAAGAGAATGAAGCTGTGAGTAGAGTGAAGTTTCCATCCTTACTACTTACATAGTAATAAGTAAGGATGTAAAACAAGTATTAGATGGCGTGCAGTGCCTGCCCCATCACTGTAATGGCAGCTGATCACAAGCAAGCAGAATAACCATTTTGTTAATGGTTGATAACGATTAAGTCAGTGATTGTACTCCATTCTAACTGAATGAATTTTTAAAGACTTTAAAAAGCACAAACAAGGTATTTGAAATTTTACTTCAGTGTAACACTTTGTTTTTCATTGAAGATATGAAAAATAGATTGGTATTGTAAGTTATAATTTTGTATTTTTGACAGAGATGAACAACTACTATGAAAACCACTTGAGGAGAGTTACCAAGTTAGTGGGATACAACCACTTGCTGGCAACACTGCTCAACACACATGCTGCCCAGCTGGAGAAAGAGAAATTCTTCCCATCCAGTAATAGTGTTAAGGTAGTTTGTATGTTTTTATATTTCTTTTTTCTATTTATTTTTTATTTTTTTATTCCAGAACCCGAAGATACAGTATAAAGGATTAAAGGAAATGGGTGTTTTATCATTATCAGAAATCAAGTTTTGTGTACTAAACAGGTTGTAAGATAAGACCTAAGAAAGGTTTCACTTTTTGGCAAAATATAGCACTCAATCCAATGAATAAGATATCACATATCATTACAGATTCTTGGTGTTTGAGGAGGTATTTTATACGTTCACAGAGCAACGATGTGAAGCTGAAGTTGGAGCCGCTGATGAGTGAGACAGATCTCCCTGAGGCCACTCCCACAGTGGCCTTAGAAGACCCTGCCGCCGTACCCATGGAGGCAGCCAGACCCCAGAGTGATGTGCAGGTGATGATCGTAAGGGGTGTTTAGGTTCACCAGGAGGCCGAAAGTAAACATTGAACATACCTAAGAACATAAGAACGTAAGAAAATAAGGAAGCTACAAGAGGCTGTGAGACCTATACGTGGTAGTTCCTGTAACTTATTCCTTTTATTCAACATATTCAGAGCTCACAGGGTTATTTTGTGTCGACTGTAATGCAATGTAATGTTCATGCATTCCACATTTTTTATTCAAAATATAACAGTATTCAATATTTTTAGAACTTAAAATGGCTGTATACAAGAATTTTGAATACTATACCTTTTCACTCTCAAATTAAAACAAGTAAACTTCAAATTAAAACAAGTGAATATCAAATTAAAACAACTGAAGTTTAAATTAAAACAACTGAAGTTTAAATTAAAACAACAGAAGTTTAAATTAAAACAACTGAAGTTTAAATTAAAACAACTGAAGTTTAAATCAAAACAACTGAAGTTTAAATTAAAACAATTGAAGTTTATATTAAAACAACTGAAGTGTAAATTAAAATAACTGAACTTCAAATTAAAATAACAACTTCAAATTAAAATAACTGAACTTCAAATTAAAATAACTGAACTTCAAATTAAAATAACTGAACTTCAAATTAAAATAACTGAACTTCAAATTAAAATAACTGAACTTCAAATTAAAATAACTGAACTTCAAATTAAAATAACTGAACTTCAAATGAATATAATTGAATTTCAAATTAAAAGAAAAAATTCATGATATACATAATTTATTCAAATTAAAAGAAAATATTCATCTTTTATATTTTGAAATTCATTTGTTTTATTTTGAAGTTATGTTGTTCTAATTTGAGAGTGAAAAGGTGTATTATGAAACCCCCAGAAAAGTAACATACAATTTCTTCCTGCAACTTTTTCTTATCTTTACCAGAGTGCTGCCAGCAAAGGGAAGAGAGGGGAAAAATTATTTATGAAAAGATATACCATTCTTTTAAATATTTTTACACAGCATACTACATAGATAAAGCAACACAGGATGAAGTAACGTATAATATTTATTTAAGTTTGAATTAAAATTCCGCGATCGTTTATTCCGCGATCGGTAATCGCTAGCGAAGTTTTTCTTCGAAGAAATAAAGCATTAAGCCATTATACCCCATTAAGTAATAACTGTTAAGTCTTAAGTTTACATTCTAACCTGTTGCTCTAACAGAAAATGTACACGGGAGAGGCGCGTTAAAAGTTGTAAAATTCAGGAAATAAGTTTTTTCTATGTAGGCTAGGTGAGGTGAGTTTCGAATTCAAGTTAGAACTTGACATTTAGCGTTTGCTAAGAGCGGGGAAGTCAGCGACTTTACTGTGGAACAGTTCAGAGCTGACTGATCAGCCCGCGGGCGGCCAGCAGCAGGCGCGTCAGGTAACAGAACAGCTGGCTGGTCAACCCAACCCCGCACGGTAGTGCGGGAATAAAATGTTGTTTGTCAAGTCAAAATTTTGGATCGTGGACTAAAAATCGCAGAATTAAAGGCAAAAAAAAATTCCTCGATTCCGCGATCGCGTTTGCGATCGCGGAATTAATAAAAATTTAATAAAAATTCCGCGATCAATTTTTGGTAGTCCGCGATCGCGGAATCGCGGACTATAATTCCGCGACGCCCAGCACTGGGAATAGCTATACGTTACTTCATCCTGTGTTGCTTTATCTATGTAGTATGCTGTGTATAAATATTTAAAAGAACGGTATATCTCCATAAATAATTTTTTCCCTCTCTTCCCTTTGCTGGCATCACTCTGGTAATGATAAGAAACAGTTTGCAGGAAGAAATATGTCCTTTTCTGGGGGTTTTCATAATACACTTTCAATCTCAAATTAGAACAACAGAGCTTCAAAATCAAACAAATGAATTTCAAAATATAATTGATGAATTTTTCTTTTAATTTGAAATTCTATTATTTTAATTTGAAGTTCAGTTATTTTAATTTAAACTTCAGTTGTTTAATATTAACTTCAGTTGTTTTAATTTATACTTCAGTTGTTTTAAATTTTAATTTCAGTTGTTTTAATGTAAACTTCAGTTGTTTTAATTTAAACTTCAGTTGTTTTAATTTGTGATTCACTTGTTTTAATTTGAAGTTCAGTTGTTTTAATTTGAGGTTCAGTTGTTTTAATTTGAGGTTCAGTTGTTTTAATTTGTGATTCACTTGTTTTAATTTGAAGCTCAGTTGTTTTAATTTGAAGTTCAGTTGTTTTAATTTGAGGTTCAGTTGTTTTAATTTGAGGTTCAGTTGTTTTAATTTGAAGTTCAGTTGTTTTAATTTGAGGTTTAGTTGTTTTAATTTGTGATTCACTTGTTTTAATTTGAAGTTCAGTTGTTTTAATTTGAAGTTCAGTTGTTTTAATTTGAGGTTCAGTTGTTTTAATTTGAGGTTCAGTTGTTTTAATTTGAGGTTCAGTTTTAATTTGAAGTTCAGTTGTTTTAATTTGAGGTTCAGTTGTTTTAATTTGAGGTTCAGTTGTTTTAATTTGGGAGGGAAAGGTGTAGATGCTCATATACTTTCCCTTTTTTCTTCATTGTTAAGCAGGAGACTAATTTTGAATATTACACCTTTTCACCATCAAATTAAAACAACTGGAGTTTAAATTTAATTTGAGATTCACTTGTTTAATTTAAATTTAATTTAAAGTTCAGTTGTTTTAATTTAAAGTTCAGTTGTTTTAATTTAAAGTTCAGTTGTTTTAATTTAAAGTTCAGTTGTTTTAATTTGAGTGCAGTTGTTTTAATTTAAAGTTCAGTTGTTTTAATTTGAAGTTCAGTTGTTTTAATTTAAAGTGCAGTTGTTTTAATTTAAAGTTCAGTTTTAATTTGAAGTGCAGTTGTTTTAATTTAAAGTTCAGTTGTTTTAATTTAAAGTTCAGTTGTTTTAATTTAAAGTTCAGTTGTTTTAATTTAAAGTTCAGTTGTTTTAATTTAAAGTTCAGTTGTTTTAATTTGAAGTGCAGTTGTTTTAATTTGAGGGTGAAAAGGTGTAGATGCTTAAATACCTTTCCTATTTTCTTCATTGTTTAGCAGGAGACTGACATGACGGCTGTGGAAGGTAGCAGCGTTTCTCAGGGGACTAAAGCAGATATACAGGAGGATGCAGCCGTGAGCCGAGAAGAACAGCTGGCCAGTTTGGAGAAAGAAGTGGCTGCCATCAAGAACAAGATCAAGGAGTGTACTGAGGGGATGCAAGAGGCTCAGGAGACTCTAGCTAAGGTGATGGAGCTATATTTTAACTATAAGCTATATTATATACACTTCTCTCACTACTACTTTCTATTCTGCAACTACTCACTACTACTACTTCTGTTTCTTCTCACACTACTACTTTCTATTTTGCAACTACTCACTACTACTACTACTTCTGTTTCTTCTCACACTACTACTTTCTATTTTGCAACTACTCACTTCTACTACTTCTGTTTCTTCTCACACTACTACTTTCTATTCTGCAACTACTCACTACTACTACTTGCCTCTGTAGCTTCTCACACTATTACTTTCTATCTCTATCTCTAAGTATTCTGCAGCTTTCACTCTTTTCTTGTCTAATACATAGATAAACATCTCTAAAACCTAATCATTTCATTTTATTTAGCAGTCTTCTACCCACTTGCTCTTGTCATATGCTCACACCAGATCTATGAATGCTGCCTATATTTTCTCTGCTTTTGTAACAATTTATCAGGTTTTTTAACCCCTTTGCACCCAGATCTTTCCTTTGCTATAAAAAAAATTATGTTGTCGAGCCATAAAATTACGAAAAGTAACTGAATATACCAAATTAGTTAGTCGATATGGATACTAAACAGGTCATATCTGTAAAATATTGCTTATAGTTCACTAAAAATTGTCTAATGGTAGCCAAAGTACCTACAATGGAAATTACGATTTAGGTTCAAAGGGTTAATTTGAATTGCACTGTCACGCCTGTTTCAGCATCACATTGGTTGTTTTAATTTGTGATTCACTTGTTTTAATTTGAAGTTCAGTTGTTTTAATTTGAAGTTCAGTTGTTTTAATTTGAGAGTGAAAAGGTGTAGATGCTCATATACTTTCCCTTTTTCTTCATTGTTAAGCAGGAGATTAATTTTGAATACTACACCTTTTCATCATCAAATTAAAACAACTGAACTTCAAATTAAAACAACTGGAGTTTAAATTTAATTTGAGATTCACTTGTTTTAATTTACAGTTCAGTTGTTTTAATTTGAAGTGCAGTTGTTTTTATTTGAGGGTGAAAAGGTGTAGATGCTTAAATACCTTTCCTATTTTCTTCATTGTTTAGGAGGAGACTGACATGACGGCTGTGGAAGGGCTAATGTCATTATCATGTGGCATGCACGTTGTAATCATGGCATTGAGGTGTGATTCTTTATTTTCCAGCTGACTGATGAAATAGCGAAGGAAGAGGAAGTGAACCAGAAGAAGAGTCAGGATGTCAAGACGATGCAGAGGACGTCTTCCCTGTTGCCGGAATCTGACGCCAACATCCAGAAACTCAAGGTAAGGTTTGGCCATTAACCCTTTCACACCCAGATCTTTCCTTAGCTATGTAAAATTGTCTGTAGTTAGCCATAAAATTACGAAAAGTAACTGAATATATCAAATTAGCTAGGGGACAAGAATACTCAACAGGTCATATCTATAAAATATTGCTTATATTCACTTAAAATCGTCTAGTGGCGTACCTAAATTACAATGGAAATATCGTTCTGGGTCTCAAGGAGTTAAGTTATCATTTTGAAAGTTACTCATTTCCTGTCAAGACGGGTGGGAGTCTTTATCAGTGCCTTTTCATGCATACAGTTCTTGATTACCTTAATTTGCCCTTTCCATTTCACATCTTATTCTTTCATATTGTACTGGCAGATTCAATCATATTTTCCTTCCTTAGTCTGATAAAGTCATACATAGATTTATTATTGAATTCGTCATCTCAATCCTTAATTTGTACATTACAAGTCACATAAACACTGCATGCTTAACTCACTCAACAAATAGCAATGACAGTTATCCCCTTCACGCCCAGATCTTTCCTTTGCTATATAAAATCGTCTGTAGTTAGCCATAAAATTACGATAAATAGCTAAATATACTTAATCAGCTCGTGGACATGGATACTAAACAGGTCATAATGCATAAAATATTGCTTATATTAATTAAAATCGTCTAATGGTGGTCAAATAACTATGAAAATTACGTTCTGGGCATGAAGGGGTTAATATGTGCTTGTCTCCACTCCTCAGGCTGCTTTGAAGAACAGTGAGGAGAAAATGGGTCGCCTCCAGCAGCAGTGGAGTGCCCACAGAGAGCCACTGAACGCCCAGCTGTTGAGTCTTACCCAGGAGGTGGAGAACAAGAAGGTGGGTGGTGCAAATATGCCATCGAGATGTATATTTGGGATTTTACTATCTTGTGAAGCAGGACTGTGTGTGTATTTGGGATGTTACTATCTTGTGAAGCAGGAATGTGTATCGTAACATTGTTGTGAGTTTCATGCCAGGAGTTTAGGTGACAGCTCATCTCAAAATAGACTATGAAATAATAATTGTTCGATACCAATTGTCACATTTCTATTTTTAAGCCTAACTTCCCTGTTTGCTGACTGTTGGAATAAGGTTTTCATGGTGGTAAAATTAATGCAGAGAAATAAAGACAGAGTATTCGAGTATTATAAGAGTAGTAGTATTAGTATTAGAGCATTATAAGAGTAGTACAGGTTGAAGCTCCCAAACTCGGCATCCCAAGACTCGGCAACACCCAAAACTCGGCTATGGTTCCGGATTTTCCAAAACACGGCAGAACACCCAAAACACGGCGCATAGTTGCCGGGTCGGCCGCTAGGTGCCACCACACTAGGCCGCTTGGTTTCTCCCGCCGATTTGTTTGTTGTTATTGTTTAGTGGTGTTGTGACTAGAGTTGTGTACACTGTTATTTTGTGTACTTCTACAGGTCTATTATTGGTATTATGGCTCCCAAACGTCCAGGAACACCTACTGGTGGAAGTGAAAAGAAAAGGAAGAACAATGTGTTAACTATTTCTGAGAAAATTGACCTTTTGAAGAAGTTGGATGGCTTTTTTTCCCCTTAATATATCTACGTTCTAAAAGTCGGAAAATTCCTTTACTCGGCTCGGCGCTGGTCCCGAGGTTGCCGAGTTTGGGAACTTCAACCTGTAGTAGTATTAGAGTATTATAAGAGTAGTAGTAGTATTATAAGAGTAGTAGTAGTAGTAGTACAGGTTGAAGTTCCCAAACTCGGCAACCTCGGGACCAGCGCCGAGCCGAGTAATGGAATTTTCCGACTTTTAGAACGTAGATATATTAAGGGGAAAAAAAGCCATCCAACTTCTTCAAAAGGTCAATTTTCTCAGAAATAGTTAACACATTGTTCTTCCTTTTCTTTTCACTTCCACCAGTAGGTGTTCCTGGACGTTTGGGAGCCATAATACTAATAACACCTGTAGAAGTACACAAAATAACAGTGTACACAACTCTAGTCACAACACCACTGAACAATAACAACAAACAAATCGGCGGGAGAAACCAAGCGGCCTAGTGTGGTGGCACCTAGCGGCGGACCCGGCAACTTCGCGCCGGGTTTTGGGTGTTCTGCCATGTTTTGGAAAATTCGGAACCATAGCCGAGTTTTGGGTGTTGCCGTGGGTGTTGCCGAGTTTGGGAACTTCAACCTGTAGAGTATTATAAGAGTAGTAGTAGTAGTAGTAGTAGAGTATTATAAGAGTAGTAGTAGTAGTAGTAGTAGTAGTATTATAAGAGTAGTAGTAGTAGTAGAGTATTATAAGAGTAGTAGTAGTAGAGTATTATAAGAGTAGTAGTAGAGTATTATAAGAGTAGTAGTAGTAGTAGTAGTAGTAGTAGTAGAGTATTATAAGAGTAGTAGTAGTAGTAGAGTATCATAAGAGTAGTAGTAGTAGTAGTAGTAGAGTATTATAAGAGTAGTAGTAGTAGTAGTAGTAGAGTATTATAAGAGTAGTAGTAGTAGTAGTAGTAGTAGAGTATTATAAGTAGTAGTAGTAGTAGTAGAGTATTATAAGAATAGTAGTAGAGTATTATAAGAGTAGTAGTAGTAGTAGTAGTAGTAGAGTATTATAAGAGTATTATAGACAAGGAGAGGTATGTCAGGAGTCTCGCTGAGGATGTCGAGGGTCATTTGAACGCTAATGACCTCCGACCCGCCTACCGAGCCATGAAGAAGCTCCGTTCCAAGTCTCCTTCTCGGGCGAGTGCTATTCGAACAGCAGATGGGCGCCTCGTGTCGGACATGGATGGGCAGATGGCTCGTTGGGCTGAGTACTTTGGGCAGTTGTTCACGGTGGACCCTCCAACTGAGCAGCTTCACACCACTGGGTTACAGGCAGTGAATGCCGATCCTCCCATTGACGAAACCGCACCCTCTCTTGACGAAGTCAGAGAGGCTGTAGCAAAGTTGAAGGGTGGAAAGGCAGCTGGTGTTTGTAATATCAGTGCGGAGCTCCTCAAAGCTGGGGGTGAGGCCATGATCCGCGGGTTGCATGCTGTCCTGACTGCCGTGTGGCAATCAGGTACCATTCCTCCTGACTGGAAAAGGGGGCTGGTCGTCCCTATCTGGAAAGGGAAAGGGGACCGTCAGGACTGCAACAATTACCGCGGTATTACACTGCTCAGCGTACCAGGCAAGGTGCTTGCCCATCTATTGCTGACACGAATTCGCAGTCATCTGGTGAAGCATCAGAGACCTCAGCAGTCTGGGTTCACGCCTGGTAAGTCAACAACGGACCGTATCCTAGCGCTTCGTGTCCTGGTGGAACGCCGACGTGAGTTTCGACAGGGGATGCTTGCAGCCTATGTTGATCTCAAGAAGGCGTTTGACTCAGTGCATCGTGAGTCACTCTGGGATCTTCTGCGACTTCGAGGGATTCCTGCAAGGACTATTGGTTTGATAACTGGTCTGTATTCTGGGACTGAGAGTGCTGTGAAGTGTGGGGCAGGTGTATCCAGCTTCTTTCATGTGAATACAGGAGTGAGGCAGGGGTGCGTCCTTGCCCCATCACTTTTCAACGCTTGTATGGACTGGGTATTGGACAAGGTTGTAGATCAAAGTGATTGTGGAGCATCCGTCGGCAACACCAAGATCACTGATCTTGTTTTTGCCGATGATGCAGTAATCTTTGCTGAGTCACTGGAGGTCCTGGTGATGGCTCTCGAGGCGCTGCACGAGGAGGCAAAGCCTTTGGGACTTGAGGTCTCCTGGCTCAAGACCAAGGTCCAGGTATTTGGAGACTTACTAGATGAAGCAGTACAGTCTGTTCATGCGTGTGGCGAGGACATTGAGATCTTGGAAAGTTTTACATACCTTGGTAGCGCAGTCCATAATGACGGCGGGTCACGTCAAGAAGTCTTACGACGGATTGGCATAGCCCACGGTGTTATGGACTCGCTCAGCGGGAGTATTTGGCGTTGTTGGTACCTGTGCAGGAGGACAAAGATCCGGATCTTCAAGTCGCTTGTGATCCCTGTCTTACTCTATGGTTGTGAGACATGGACACTAAATAGTGACTTGAAGAGACGAATCAATGCCTTTGGTAATAAGTGTCTTCGCAGAATCATGGGGTATCGCTGGGATGATTACGTGTCAAATCAGCGATTGCACCGTGAGACTGAATCGAGGCCTATTACCTGCATAGTCCGTCAGCGCCAACTTCGGCTATAGGGGCATGTGGCACGCTACCCTAAAACCGATCCTTCCCATCGGGTTGTATCTGTAAGAGACAATCCGGCGTGGAGGAGGCCAAGGGGGCGCCCACAAGGCTCGTGGCTGGGGCAAGTTGATGTTTCTTGTCGAGAGCTGCTTGGTATGGGAAAGGAGCCTGCATGGGAACTCGCGCGTGGTGACCCCCGGGAGTGGCATCGTAGGGTGGGCGAGGCGACGCGCCCCCCGGCGTATGCCCCCAATGATTGATTGATTGATTATAGATGCTGTGTTCATCAGTAAATAAGGTTTTAATGATGGTAAAATTTATGCAGAGAAATAAAGGAAGAGTCTTGGAGGACATCAGTACGTTGCGAGACAAGATGAAGGGCATGGTGCAGGAGGCGTCCAGGAAGGAGGCGGCGGAGACGCAGCTGCAGGAACAGCTGGAGAAGATCACTAAGGACGTCAACAGGTTAGTGTCACGGGTGGAAAAATCACAAAAGACGCCAAGTTAACCCCTTGAGGCCCAGAACGTAATTTCCATTGTATTTTGGGTACCATTAGACAATTTTTAGTAACTATAAGCAATGTTTTATAGATATGACCTGTTTAGTATCCTTGTCGACTAACTAATTTAATATATTCAGTCACTTTTCGTAATTTTATGGCTAACAACAGACAATTTTATATAGCAAAGGAAAGATCTGGGCGTGAAGGAGTTAATGTCAGTGGAAGGAGACAGAAGCAGTTCTTTGATTTTTGCTGACAGTGTTATATGTTACAATCTTTAATAGTGTTTCTAAAGGTCACCACAAAAGCTTTCACTCACAGGTGGTTTTCCTATTGACTATTAGATGATTTATGTTTTCTCAATGCTCACTTAGAACTTGCAACCAGAACTTTACTGATACTTTAAAACTGCAACTGATTAACTGGTGTAATTATGAATAACTACAAAGGCCTCCATTGCTCCATTCTGTACTTACACTTATTAATATTATATCCCATCTGATGTATTGAGCTACAATTTGATTCTTATATTTCCTCTCATAGGTGCTGTGTTCCCTCTCATAGGTGCTGTGTTCCCTCTCATAGGTGCTGTGTTCCCTCTCATAGGTGCTGTGTTCCCTCTCATAGGTGCTGTGTTCCCTCTCATAGGTGCTGTGTTCCCTCTCATAGGTGCTGTGTTCCCTCTCATAGGTGCTGTGTTTCCTCTCATAGGTGCTGTGTTCCCTCTCATAGGTGCTGTGTTCCCTCTCATAGGTGCTGTGTTCCCTCTCATAGGTGCTGTGTTCCCTCTCATAGGTGCTGTGTTCCCTCTCATAGGTGCTGTGTTCCCTCTCATAGGTGCTGTGTTCCCTCTCATAGGTGCTGTGTTCCCTCTCATAGGTGCTGTGTTCCCTCTCATAGGTGCTGTGTTCCCTCTCATAGGTGCTGTGTTCCCTCTCATAGGTGCTGTGTTCCCTCTCATAGGTGCTGTGTTCCCTCTCATAGGTGCTGTGTTCCCTCTCATAGGTGCTGTGTTCCCTCTCATAGGTGCTGTGTTCCCTCTCATAGGTGCTGTGTTCCCTCTCATAGATGCTGTGTTCCCTCTCATAGATGCTGTGTTCCCTCTCATAGATGCTGTGTTCCCTCTTTATAGATGCTGTGTTCCCTCTTTATAGATGCTGTGTTCCCTCTTTATAGATGCTGTGTTCCCTCTTTATAGATGCTGTTTCCCTCTTTATAGGTGCTGTGTTCCCTCTTTATAGATGCTGTGTTCCTCTTTATAGGTGCTGTGTTCCCTCTTTATAGATGCTGTGTTCCCTCTTTATAGATGCTGTGTTCCCTCTTTATAGATGCTGTGTTCCCTCTTTATAGGTGCTGTGTTCCTTCTTTATAGATGCTGTGTTCCCTCTTTATAGATGCTGTGTTCCCTCTTTATAGATGCTGTGTTCCCTCTTTATAGATGCTGTGTTCCCTCTTTATAGGTGCTGTGTTCCCTCTTTATAGATGCTGTGTTCCCTCTTTATAGGTGCTGTGTTCCCTCTTTATAGATGCTGTGTTCCCTCTTTATAGATGCTGTGTTCCCTCTTTATAGATGCTGTGTTCCCTCTTTATAGGTGCTGTGTTCCTTCTTTATAGATGCTGTGTTCCCTCTTTATAGATGCTGTGTTCCCTCTTTATAGATGCTGTGTTCCCTCTTTATAGATGCTGTGTTCCCTCTTTATAGGTGCTGTGTTCCCTCTTTATAGGTGCTGTGTTCCCTCTTTATAGGTGCTGTGTTCCCTCTTTATAGATGCTGTGTTCCCTCTTTATAGATGCTGGTGTTCCCTCTTTATAGGTGCTGTGTTCCCTCTTTATAGGTGCTGTGTTCCCTCTTTATAGATGCTGTGTTCCCTCTTTATAGATGCTGTGTTCCCTCTTTATAGGTGCTGTGTTCCCTCTTTATAGATGCTGTGTTCCCTCTTTATAGATGCTGTGTTCCCTCTTTATAGGTGCTGTGTTCCCTCTTTATAGGTGCTGTGTTCCCTCTTTATAGGTGCTGTGTTCCCTCTTTATAGGTGCTGTGTTCCCTCTTTATAGATGCTGTGTTCCCTCTTTATAGATGCTGTGTTCCCTCTTTATAGATGCTGTGTTCCCTCTTTATAGATGCTGTGTTCCCTCTTTATAGGTGCTGTGTTCCCTCTTTATAGGTGCTGTGTTCCCTCTTTATAGGTGCTGTGTTCCCTCTTATAGATGCTGTGTTCCCTCTTTATAGATGCTGTGTTTCCTCTTTATAGGTGCTGTGTTCCCTCTTTATAGGTGCTGTGTTCCCTCTTTATAGGTGCTGTGTTCCCTCTTTATAGGTGCTGTGTTCCCTCTTTATAGGTGCTGTGTTCCCTCTTTATAGATGCTGTGTTCCCTCTTTATAGGTGTTGTGTTCCCTCTTTATAGGTGCTGTGTTCCCTCTTTATAGATGCTGTGTTCCCTCTTTATAGATGCTGTGTTCCCTCTTTATAGGTGCTGTGTTCCCTCTTTATAGATGCTGTGTTCCCTCTTTATAGGTGCTGTGTTCCCTCTTTATAGGTGCTGTGTTCCCTCTTTATAGGTGCTGTGTTCCCTCTTTATAGGTGCTGTGTTCCCTCTTTATAGGTGCTGTGTTCCCTCTTTATTGATGCTGTGTTCCCTCTTTATAGGTGCTGTGTTCCCTCTTTATAGGTGCTGTGTTCCCTCTTTATAGATGCTGTGTTCCCTCTTTATAGATGCTGTGTTCCCTCTTTATAGGTGCTGTGTTCCCTCTTTATAGATGCTGTGTTCCCTCTTTATAGGTGCTGTGTTCCCTCTTTATAGATCTGTGTATACCAAGAGAATAATAGACATCAGCGCCAAAGTTCGCAAGCAGAAGCAGGAGATTGACCGGGTGCTGGCCGACACCCGGACCATTCAGAAGGAGATCAACATCCTCTCAGGGAAGCTTGAGAGAACATTCACAGTTGTTGAAGGCACGGCATATAAGGTGGGCAATTTTTCACTCTGAATACATAATTTTGAGTGAGATTTTTCAGTCTAAAGGAGGTGTCTATAAGGGACGGCATATATAGGGTGGGCAATTTTTCACTGAATTATTTTGAGTGAGATTTTTCAGTCTAAAGGTGTGTGTTAGTAATGCCCTATAGACTATTTTATTTATTATGGTCAAAATGCATTAAGGAAGCCACGCCCCCTGCCTCCCCTTCTATTCTACGGGGCAGCTGATTGGTACATTCCTCGTATCATCACTACCAATCACAATATCTTCTCTACTTAACAGTGGCGTGACCACTGGACAGAGCAATCTTCACTACAAAGGGATATTTGATTTTGTCACCCTCTGTAGTGAAGATTGCTCTGTCCAGTGGTCACGCGCTGTTAGGTAGTGAAGATATTGTGATTGGTAGTGATGATACGAGGAGTGCACCAATCAGCTGCCCTGTAGAATAGAAGGGGAGGCAGGGGGCGTGGCTTCCTTGGTGCATTTTGACCATAATAAAAAAACAGACTATAACCTCATGGTCTGAAAGTGAACATCAATTACTAAAAAAAAATATAGACCTTAGGCTTGACTTTGAGACTTGAAACTATTGGTGTCATATTTCCCATGTCACTTGTAAACACTGAAGGTCTGTTGATAGAAGGTTAGGAAGAAGGGAAAGAAAGGCCTGTAGCTACCTTTATATTAAGAACAATTTTTGAAGCATTTTAAACCTATCATGATGTGTGTTGTCTTGTTTTGAGAGACTCTTTCAGCTTTATAGATAGATGTGATATAATAATAGAGCTGTAATTTTTTTTTTTTCTCTCTGAACGTTGATATTTCTGGATGATACTTAAGTGTTCAATTAACCCTGTATCTCATAGTCCAAACTTTTTATCATTATCATCATCATCTTTTTCTTTTCATTCTTCTTCCTCGTCTTCATCATCAAATTTTTAGCATCATCATCTTTTTCTTTTTTTCTTCTTCCTCGTCTTTCATCATCATGTTCATGCAGTCAGAACAGCCATTTCTGCTCCTCTGGGATGACAGAATGACTGAGGATTCTGATACAGTTTCACTTACAGAAATAGGGAAAAACTGGTTCACAAATAGGGTGGTAAATTATTGGAATGGACTAAGTCGTCAGGTAGTTAGTGCGGAGTCATTAGGGAGCTTTAAAAGGAGGCTAGACAATTTCATGGATGGGAATGAAAGATGGATGTAGGTAGTGTTAAGTATCAGGAACTACCGCTTGTAGGTCTCGCGGCCTCTTGTAGCTTCCTTATTTTATGTTCTTATAGTGTGACAGCATCCAGTGTCGGGATATGGCACACCAGAAATTCAATGATGCATGATGGAATGACGTGTACTGTGGGGCCCTGTGATTAGCATTTACATTTTTACTATAGTGATTTCAAGTCAAGGATTAGGATGAGAAAGTCCTGAGATTCATAACTATACTGTGTTTTATTTAACGAGGTGAAAAATCCTGACCCATGTTCTTATGTTCTTGTCTCTTGTTCAGGAAGCAGCCAATAACGAGCGGGTGCGCCAGGTGTACCGAGCGGTGGCGGCCGTGCACGAGGGTTGCGGCGAGCTGGTGGACATCGTGAGGGAGACGGGGGCGACGCAGAGGAAATATCCGACCTCCGGGAACAGGTAATACTTTAGTCCCTTAGTCCCTTAACCCCTTGAGACCCAGAGCGTAATTTCCATTGTAATTTGGGTACCATAAGACAATTTTTAGTGAATTTAAGCAATATTTTATATAGATATGACCTGTTTAGTGTCTTGTCGAGTAACTAATTTGGTATATTACGTGACTTTTCGTAATTTTATAGCTAACATCAGACTATTTCATATAGCAAAGGAAAGATCTGGGCATGAAGGGGTTAATACAGTCCCTTAGGTTACTTGTCATCTGGATCAAGGCCTCAAAGTGTGTCTGACTTGCTGCCCTGAGGTAAAATCTTTCATGATTATTCTTCAGATACCCTTTAGTTATTATCATCATCTCATCATCTTTCTGTTTAACGTCCATTTTCCCATAATGTCTTGTGAGGTGAGACGGTCGATGATACGCTTGCTATTGTCGGCGTTCATCATTCAAATATGTGGCATGACTCATACGCCTTGGATGCCCTTCCTGACAGGCAACCCCTTTACCTTTAGTTATTATGCATTATGAAGAGTAACACCTCAGTCGTCCTTAATTTATATCTATTTACTTTTTTTTAGATGAATACTGGAGTGCCTGATGCAGTCTTTAATTTGCATACTTCAACAAACTCATTCTTATTTTCATATTTTTCCATAGGTTGATTTGGAGAAAAATAAGAATGTTGAAGAAAAGTTGGAACAGCTGAGAGTGGACCTTAGTCAAGTGAAGAAAGAAAATGCAAGTCTAAAAAAGCAAATAACATAGGAGGTAATCGTGCTTGTTTAATTGTTCCTAACCAACACTGAAGTAGGTAGTATACTAATAAATTTTCCATTCATTCTTATGTACCATGTTTTCTACTGCCACATTTCAAAGCAGTTACAGGTTACAGGCTATTATTCCAGTTTGACACCGAATTCACTTTGGTGGACGAAACTTTTTTTTCTGGTGAATTTTGATGTGTTTTGAATTAATCTGCTAACCATTTCTGTCGCAAATAACTTTATATATATATATATATATATATGTTCGGTTAGCTTCAATTTGTTTTCCAATATTTTTTGTCGCAAATCACTAAAAAAAAAAAAAAAAGTGATTTGCGACAGAAACGGTTAGCAGATTGATTCAAAACACATCAAAACTCACCAGTAAAAAAAAGTTTTGTCCACCAATGTGAATTCGGTGTCAAACTTGGAAATTTACCTTGGACATTGTAGATAGTTTGTCATTCATCTCCATCAATCATCAGTATTTTCATCTCCAGATTTTTCTTTGTTGAGCTGGTGAGGGAAAAAAAAATTGTGTTTGGTATATATTTTTGAAGTTCTTCATAATAGTGAATGATATCTACATACTTTGTAGCAAGTGATTTGATTGGGATAGCCACGAGTATCTTGCTGATAGACGCAACTGTTAACTTTGCTGTACAGGCTCCTCAGAAAGTGAAGTCATCCTGCATGGTAGTGATGATTTTGTGATGTCAGCAGCTGTGATAATTTAATTTTTACATTACATAAGGATTTTTCTATACTCTGAGATTAGCAAAGTCTCTGCCTAATTGTAACATACTTCATGATTAAGAAAGAAGCTTGTAAGAACACCAATAATTACCAGGTGATAAACGTACATATGATTTAACGTATGACTTCAGACACCCGACCCTGCATCGTCCTACTCGATCATCCAGGGGTGATTGATGCCACTCTTCAGAAGCAATTTTGTACTCGCCAACAGTCATCATATCACACCAAAATTGTTTTCTGCTTTCTGTCACTATTCTATTTCATTATTTAAATATAGAATGATTCCTTGGCAGTAGAGAACTTAGTAGAATAGCTTTAGGCAGTACTACTTGTTTCCTGCAAATTATCCAAAAGAGGAGTCTGTTGGAGCATTTTTGTTACCACGGCTGCTGTGATGAGCTTTAGTGATTTTGTTTATTCTTTTTGAAGTTGGCAAAACATTTTCTTTTATTTACGACGCGTATCCCAAGGTATTTGATTTCCACCGTACCATCGTAGCAGTATAATGGTGAAAACAAATTACCAGATGACTATAGAAAATGAGACAAAAATTGAGGAAACCTGGGATTGCAGGGTGAGGAAAGTGACCTGGAACTCTTGAGAATGCCTGCGTCCATATGTACAGTACATGTAAATATGAATAAATAAAATAATAAATAATATATGAATAGATATGAAATAAGACATCTAATAATGTATTTTAAGAGGTGTATGAAAGTCAATAGATACGTCGTATAGTATTCGGTAGGATTAGTAATTGCTATTGGTGCAAAATGACATTAGTTCTCCACTCAGACATCATCAAAATGTTTCCATCATATCAATACGCTCACCTAGGCATCCTTAACCACGGTCAGTTCATGACAGGGAATGATCGTGCGACCTTAACCATGTATGAGGGTCATGAAGAAGTGGGTACAGGGAAGAGTGGGTTAGTGAAAGGAACAGATGTGCTCTAACAGAACACAGAGCAGGAAACGACACAGCCAATGAAAAGAATGTAGAAGGAGCCTTGCACGTGGTCCAGGGTCAGGGACTGTTGGGTTCCCTCTGCCTGCTGGGTCTCCTGGGTCTCCTGGGCTTCACGCCGCCCTGGGTCGTGGATGAGTTGGTTCAGCCAGCGGGTTAGAAGTCCAGCCTCCAGCAGCCGCCGGATCTGTTTGTTGAATTTATCCCTGAATGGACAGCCCGGTGTCATTGCCCAGCCGATCTCTGAGGGGAAGAAGTTACTGGTGGCCACGTGAAGCTGAGGTTCTCCGGCTGCTGAGGTGAACCTGGGAAGGGGTGAAGAGGCTTTGATTGATCTTTACTGTGTCATCTTCAGCCTGCTTTTGCAAGTATTGAAGTATGACATGGTGTGTAAATGTAAATCAATGTTCAGTGTATGCATGTGTAGAAATGCCATTTCAAAGTTAACAATTTTTTTATTTTTTTATGTAAATTGGGATTTTGTTTTTCTGTCCATTGAATTAGATTGCTGTATTAAGTTTTTTGATGACATAGCTATCCATCTCTGCCACATATATGATGAAATAAACCACGAAAGACCATCAGAATTAGTCCTTAGTTACTTAAATGTGTCATATTAGGGTGCCTGTGCATGACTCAACTGTACGGACTCCATTCTGCCCTTGTGCCTCGTCTCATCCACCTAACTCGACAGAAGGAGCATTGATTACCACCTCACACAGTCACACACCTTATTGCAATTCTGTCCTGGAGGTAGAGGCGCCAGGTGATGAAGGCGTAGGGTGCGTCCCGGGCCCTGGCGATGCAGGTGTCAAGGTCGGGACACACCTGGAGGCCTTGGTACACCCGCTGGTACAGGGGTACGGTGGAGGTCTGGAGGAGCTGGTAGTCCGCGGCGCCTTGGTCCTGTGGAGAAGGAGAGTTTCAAAGCCAGTATATAGACTATATACTGGCTTTGGAGAGTTTGGTTGTCAACGGAGAATCTTATATGGGGGCAAAAAGTCTGAGAATGAAAGAGAAGACTGTATGCCAAGGAAAGACTCTTGATTTATGGCAGAGCAGAGGAGGAGACCTTGGCAGTGTAGGAAGACATTATTAGGTATGGTAGAAAATAGAGAGAGAGAGAAAAAAAAAACAAGCAAAAGAGAGTAGAAAATCAAAAGAGAGAGGGAGGATGGTACTATTAGTTATGGTAATTAATCAAGTTTAGAAGTTGTTCATCAATAACTATCATTTTAACATGTTCTTCTGCTACTACTATCAGTCACTGGCCTGTATCCCCCACGCAAGGTCGCTGTCCAGCAGCTCGTGCAGGGTGTTGAGGGTGGGGGAGAGGGGGGGCAAGGCGAGGGAGGCAGTCAGCATGGCCACGTAGGAGCGCAGCATCACCAGGGAGAACAGAACCCACCCGCCCACCACGATGCGCCCGAGGTCCCCCGCCGCCCAGGTCTGACTCTGCCTGGAGGAAGAAGTAGGGAGGAGGGGGAAGCAGACAGGGACGGATCTGGGGCAAAGTTTTTGGGGGGGATATTTTTTTTTTTTTTTTTTTTTTTTTTTTTTTGCGGGGGAAGGGCGAGCCCCTTGAGTACACTTGATGGCATAGTGTACTCTAGTATATAGTATACAGTACTAAATCATCTAATATAGATGTACACTGTAGTAGGATATCCTTTTAGAACATATTTAGAAGCAAAAAACCGGCTATGGTAAAACAACGAATCAGTGCATCAGCATGACAAAATATTAACCTTTTGTGTGTGTGCATGCAAATGTTCTAGGGAAAAAAAACACGTGAAAATAAACAGTACATTATATTTTTTTTTTTTGCGGGGGGGGAGGGAACTTCACGTTTTTTTTCCTTTTACGGGAACGTGCGCCCTCCCCCCACACAATCCGCCAGTGGTTCTAGCAGTGCTTCTTAACCTGGGGGGCGTAGGTAATTACCTAGGGGGGCGTGACCCAAGACAGAAAAAGGAAGAACAGACAAGTATTTAACTTGAAGCTCGGCCGTCGCTTTAACATGAAGCTCGCTCGCTCGCGTGAGCAAAGAAAGTCGCTACAGAGAAGATTGTGTGGCTGAAGGGAAAACTCTGCGGTGACATCTTGCCAGGTTTCACTTACTCGTAGACTTACGCATTAGCATTTTTTTATTATTATTACTATTATTATTGTTATTTTTATCAGTAATATTATAGCACATAGCTTCTGGTGCGCGGCAGCCTTTAAACGTGCATCTAACTAAATCTGCTGGGTACATGCAAGGTGTAAATTAATAATTATGTGCACAATAAAAATGTTAGAAACACGCATTTTTCAGTTTTTCTTTCTGATTCAGGATTATTTTTAAATATCTTGGTTGAAGAAGTGAAGTGGGGCATGGAGGCAAGGACCAACTACTAGAGGGGGCGTGGTGGTGAAAAGGTTAAGAAACATAGTAATCTAGCATATGTGTTTTAGTAAATGCAGATTCGCAAGGGGCAATTCGAAGCTAAGTTTTATTGCTGTGCAGTAGCGAAAACGAATTATATTAGGTCGTTGCATATAAGGGATTAGTATGTATGCGTACACTACTATTACTACTAACGTTCTCTACAAACACACTGGTTGTTCTTACGTCAGACATGCTCCATATATTTTCAGGAAGGTGGCTAAGAATGATGGGACGGAGGAAGAAGAGGAGAGGGAACTTTCAAGCCTCCGCGCGGCGTAATAGATCGTTCCCACCAACACTAGAGCGACCACAAACCCGGCCCACACCTACCATGGGAATCAACAGATAGTACATAAGGTAAGGAAGGCTATATTAGTGCAATCACAGCATCTCTATTTTCAAGCGTCATATAAATATAGTAGGAGAACCACGCTAATTGTTATCATTGTTACGTAATTTCTAAGGGGAAACTAGTGTGTGTGTGTGTGTGTGTCTTGCCTCTAGCTGGAAGGGGCGGACGAGGGCCAGGACGCGGGGCAGAGGGCGGGGCGGGGAGGTGCAGAAGGTGAGGGGGTCGTTGTAGTAGCCCAGCGTGTAGTCGATCACTCGCTCTCGGTCGCCGGTGAAGGCCACGTTCAGGGAGAAGTCCGCCTCCAGCCTTTGAACGGACCCGATCACACCTGTCCGGAGAGAGAGAGAGATTTAAGTAAGTGGCAGGAGCAGTAATAAATGTATGCTGGATTATTAGCAATCTCTCTCTCTCTCTCTCTCTCTCTCTCTCTCTCTCTCTCTCTCTCTGGCACATTCCCCTTATTTGCATTAAATTCTCTCTCTCTCTCTCTCTCCTTCTCTCTCTCTCTCTCTCTCTCTCTCTCCTCTCTCTCTCTCTCTCTCTCTCTCTCTCTCTCTCTCTCTCTCTCTCTCTCTCTCCTTCTCTCTCTCTCTCTCTCTCTCTCTGGCACATTCCCCTTTTTTTTGCATTTAATCTCTCTCTCTCTCTCTCTCTCTCTCTCTCTCTCTCTCTCTCTCTCTCTCTCTCTCTCTCCACCCGTGTAGGAGCCGTTCTGCAGGCGGTATCCCCATTGCCCGTCAGAAGGTTCTCGCACAACGTAGGTAAAGTTCAGGGAGGTCGCCATCGCCTGCAACATTCGGGTGTCCACGCAGTCCCGCAGCTCAACCCTCGGGCCTCGCTTTGGTCCTCTCCCATCGTCGTCATCGTCGTCGTTTTCTTCAGTCTCCACTTTCTTGTAGCAGCTGAAGGGCGCGTATTCCAATGTGACGATCTTGAATTCATGGCTGTGGAAGTTCTGTAGTGAAGGAGGAGTAGTAGTCAGTGGCGTAACTATGGGGGGGCACGTTCCCCCTTCGGTGCCTTCCCCCCACTGGCCATGGCTGCCGTATTCTGTATAATGCTCTAATACCCACCACTGATCTGATCTGAGAATATACCCTTCTATGTGGCATCAGAGTGGCCCCTGAGCTCCGCTTGCCTAGTGCCCCTCAAGGTGCCCGGCCCCCCATTGATAGAAACCTAGGTACGCTCCTGTTAAAAAAGCAATCCAGTCCTTTAAATACCACAAACTACGTAGAAAAAAAAATGATATCCTACCCACAATCCTCTGCGACGTTGTTAATGAGTTCGATACACTAACGAACCCTATCAATATAAGCTTTAAAAAAAATACTACAAAACTATACCAGCCCTATTACTAACTCACATTTACTATTATTTAAGACTTAGGTAACGTTACAGGGAAATAATTATTGGTCAAAGGTCAACAGGGAAGGGCGTGGGAAGGAAATAAGGGAAAGGCTTAGTGTTTCGAATCGGCGTTGAGTTCCTTGAGTAATTTGGTCCGAGCGACAGTCGAGAGCGAGCCGGCAAGGGGGCAGGACGCGTGTGCAGGCATCTGGGAGGAGGAAGAGGATGGCTTTTGGCCAAACACCGCTTAATTTTGCTGCTTTTCTTCATGTTTCTGCAGCTTAAGTTAAGTAGAGAGAGAAAGGGAGGGACAGGAAGAGAGAGCGAGAGGAATGAGTGGCAGTAGCGGATCTAGGGGGTGGGCCACCCCTGGAATCTCTTTGGCCACCCAAGTTATGAGTCAGAGGTCTAATGAAAATTCAACCATTTCTTTTTAATGGTTATGGCGCTATGTAATGGCCACCCCACTCTAGATATGTGTCCAACCTTGGCCACCCCAGTCAAAATTTCTTGGCGGCGCTTCTGTGAGTGGGAGAGGTAGGGTGGGAGGGAGAGCTTACGTGTGATTTGAGGTTGTTTAGACCTCCCTGCAAAGTAATGGCTGTTGCCTCGTTATCTTTCTACCTTATATAACGTCATATCAACTATAGCCAATGGCGTAGCTACGGGTGGGCACATCGCCCGCATGAGAATCCGGAGCCCCCCCCCCCCCCCAGGCGCCCCCCCCTCTGGCCATGGCTGCCGTAATCTGCTTGGACCTGTGACTGACGATAACCCCTTATACTTATACCCTTCTATGTGGCATCAGAATGCCCCTGAGCTCCGCTTGCCATAGTGCCCCCCCATACACAGCTGTGCCCCACCATTGATAGATACCTAGCTACGCCACTGGTAGTAGTGTTGGTTTAACTTAGGTCTCGATATACATGGTGGGACTGTAGACACTTATTTTGCTTATAGATACGTATGAAAGGGGAATTCAAACGTTAATAAAACGATGTTAATATTCAAGTAAACTCTCATGTCTTATTAGTAAGAATATTCTCGTCAGATACATTTATTTTATATAATTGAGTTCATGGAGCAGAATAAGTTTCATTTTTGCTTACTACGTCGTCGTAACATCTTTATCACCTGCATAATAAAACCCTGAATACCTGAAATCACCGTCTTGTAGTGCTCGTTATATTTTCCAATGCATCAAACCCTTCATTTAAATAGGTCGATATATTAGTGAATACCTTGAATGTATCAGGGTAAAGCGGCTTCTCTGTGAGCTGAGTCTTGCCTGGTCGCCACTGGTCAGCCAGGACGACGCTGGGGCCGCCGTCGCTGCAGTAGGGGCAGGGGGTGATCAGGGGGTACACGCGGGAGGGGGCGGCGGGGGTGCTATCCTTGGGTCGGGTCCAGGCAGCCACCACAGTGCCGTACGAGGAACCTGAAACCACTGCCTTTTAACCATTTGAGTCCCCGAACGTAATTTCCTTTGTAAGTTGGCTACCATTATACTATTTTGATGAGTATACAAGCAATATTTTTTAGATATGACATGTTTATAGTATCTTTGTCCACTAGCTAATTTGGTATATTAAGTTACTTTTCGTAATTTTATGGCTAACAACAGACGATTTTATATATGAAAGGAAAGATCTGGGCGTGAAGGGGTTAAATCTTCAAAATGTGTAAAATTGGTCGCGAAACCTCACCTCCCTCACTGTGACGTTTTCCACTCCTTATGTCCATTATTTAGCTACAGTGAAGTAATGTATTTTGAGAGAGAGAGAGAGAGAGAGAGAGAGAGAGAGAGAGAGAGAGAGAGAGAGAGAGAGAGAGAGAGAGAGAGAGAGAGAGAGAGAGAGAGATTGGTCGTCAAATCTCACCCTCTGCCTCCGAGAGATTGGTCGTCAAATCTCACCCTCTGCCTCCTCACTATGACGTTTTCCACTCCTTATGTCTATTATTTGACTACAGTGAAGTAATGTATTTTGAGTGAGAGAGAGAGAGAGAGAGAGAGAGAGAGAGAGAGAGAGAGAGAGAGAGAGAGAGACAGAGACAGAGACAGAGACAGAGAGAGAGAGAGAGAGAGAGAGAGAGAGAGAGAGAATTGACTTGACTTACGCAGAGTAGGATGGCGCTCCACTGCCGTCACCAGGGACGTATTAGTGTAACCCGTGTAGGCGAAAACCAGCTTTCGGGCGCCTTGGAACCACTCGCCCCTCTGCAGGACCGTGACAGCCTGCCCCACCACCTACACAAAGACACAGACACAGACACAGACACATAAATATAGTAAAAGAAGCATATAATCGTCTAAGTTCTAAGACACATATATTGTAAAAGAAGCATATTAATCGTCTAATCGTTCTAAGTTCTCTTCATGTCAATGTGGATCCATTCCTCAATCGTCAGGCATACGGTCTCGTACCTCATCAGTAATAAGCTATCAGTCAGTCATGCTCAGAATATTAGTCAGTCACGACCATATTAGTCTCAGTCAACTATCAGTCAGTCACCGAGTCATCAGTTATACCAGTTATTATTAAGTTTCATTAGCCTGTCTTCTATGTCGAGTCCTTTGATGTCATTTAAGTATTATTCGTCTGTAGCCCAATTAGAGAGAACTGCAACTCCGAAATGCCAGTGGTCGCTGGTAGTTTTAACTCACAATTTGGTGAAAAGTTGGTCAACTTGAAAGAAAAATATGGGCTTATTCCACTGTACTTAAAACACACAAGTATAATATTAAGAACGATTTTCTTCTATATGTATATTGTATAGAAGCCTGATTCTGTAAAACATTGTATATAACCAAATAACCAAGTAGGTTATAGTTGAGAAGGCGAGGTAAATGCTACTCTATGATATTATATAGTCAATAACGAATGTTTAGAAGTTATCTATACCTAGGCAGTCATATTTTCCTGTTATTATTGTGTATCAATCAGATAGAAAGCCTAGAAGTGCAATGAGTCGACGCGTGAAGTGGCAATGTTTTGATTCAATCTCCCCGCCACAATCTCCCCGCCCACCACTCCCCGCCGCGGCACGTCGCCTCCACAATTATAACCTACATTGTCGCAGCAACAAGCCGATTTCGGCATTCTTTATTCTTCGTTTTTCCAAGGCATTGCTTATTGTATTTTGACAAGCGTTTGCCAGACGCAGCAGTACTGTCTTAGAAAACAGTGTGAACATCGCCCAAATTTTACATGCCACAATATACATGTAAAAAATCTATTAAGCTTTGCTACTCGAGGCGAGTAATTTGCATTAAATTGCTATTATAGAACGTTCCATCGTAATGCATGTCATCCATATAATTAGTAGAACAACAGAAGAACTATATTTTTTGGTATTCAGATGCGGTGCATCAATATTTATCGCGAAATTAATTTATGAAAAATATTAGTCGCGGAGCCAAAACACAGTAGACCAACCTTTGAGTTAAAACTGCCAGCGACCACTGGCATTTCTCGAGTTGCAGTTCTCTCTAATTAGCACGCAATTAAACTGAATTTTCCACAACTGTCTATCCCTTGCCACTATTTTTCATCAAACTTCGTAATTACACACCCACCGTTCATCCCTCTCATTTCGCTCACACCCATGACGAGAGAAAGTCCCTGTCACTCATTACAAGCTGCTATATTATATAAGCTATGCTAAAATATAAATCTAAAGTGCGGTTAAGAAAAAGGCACTACTCCTATATAGAGAAAATACTGTTTTAAAATAAGTTACATAAAAGGATAAATGTAGTTTATAACGATATATGGCATAAAATGATATTCAAATCAATCCTTGCATAGTCCAAGCGATAGTTTGTGATAAGTTCGTCGTCGGTGCATTCGTTGAGGACGTTCCTGCACTGGCCAAACCTCCTCAGCCGACGGCTGCGTTGGTGTTGATTGGTCTTTTTAATGCCTAAGTTAAGACAAATCACCTATCAAACATATTAAGGATTTTTGGTCTTTGATACAATCTTGCGACAAAATCACGGTTTTTAATAGGGTTAATAGATCTCCTGAACGCCTTCTTCAGGCCGGCGCAACACCCACACTTGGCTTTCTTCTGGTACCGGAGTAATTTATTTTTGTTTTAGACACGTTTACATAGCTACTATTATTTATTACTGAATCACGGTTGTGTCGCCCCTCACGGTGCCGTGGTGGCGGTGGCGGTTGCAGTGGCAGCGGCAGTGGTTCTGGCAACCCCTGTGGTCGTGGCAGTGGTTGTCGTGGCAGTGGCAGGGCGAACATTTCTGGCGGGCGACGTTGCTGCCGCTGTTGTTGTGTTGCCGCCACTGCTGACGCTATTGACGCTGTTGTTGCCACTGTTGACGCTGCTGTTGCCACTGCAGCCGCTGTTGTTGCTGCTGTTCCCACCGCTGCTGCGCCACCTGCAGACGGGTGGCGATGGTGTCCTTGACGGCCGCCACCTGGGCTGGCGGCCCCTGATGGTGACGGTCTTGGTGGTGGTGTCGGTGGGGGGCGGCACCGTCACCCTCACGCCAGGGTGTTCCTGCGCCAGCTTCAGGAGCGCCGCGCCGCCAGGACCCACCACGTGGCGCCTCAGGTCCGTGGCAACCTCCACCACCGCCACGCACGCCGCTTGCCTCTGCCGCCGACGTTCGGCGGCCTCGCGGGTCTTGACCTCGATGTCCTGCAGGTGCCGCGTCAGTTCCTTGGCGGCAGCGGACACCTGGGTCTTGAGGCCCCGCAGCACCACCTCCTGCGACAGAGTGTCGTGAGGGGGAGGCACGCGCACTGCCAACGACGGTATTTTTGACACAACTTGTCCACCGTCTCGCCGCGCGGGCCGATCACGTGTCGGCGCATGTTTGGGGGTACGACAAGGACCGTGTCCACTGTGTCTTCCAGCCACGACTGTCCCACCGCGTCCCGGGGGACGTGTGGGGGAGGGACGGGGCGCGGCGCCGCCTCCTGCCCGTGGCCTTGACTGTCGTGGCCTCTGGGGCGGCGATGTCCTCCGGGGCGCCGTTGGCCTCCGAAGTGGTGGCCGCACGGCCTTGGCCGGCTGCTTTCAACACTGTCCTTGTCAACAGTTTTCTTCTGTTTCTTGCGGCAGACGACTTGCCAGCCGAGGCCGTCGTCCTGCTCTTGGTCGTCACGGACACGGCGGCGGCGGCGACGCACCTTCTTGCGCTGCGGCTGCTGGACGTGAGTCCCGGGAAGGCGTTCGCCGTTGTCCACGGATTCCATCAACTCTTGAGGCTCCAGCGCTGCCTTTTGTGGGGCGTCGAGGAGCGGTTCAGAGAAGCAGGTTTCCTGCGGCACCACCAGGCAGGGCTCGGACAGAACCTCCGCACTGTGCTCCTGGTGGTGGTTGGAGTGCTCCTCCGGCAGGGAGGGCGATCCCTGCTGCTCCGTCTTGACGTTGAGCATGAGCACCTCGACGCTTTCCACGGCGTCTTTGCGGCGTCTGTTGCCGCAGCACTTCCTGCGGCACAGCTTGGCGAGGGTCCTGAACGCCTTCTTCAGGCCGGCGCAACACCCACACTTGGCTTCCTTGGCTTCCTGGGTCTCTTCAGTAACACGCTTCTCTTCAGTCTTGGGAGTCATGACCTAGACTTTCTATACCCACCAGTTGACGCAGGTCCCTAATAATAAAAATTCCCTACAAACAGTTTGGAGTTAGCAAATAGGAACAAATCCTTTTTTGGCACACACTCATCATCACACACATCTTCACTACTAGTGTTTCTAACTCCAAGCTCACGCTGATTGGCTACTACAGTGTCTGCCTAGATCCAAGCTGGCGTCAGTAAGGGTCCCGGGGTTCCAATATGCTCAACTCCAACCTCGCGTCAAGGGGCCTCTCACGCCACCGCCATCATCATCATCATCAGCATCACCACATTATTGCCCTATACCATAGACCACTGTATACCTGGACTGTTCACGCGACAATGTTTTGAATTGCGGGGCTGCACAGGGGCCCGCGGGGCGCCCGACAAAGAGATGTAGTGGTCTATGGACTATCATATAGACTGGTTTATCAGTATATATGATATACTGTAATCTTCGTAAATGTTTGTTCTATAATATTATCAAATAAAAAACAGTAAAACACGCTAAAGAAATGCCATTACGAGACTATGAAGAAATATGCATGAACTTAATATTCACTTAACTCTTTGCCATTTAAAACTTTGCGAGTCAACTTTTATCATGAAGGGTATCAATAGAAGCGCAATTTTATTAGCTTTCCATTGGTGTATTTCGTTATCTGATAAATTAATTAGAACCATGCATAAATTAGCGTTAAATAAAAAAAAAAATCATCAATCGGGTAATTTTCCCGATTGATGATGTTATTTATTCACTTATATATTTCGTTTTCTGATAAATGAATTAGTACCATGTATAAATTAGCGTTGCCTAAATAAATAACCTCATCAATCGGGAAAATTACCCGATTGATGATTTTATTTATTTAGTTAACGCTAATTTATGCATGGTTCTAATTCATTTATCAGATAACGAAATATAGCAATGGAAAGCTAATAAAATTGCGCTTCTATTGATACCCTTCATGATAAAAGTTGACTCGCAAAGTTTTAAATGGCGAAGAGTTGAAGTGAATATTAAGTTCATGCATATTTCTTCATAGTCTCGTAATGGCATTTCTTTAGCGTGTTTTACTGTTTTTTATTTGATAATATTATAGAACAAACATTTACGAAGATTACAGTATATCATATATACTGATAAACCAGTCTATATGATCCGTATATATATATTATATATATATATATATATATATATGAATCCGAGCGGCCCTCCGATTTCGGGCCCTTGCGCTACAGGCCGATATTCCGTGCGCAGTCCAGGTATATAGTGGTCTATGCCTATACTCATGCAGCACTGAACGCATCCTTCCCCAGTGCAATACAGGACAATATTCCCAAGGTGTTTTTTATTCTCCCCTCTCTCTCCTCTCTCTCTCTCTCTCTCTCTTCTCTCTCTCTCTCTCTCCTCTCTTCTCTCCAATTTGTCTCTAATGATGGATTTTTCTGCCTTAATTATATATTTTTCCAAACTTCCCGCAATAAACCTTCTAAGAGCTTGTGTATCGCCTTGCCTTCTTAACTAAATGGACTTGAGAGCTTGTGTTAATTAATACCATTTAATTATTTTCTGGCCTTTCTTTCCCCTAATTAGTCACCTACATATAAAACAATAGGCGTTAATTCATTCTTTGGTAAATTCATCTTTATTGTATACATCAGCCCAACACCTTAATTCCCCACCATAAATAAATATAAGTAGGCAAAGGTAAGGCTCAATCTATAGCCTTTAATAGTTTTTTGTACTGTGTTTTATCCATTTTTTCCCTATTTTTATCTTTCTCTTTCTCCTTCTCTTCTTGCACCCTATCTACCATCTTTTTTATTTTATATTTTACTGTACCTCAATCCTTCTTTCTTAACGGCCTCGTCCCCTTTCCTCACAATGTTCTCGTCTCTCTCTCTCTCTCTCTCTCTCTCTCTCTCTCTCTCTCTCTCTCTCTCTCTCATTGATAGCTATAGCCTGTAAGAAACATTTTCACTTCCCTTTTCAACACGGCAGATGCATTTCCTAACCTGTTATTATTTTTTCATACATCTGTAATGTCCTGATCCTTTCATCTTTCACTTCGCCCTTTAACTACACCGAGATTCTACTACACCAACGACGTGCTTCTCTTCCCACCAATTCGAGAGAACTGGAACCCAAAATGCCAGGGGTCGCTGGAAGTCTTAACTCACTTTTTTGATAATAAGTTGGTCTACAAATCAAATCAAATCAAAATATGGGCTTATTCCACTGCACTTAAAACACAAAAGTGTAATATTAAGAACGATTTTCTTCTATATGTATATTGCATAGAAGCCTGATTCTGTAAAACATTGTATATAACCAAATAACCAAGTAGGTTATAGTTGAGGAGGCGAGGTAAATGCTACTCTATGATATTATATAGTCAATAACGAATGTTTAGAAGTTATCTATACCTAGGCAGTCATATTTTCCTGTTATTATTGTGTATCAATCAGATAGAAAGCCTAGAAGTGCAATGAGTCGACGCGTGAAGTGGCAATGTTTTGATTCAATCTCCCCGCCACAATCTCCCCGCCCACCACTCCCCGCCGTGGCGTGTCGCCTCCACAATTATAACCTACATTGTCGTAGCAACAAGCCGATTTCGGCATTCTTTATTCTTCGTTTTTCCAAGGCATTGCTTATTGTATTTTGACAAGCGTTTGCCAGACGCAGCAGTACTGTCTTAGAAAACAGTGTGAACATCGCCCAAATTTTACATGCCACAATATACATGTAAAAAATATATTAAGCTTTGCTACTCGATGCGAGTAATTTGCATTAAATTGCTATTATAGAGCCTTCCATCGTAATGCATGTCATCCATATAATTAGTAGAACAACAGAAGAACTATATTTTTTGGTATTCAGATGCGGTGCATCAATGTTTATCGCGAAATTAATTTATGAAAAATATTAGTCGCGGAGCCAAAACACAGTAGACCAACCTTTGAGTTAAAACTGCCAGCGACCACTGGCATTTCTCGAGTTTCAGATCATTGGAATTAGAGAGAACTGTAACTCCGAAATGCCAGTGGTCGCTGGTAGTTTTAACTCACAATTTGGTGAAAAGTTGGTCAACTTGAAAGAAAAATATGGGCTTATTCCACTGTACTTAAAACACACAAGTATAATATTAAGAACGATTTTCTTCTATATGTATATTGTATAGAAGCCTGATTCTGTAAAACATTGTATATAACCAAATAACCAAGTAGGTTGAGGAGGCGAGGTAAATGCTACTCTATGATATTATATAGTCAATAACGAATGTTTAGAAGTTATCTATACCTAGGCAGTCATATTTTCCTGTTATTATTGTGTATCAATCAGATAGAAAGCCTAGAAGTGCAATGAGTCGACGCGTGAAGTGGCAATGTTTTGATTCAATCTCCCCGCCACAATCTCCCCGCCCACCACTCCCCGCCGCGGCACGTCGCCTCCACAATTATAACCTACATTGTCGCAGCAACAAGCCGATTTCGGCATTCTTTATTCTTCGTTTTTCCAAGGCATTGCTTATTGTATTTTGACAAGCGTTTGCCAGACGCAGCAGTACTGTCTTAGAAAACAGTGTGAACATCGCCCAAATTTTACATGCCACAATATACATGTAAAAAATCTATTAAGCTTTGCTACTCGAGGCGAGTAATTTGCATTAAATTGCTATTATAGAACGTTCCATCGTAATGCATGTCATCCATATAATTAGTAGAACAACAGAAGAACTATATTTTTTGGTATTCAGATGCGGTGCATCAATATTTATCGCGAAATTAATTTATGAAAAATATTAGTCGCGGAGCCAAAACACAGTAGACCAACCTTTGAGTTAAAACTGCCAGCAACCACTGGCATTTCTCGAGTTGCAGTTCTCTCTAAGGTCTTAACCCTCCGTCACTTTTAGTCACGACCGCTTCTCAGACAACTAACAGTCAGTCATCACTTATATCAGTTCTTATTTAGTTTTATTAGCCTATCCAGAGACCACTGTATACCCTGGACTGTTCACGCGACAATGTTTTGAATTGCGGGGCTGCATAGGGGCCTGCGGGGCGCCCGACAAAGAGATATAGTGGTCTATGGACTATCATATAGACTGGTTTATCAGTATATATGATATACTGTAATCTTCGTAAATGTTTGTTCTATAATATTATCAAATAAAAAACAGTAAAACACGCTAAAGAAATGCTATTACGAGACTATGAAGAAATATTCATGAACTTAATATTCACTTAACTCTTCGCCATTTAAAACTTTGCGAGTCAACTTTTATAATGAAGAGTATCAATAGAAGCGCAATTTTATTAGCTTTCCATTGCTATATTTCGTTATCTGATAAATTAATTAGAACCATGCATAAATTAGCGTTAAATAAATAAATAAAATTATCAATCGGGTAATTTTCCCGATTGATGATGTTATTTATTTACTTATATATTTCGTTTTCTGATAAATGGATTAGTACCGTGTATAAATTAGCGTTGACTATATAAATAACCTTATCAATCGGGAAAATTACCCGATTGATGATTTTATTTAGTTAACGCTAATTTATGCATGGTTCTAATTAATTTATCAGATAACGAAATATAGCAATGGAAAGCTAATAAAATTGCACTTCTATTAATATCCTTCATGATAAAAGTTGACTCGCAAAGTTTTAAATGGCGAAGAGTTGAAGTGAATATTAAGTTCATGCATATTTCTTCATAGTCTCGTAATGGCATTTCTTTAGCGTGTTTTACTGTTTTTTATTTGATAATATTATAGAACAAACATTTACGAAGATTACAGTATATCATATATACTGATAAACCATTCTATATGATCCGTATATATATATATATATATGAATCCGAGCGGCCCTCCGACTTCAGCCCCTTGTGCGACAGGCCGATATGCCGTGCGCAGTTCAGGTATACAGTGGTCTATGGCCTATCTTATGTGTCGAGCCCTTTGTTGTAGTGCGTTGGTTATTTCATTATAAATCGTCTGTAATCGTCTTAACCTTCCGTCACCTGCCGCGACTCACCTGCAGCGGCGCGAGAAGCACAAACACGACGCAGTTTGGCGCGGCATTGCCCTGGGACTGCGTGGTCCTCAGGAGGGGGCGTGGAGGAGGCAGGGAGGCGAGGAGGGATTCTAACTCCCACACCAGGACCTCCTCCCCCAGGGCCTTCATCACGCCTCCTAATGGGTATCCCCCTGACACCACCACCTGATTAAAGACAACTCGATAGAAAAATTAATAGGCCGTGATAAAAGATGACGAGGGTAATGAAATGTGATAAAGTTTTTGTCACCTTTTGCGTGTTTTTTTGGAGGTATTTAAGCAGCAAGCAGGTATCTGTCCATCTTCCTAATGCAAGAGTTATCCAGTATCTTCAATCTTTCATCCCCTTTACTGGTAAACTCTGAAACTCTCTTCCTGTATCTATTTTTCCACTTTCCTACGACTTTTTTTTTCCAAGAGAGGAGTGACAAGACACCTCCCGAAAGAAATTGGCCCACACCCCTTTCTATACTCTCTTTTTACTGTCTTCTTTATAGGGACTGGCAACTAAGTGGGCTTTTTGTTACTTTTGTTGTTTGTTTTGCCCCTGGCCAGTCTTGTGATGTAAAAAAAAAAATTACCTACCTTGCCCAGCTACTTTTGTTAATATTCGTGTTTTCAAAAGTATATAGCCATGCAATCCACCCTTACACCTTCTTTGGTTAACCTTCGTGTGTTTATTGAAGTTTTCAGGCATGCAATTCATCCTTCCATCTACCTTTTGATTTGTTCGTTTTATGGAGGTTTTTAGGTATGCAATCCACCCTTCCATCTACCTGTTCTATCCTTTGCGTTATTTTGAAGGGTTTCAGGTATGCAATCCACCACTTCCACTTACCTTATGACAACCAGGCAAGTGGCGGTGCAAAGTGGAGGCGATCATTTCCTCCACTTCTCCTTCAGGGGGTTCCTCTCTTTCCACCTCAGTCACCAGATTCTCTCGCCTCGTCCACTCCCGCGTCACTTTCGATGCAGATTCGCCGTAGGACACCAGTAGTAGTAGGTGTAGTAGTAGGTGTGACGAAAGGTGTAGCTGTAGTAATTGTATTGATGGGCGGTGTTTGTGGTGAGTTTTGTTGATGTAGTTCATTGTGTGATGTTTGGTCCTGGAAATTCAAATCATTGTCGTCATCATTACTTTTGATATCATTGTTATATATAATTAATAGCTATTACTGCTCTTACGTCATTTAGCCACTCGTTTGTAAATCCAGTTGACGAGCACCACGGTAAAAAAAAATGGATACCTGGTGAAGTATTGTTGATGATCTCATTTTGTGATGTTTGGTTCTGGAATCATTATCGTCGTCATTGGTTTTAAATTTTAATATCATTGTTATCTATAATTAATAACTATTGTTGCTATAGAGTTGCTATAGAGCCACTAGTTTGTAAATCCAATAGACAGTACCACGGTAAAAAAATAAAATGGATACCTGGTGAAGTACTTACCTTTTACTTGGTTGTCTGGTTGGCCCGCTCTCCTTCAACCCTGGCGATGAAATGTACGCTTATTGTGTCTGAAACTCACTTTGATACCAACACCACAACACCGCTGGATTGATTCAATATGACCGTCACCTTTAGCTGAAAAAACAATTCTTCATAGTGTGGGAAAGTCAATTAGGACTCTGAAAATAATTACTGAGACAAGAGAGAGATGAAGAAAATAGTGTGTGTGTTGTACTATATGATTCTTTTTTTCGAGTGTTAAAGATACTAAGCGTGTGTTTA
Source organism: Chionoecetes opilio (assembly GCA_016584305.1). Lineage (NCBI taxonomy): Eukaryota > Metazoa > Arthropoda > Malacostraca > Decapoda > Majidae > Chionoecetes > Chionoecetes opilio. The sequence continues at coordinate 182,239 of JACEEZ010023223.1, forward strand.
AAGGTTGAAGTTAAAGAAATTTCTCGCCGACGATATTTCTGTATTTTTGTTAATTGGATAAGAAGAAGAAGAAGAGGAGGAGGCATGAGTGAGTGAATGTAGCGAGCCTTGGACGAGGTATTGAGAAGGTCATTCGATTCCCAGAGTGAACGACGGAGTTAATTGCTTCATATTCGTCTCCGCCTCCATGTTGTTTTATGGTTTGTTGTTTGATTGTTGTTTGTTGTTAGACCACCCATCTATCTCCGCTCCGCCCGGGGATCGAACCCGGGACTTCTCGGTTGAGAGCCGAGCGTGATAACCACTACACTACGGAGTAGTGTAGTGGTTATAACCACTACACTACGTGATAACCACTGACCACTCTATCACGTGAGCGTGATAACCACTACACTACGGAGTAGTGTAGTGGTTAGGTCCCATATGGTGGTCCCATATGGTGTCTGGGTTGTTATATATCTTTTTTTTACGTGTTTATTGTTTTGTTTTTCTTTCCGACAATCAACCGCAAACGTATCTCGTATGGTTAAAGTAAGTGATACATGCAGATCATCACTATTTTTTTTTCCTGTTTATAGCTACACGATGTCTTGTGAAAAGTTGAACTATCTGAATGATTACACTGGGTAACAGCCAAAAAATCGTCAGGGGTTTCTCAGTTGATTTAGACTAATTTAGGTGTTCTGAGTCCGAATATCAACATTGATTTTGCTCTATCAGTTCAACTTTTTGAGATACGCCATAGGCCTACCTGACGAGCTATACATATGCTAATATCGGGGGTTTTTTGAGTTCAATCATATTTTTCTTGAAGAATATATCGAATTACAATGCCAGACACGATAAAGGGAATTCCACACAATTAGCCAATCAAATCAATACCTGTCTCACCATTACTCCATTCTAAATTTCTAAATTCAAAAATTCTAAATTTCATTGTCTGACACTCAGCTGCATCTTTCTTTTTTCTTTCAGTTTATTGGGGATGGCTTCGGCGGCGACGGTCATGCGGGAATAATCCTGACGTTTTCTGCTACATCTGCGGACAATACAGCTGTCGGGACAGGAAGAACATAACAGGATTGTGAAGCGCGCCTACGGGGCTTCCCTTTAAAGTCAAGCTGGGGGACCAAGATAATCCTGGGCACCGCACACGGTGTGCAAGACTTTGCGTGGAATACCTCCGGCGGTGGACAAAGGGGCGCGAAAACTTCACTGAATTTTTGGGATTCCGATGGTTTGGAGGGAGCCGTTTGACCATGCATCGGATTGTTCTTCTGCGCCATAAAATACTAATGGCATCAACCGGAAAAATCGGCACAGCCTCCAGTACCCGACCTTCCATCTGCCCGCCGTCACTGGCTCACTGCGAAGAAATTCCTGTACCAGCGTTCACAAGAGTTTTCCCGACAGCGACGACGAGGCCACCAGTACAGACGGCGAGGATAACAGAAGAAGAGTATGAAGCAAAAGATAGTCCGCAGCCCTTTTCACAATGTGAGCTTAATGATCTGGTTCGGGATCTCAGCTTGTCGAAGACTTCCTCCGAGCTGTTGGCCTCCAGACTCAAAGAGAAAAATCACTTGGCAAGGACGCGCGTATCACTTTCTTTCGTAGAAGGCATGAGGCCTACATGGCTACTTTCTGCCAGGAGGAAGACCTTCGTGTATTTGCCGAGATGTCGCCGGTCTTCTTGTTAAAACCTCGGCCGCTCCTAAATACAAATCCGAGAGATTGGCGACTCTTCATTGACAGCTGTAAGCGCTCTTTGAAGTGTGTGCTCCTCCCAACGGGAACCAGTTCGCCTCAATCCCTCTTGCGCACTCCACAACTCTCAAAAGAAATATGAAGCAGTGAAGTACGTGCTCGACAAATCCAATATGAAGCAGCACCAATGGATCATCTGCGTCGACTTGAAGATGGTGAACTTCTACTTGGTCAGCAGTCCGGTTCACGAAGTACCCATGCTTTTATGCAGTGGGACAGTCGAGGGCAGAGCCCAGCACTATGTAAGAAAGAGTTGGCCGGCGCGAAGCAGTTTTGTACCTGGGGCGAGAAACATCAAAACGAACCCCTTGTTGACCGGGAGAAGATATTGATCCCACCGCTACACTTGAAGCTTGGGTTAATAAACAGTTCACGCGCGCTCCCGGACAAGGATGGGAGGGCTTCAACTGACCTGTTGCCGAGCCTTTCCTGGACTGACCATTGAGAAGCTGAGGGCCCCATTTTCGATGGGCCCCCAGATACGGCAGCTCATAAAGGACACAGAGTTCCAAAACTCCATGAACACGCTAGAGTGCGCCGCGTGGAAAACGTTTGTGCAGGTGGTGAACAACTTCCTGGGGAACACGAAGGCAGCAAACCACGCCAGACTCGTCAGCAGCATGATAGGGCCTTTTCCAAAAACTCGGGTGTTTGAAAGAGTATTAAGATGCACTTCCTGTTTTCTCACACATGGAGAAGTTTCCTGAAAACCTTGGGGCGATGAGCGACGAGCAGGAGAAAAAGGTTTCCATCAGGACATGCGCCAAATGGAGGAGAGGTACCAGGGAGGTGGGACGCAGTCATGATGGCGGACTACTTGTGGTCGCTGAAGAGAACAACCCAGCAGCTGCTCACGACACGGAAATCGAAGAACGCCGATTTATGCCGTGAACTCTGAACTTTTGTGTCACGTAACGCTCATTCATTATACTAATATTTATGATAATTATGCTTATCAAATTTGATGGGACTAAATAAAACTGAATGAATTTGATACGCTGACTTTTTTTTTTCTTGAGGAAAACGGAAAAATCATCAGGGGTTTCTCACTGATGATCCGCAGAATTTTTTTTTTTTACGAAAAATCGATTTTTTTTAAATTTCTGTAGCAAAAAACCTGACCTGATTGAGCAAACCAAGTCATTTTCGGACTCAAAGCATCAAAATTTGTCTAATTCAGCTGGAAACCCCGGGCGATTTCAAAACATATTTTTTGTTACCCAGTGTTATATGTACTGTCAGATATAACTGCCAGATGTCATTTATACCCAAATGTATGTGATTACCACTTTCGTGCACCACACGCGTTATTGTTATCAGCGTCACTGCAGGCTTTAAAGTTGATGCCCGAAGAGATAAATCAATACGCAGGTTAACTGGTGACTTTTCTACAGTTAATTTGTGTTTGTTTCGAAGCAACGAATCAGCGAAAAACAAAGATTCGGTTTGGGAGAGGAGCGTATTCAGTGCAGGTTTGTCAGTGGTCACGGAAGGACGCCCATGTGTGTGAGTAATGTTTCTTCCTTCTTGTATCCATCCTCTTTCCCTTCTTCCTCATCACGTGTGTGTGTGTGTTCTTTCTTTCTTCCTCATCACGTGTGTGTGTTCTTTCTTTCCTCTTGTCTCTGTCCTCTTCCTCTTTTTCTTCTAGTTTTTTTGAGATTTTATGACCGAGGTCCTCCCATTCCCATTCCCACAACGACCTCTTGAACAGTTACTGGTATTATTTTACGACAGAACCAAACTTCCCTACACAATTGGGAGCATGGTTTTTTTACCTTATTATATTCTAAGAGACATTTTCTCTGAGCTTTCCGTCGCAAATCAATAGTTTCGGAGATATAGAACATTTTAGGTGGGAGGAGGAATACGTCTCCTTGTATTCAAAATGCCTCCCTCTTCCTCTTCTTGTGACCTGCATCGCTTTTGTTGGGTATTTTATTAAACTTTTATTATTGGACCCAGTTAGGAGGTTAAAGGTTAGGTTAGGTTAGGTTAGGTTAGGTAAGATTAGGTTCGGTTCAGGTTAGGTTAGGTTAGGTTAGGTAAGGTAAGGTAAGGTAAGGTAGCCACGGGTGCGCCTCCGAAACAAAAGCGATGCAGGTCACAAGAAGAGGAATAGGGAGGCCTTTTATAAACAAGGAGACTTATTCTTCCTCCCACCTAAAATGTTCATATCTCCGAAACTATTGATTTGCGACGGAAAGCTCAAAGAGAAAATGTCTCTTAGAATACAATAAGGTAAACAAAAACCATGTTCCCTATTGTGTAGGGAAGTTTGGTCCTATCGTAAAAATGTACCCAATTACTCATGGACGGAAGGTTTTTAAAGTACCATGTGGACGGGGGGAAAGGGGAGGGGCAGTGGCGTAGCTATGGGGGGCACGTACAATAGCCCCCCCCCCCCCCATGAGAATCCTGTGCCTCCCCAGGTGCCCCCTACTGGCCATGGCTGCTGTATTCTGTATAATGCTCTAATACCCACTACTGATTTGATCTTAGAATATACCCATCTCTATAGTATGTGGCATCAGAGTGGCCCCGCTTGCCTAGTGCCCCCCCCAGGTGCCCGCCCCCTTGATGGATACCTAGCTACTCCACCGCTAACAAAGCAATCCAGTCCTGTAATAACGCACAAACTACGTAGCAAAAAAAAAAAATAATAATAACCTACCCACAATCCTCTACGACGCGGTTAATGAGCCCGAAGTACTAACGAACCATATCAATAGAAGCTTTTTAAAAAAATACTAAAAACTATACCAACACTGTTACTAACTAGATTTACTAACATTTAAGACTTATATAACATTACAGGTCAAGAATTATTAGTCAAAAGTCAACAGGTAAGGGCGTGGGAAGGAAATAAGGGAAAGGTTTAGTGCAAAGACCCTGCTTGTAGGGTCTTTGGTTTAGTGTTTCGAAGCAGTGTTGAGATCCTTGAGTAATCCGGTACGAGCGGCAGTCGAGAGCGAGAAGGCAGGACGCGTGTGCAGGTAACTGGGAGGAGGCAGAGGATGATTTTTGGCCAAACAATGCTTTATTTTGTTGCTTTTCTTCATATTTCTGCAGCGTACGTAGGTAGAGAGAGAAAGGGAGGGAGTGGAAGAGAGAGTGAGAGGAATAAGTGGCAGTAGCGGATCTAAGGGGAGGTGACCCGTCCACCCCTGCAATCTCATTGGCCATTCCAGATCTGAGTCACAGGTCTAATGAAAATTCAACCATTTCTATTTAATGGCTATGCAATAGCCACCCGACACTAGTTCTGTGTCCAACCTTGGCCACCCCAGTCAAAATTTCCTGGTGGCGCCACTGTGAATGGGAGAGGAAAGGAGAGCTTATGTGTGATTTGAGGTTTAGTCCTCCCTGCAAATTAATAGCTGTTACCTCGTTATCTTTCTACCTTATATAACGTCAGATCAGCGATAACCAGTGGCGTAGCTACGCGGGGGCACGTGCCCCCCTCCCCCAAGGTGCCCCCAACCACTGGCCATGACTACCGTAATATGCTTGGACCTGTGACTGACGATATCCACTAATACCCTTCTATGTGGCATCAGAATGCCCCTGAGCTTCGTTTGCCATAGTGCCCCCGATACACAGCTGTCCCCCCAGGTGCCTCCCCCCTATTGATAGATACCTAGCTGCGCCTACGCCACTGGGATGGGTGCAACTCTCCCTTCCCTGCTCCCAGATCTTCTTTTAATAGAGGTCATCCCAACCTGTCAAATCCAATGTATAATCAAACTACCAAATTTTAAATTGCACCGTGTCATTCCTTTTCATTGCTACCATCACCGCCATTTAACAGTGTGAAAGTAATGCCAGCCATATACAGTAAGATAAGCAGTTACCTATTTTGTTTATCATATCGTCATTTATTCATATTGTTTACCGCTGTCTACATATTTCAGTCAACACGGTAAAATATTTTCGCGCCTTTTGTCCAGTCAAACCCGTCAGGGTGGCTCGGTTGGTAGAGCTGTGGGCTCGCGTGTGGTGTCCCTGCATTCGGTCAGCGGTTCGAGCCCACCAAGTTCGTGGTGGCGCTTTGTATAGTCAATAACCTTGTAGTTGGCACTTGCAAAGTGTCTAGATAGGATCAAAATATCTTATCTTGTCCAGTCAATTTATGTAGCTGTTTTTCCTGTCTTCTTTCCTTCCCTTCAGTTTACTTCACCCACCCCCACCCGTACCCTCGCCCCTGGTGGGCATATATGGAGTGTTGAGCGTGGTGGTGGTGGGGCCGCTCTGGCCACAGTGTTAGGTCGATAATCAGATTTTCCTGGGATGTGCAGTTATTGTAATTGGTAATGTAGACGTTTGAGGCTGTGAAATTAGGCATGATGTAATATCGATGTTGAGGTGGTGATTCTGCAAATGATTTCACCTCAAAATTTGTTGAAGAAGTACTTCTCTGCCAGTTTTGCCTAGTTGCCTTTTTTTTCTTTACAATGTTGTCACATGCAAAAAAAAGATGTTAGCCTGGAATAGGTCGTTTACAAATCCACAAAAAGGATGATTAGCTAACAAAAAAAATCGTGCCTCATTCAAATAACCAAATTAACTTGAAAGTTTTGTGTAGTAAACATTTATTGTTATCAGCACATCATTACATACTTAAGAGATATATTGAAACAATTCATATTCTTGTTTAAAACAGTTTTATGATATACTTTCAATGATACCTAAAACTTAGCTGATATTTCTTCAGTCTTATTGCTGTTACCTGAATACTACTATTTTGATTTTCTTTATTTGAAGATGTAGTTATACAAACCAATACGAGACAATTTGTGTGTGCTTTTGTTTTTACCCAATTTTGATTTCACAGGCTTGCATCATGCTCATTGTCCGATCTTTTGCCACTAGCATATCATAATTGTCTATAGAACTATGTATTAAAACTAGCTACACACACAAATTCTTCAGGCAATATAATTCTACTATAGGAAAACCCGGTTCAGGCCATGGCCTTCCTCAGGAGTTCAGGGCTGTTCGACCAGCAGAGCTGGGCACTAAATACATTGGAATGTATTTAGATACTAAATACTAAATACATGGGCAAAATGTATTTAAATACCAAATACTAAATACATTTTTTAATACATTTTAATACACACAAATTTTAATGCCATGAATTAAATCGTTTCGAAAGTATTCACTCATTTAATTCTAAAATCTCCAAAGGCACAAAATTATGAAATCTAAATTTCCAAACTTTCTTCTATTTGCAATATAAGTATGCATTCCTTTGAGAATTCTATAAACCATCTACGACACTATGGGATCCACTCCACGACATAATGTTCGAGTTGCATTATCATAAAAGTTTGCACACACTTTCAACAAAATGAAATTCTTGGTGCTAAACACAGTATAGAAATGGCTGGAGGAAGCACTGAATATTAGTGACTGATGAGAACAGAATCCCAGACACACGAACAGTGCTTATCGGACAGCAGGACAGGAACTGAACTTGTCGTTAGAGCTCTACCCCCCTCCCACGTCCCGCAACTCCCGCCAGCCTGTCGCCACCCACCACCTTTGCTCCACCTCCCTCCTCAACATCCTTGCTGTGGTAGATGCTATAGATATGAATGATAAGAAATTAGCACCGAGAATTTGTTCTTTGGTCATTTTGTCAAAGGCAAATAAAATGATGTTATCAGCTCACCTGGCTATTTAACTTAATCTACATATCTCTAGAAATTTTTGAGAAAAAAAACTAGATTTCCTTAGGATTTCCTTAGAAATTTCCTTCTCAGGCCTAAATTTCCTTAAAATAAGGAAATTTCCTTGAAAGTGGAAACATATATGGGTTTATGGCCAAATTAACTGATAAGTATTTAAATGTTGATATTATAAGTATTTAAATACAATGTATTTAAATACTCATTAAAGTATTTAAATACATGAAAACCAATGTATTTATAAATACATTTCTAAATACACTCATCCCTCGTATAACGCAGGTTCGATTAACGCAATTTCAGAGTTACGCACAAAACTTTTGTATACCAAAAATCGATTAACATATAAAAAATTCGAAGTTACGCACAAATTTACGACAATAAAATATGCAAAAAATGATAAAAAGAAGAAAATGTACAACAACCCACAAATAAAATATATTTATGAATATACTACCCTGTAAAAGAACCAACGAACAAGCAGCACAGCTCAGCTTCCCCCCCGTATGGTTTGTTTACGTTTTGCGCGGTACAGATAAACAGTGGATTTCCAGTGCTTCTGTTATATCGTCCATTATCGAGTGAAACGACTGCATAATGTCTACTAAGCGTGTTGCTAGTGGTAGTGCTAGTGCTCCTAAGCCTAAAAAGTGTAGAAAATCTATAAATTTAGAAACTAAATTAGAAGTCAAAGAAGACAAAGAAGCTGCTCAGGCTTATCTGCCAGTGCTCAAGAAAATTATCGAGGACGGGGGGTACACAGCAGACCAAGTGTTCAACTTTGATGAAACTGGACTCTACTGGAAGAGAATGCCAAAGAGGACAGTGATATCCAGGGAGGAGAAGAAAGCACCAGGTCATAAAGCCTCCAAGGATAGAGTGTCACTGCTGGTTGGTGGCAATGCAGAGGGTGATTTCAAGCTAAAGACGCTCCTCATTGGCTATTCAAAAAACCCTCGGGCCTTAAAGGGTCATGCTAAGGAATGTCTGCCAGTCATTTACCGCTCTAGCAAAAAAGCGTGGACCAACCAATACATATTCCAGGATTGGTTCACCAATTATTTTTGCCCTGCTGTGGAGCGCTACTGTAGGAGGAAGAATATTGCTCACAATGCACTGCTGCTCCTTGACAACGCCCCCACCCACCCTAACAACCTTTCTGACTTGTCTGAACACATTCGAGTGGAATTTTTACCAAAAAACACCACATCACTAATCCAACCAATGGACCAAGGGCAATTGCCACCTTTAAAGCTTATTATCTCCGTCGTACCTTCAGAAAAATGATTAATGCTGTGGACGCTGACGAAAATCTCTCCATTCGTCAATTTTGGAAGGAATTCAACATCAAGAATGCTATTGACAACATTGCTGAATCCTGGGATGAGGTCACACCATCCAATATGAATGCTGTTTGGAAGAAATTGTGGCCAGAATGTGTCCACAACTTTAAAGGTTTTCCTGAACCAACTCCTGTCGTGCGAGAAATTGTTAACCTTGCACATACAGCTGGTATGGACGAAGTGGGAGAAGAAGATATTGTTGAGCTGTTGGCATCTCATGATGAGGAACTCAGCAACGAAGACTTAATGGCCATCGAACAAGTCAGAGCACTAGAGGAGGAAACTGCAGAGGAAGATGACCCAGAGCCGCAGCTTCACTTAACTAGGAAGATCTTAGCTGATGTTATCTCCAAATTTGAAAGTGGCATTCATGACATTGTGAATAACGATCCCAACCGTGAACGCAGTCTCAAATTTGAAAACACAGTCAGAAGTACTCTCACTGCCTACAAGATGCTTCATCAAGAAAAAGTCCACCAAGCACAACAGACAACTATAACATCATTCTTCACTAAACCTGCTGCAACATCACCAGCCAGCTCTACTTCTACGTCTTCCGACGATGATGCCCCCACCTCACCCCAGTAACTCTGCCGACACCCCCCAGCCACCATCTTTGTCACCTCAAGCCTCAAGTATTCTTCTATATAGTGAGTACAACTTCTATATATCATTTAACTTTAATATTAATTATATTTCATATGTCTATGCTCACAAATTAATGTATGACTGCATTTTATGAGAGGGTTAGGCTGTGATTTTTTTTCGTAAGAACGTATCTCGACTTATATAATGGGAGTCAATGGGAAAATGGAATTCGTTTAACGCATTTTCACTTAACGCACGATTTCCCAAGAACGTAACTCATGCGTTAAATGAGGGAGGCGTGTACACAAATATATTTAAATACAAATGTATTTAAATACTGCCCAGCTCTGTCAACCAGGTAGCCCGAGGAACTTTAACAACCACCACCATAGGCTGATATTTCCACTCTAACATTACTAACTGTTGCAGAGTGGAGCCAGCAGTCATCGGGACCGCCTGGTGGGATAACACGACCAACCCGTGGACTGACGCTGTGAGGCAGCCAGCCAGCCTCGCTCCATGCTCCTTCTACAGCTACACCGTGCAGACCCTGACGTCACCCGTGGGCCGCCTGAAAGTAGTAAAGCCCACGTATGGCAATCTAAACAACAACTAACTTTTGCTTTCCATGAGTACAGTATAAACTTTCTCCTTTTGTTAAAATTCTCTCAACTGAGTAAAAAATATCTGATCCGATTAGATATAGTTTCTGATACAAAATTGGAGCGAGTATATATCATTATCTCACTTACTTGACTCGCCAATCACATCATTATTTACTCATTTTGTCATATCATTATCTCACTTACTTGACTCACTAATCACATCATTATTTACTCATTTTGTCAAACAGATAATTCTAATACTCCTGCATCCCTTTCAGGTGTGCTTCATTCCTCCCATGTTCATTCCCTGCCTTATTCACGTCAGGTATACCCCAATACTACTATTATAGCAAGCTTCATATCCCATTTGCCCCATCCCCTTTACCCAACCAATTACTCCCCATCCTCAATAATTTTGCTTCCTCTAGTGGCCAATATAGAAATATAAATTAGAGGCACAAGGCAATTAGTTAAATTTTATTCAATATTCAATACACTTATCCTGCGAGAAAAATGGAAGTATAGAAAGCTATAGAAAAGTAGATCCTGGTTCCTTTATTACAATACTAGGCCTGCATACTCGCTGCTGCTGATTCATGACTTTTGCTTCCCCAGCCTCCCACACGCCTGATCAGATCCTCACATAATTTTTTCGTTTCCAAAACTAAAAGTAACTTTGAAAAGGCAAACTTGTCAGTTGATTCTCAGTTTTCCTTTACTAATGAAGAATAGTCTCTCTTTGACTTCTTGCCACATTCAACTAGAGTTCTTGAGCTGCCCTGAAAAAGAATGGAATTAAAGCATTACAAAAAATTCAAACTATGCAAATTGGATGATTCAAAACTAAATTAATGAAGACTGTCAAGTGGTGGTAGTTTTATATATTTTGCTGGTTTCTTGATAATTGCAATCAAAATGTTTTGACACTACAACTCCAAAATCCTGACAACGTGGCAGATCTAAATTTGCCAGTCATTAATTAAAGCCTTTAAAGTAGTAGTCACCTTGTGCAGCGACATAATGCTCCCAATGCTTCTGTCACGATTGGAATGCTCCTGAAATCGAATTCTTTAAGAGTGTCAAGTACCATCAGCGATTAATGCCGGACCTCCTCCTTCGCATCAAACTGGCGAACCTTCAGCTCAAACTTCCATCTTGGGGAAAAGGAAAGTCAAGCCGATGGTCACCGTTTTGACAGCTTGGAGAAAATCCAGCATGGATCACAGATGGTGCGTGACACACTTAAATATACTGTAATGGGACTTCCAGGAAGCATTCCAATCATTGTGAAAGCACTGGGTTATCATAGGGCTGCACAAAGTGACTACTTCACAGGAGATGACAGCCAAATATAGATCTACCACGTTGTCAGGACCTGTGTCAGAATATTTTGATCGCATCTCGTACACCCATCCATACCTTGCAATGAAACAGTAAGAGATGTGCAAAATTAAATAAATAAATAATAATTCACCAAAAAATCACGGCACAACAAATTTTAAGTTACCCCAAAAAGTTCACCTATCAATCTATAAGAGTTTAGACACTTAACACAACAGTGTTCATGAAAATTTTCATACATTTCTCAATCCCCAATACATGAAATCATCTCAACCCATCTTTGCTTTAAGTACACACAACCCTCGTTTTCCAGGACCTCCATTTCCCGGATATCGGATTTGCCGGTCAAAATCAGAGGTCCAGGGATATGTCAGAGTCCCGGACTAATGCCTGGTCCCGTCCGTAAATTGACAAAGTTGTCCGGCGGTCCGAGCGTCTCCTGTCACACCTGGTCAGTGTCCGCGCCTCCCGCCAGGTGTCAGCATGCTCAGCGGTCGTATTGTTTACATTTGGGTACACGACACTCACTCTCCAAGACACACACCCCTCCCGGCAACACGCTGTCATCTGCCTCACCTGTGCCTTCCTGAGGAAGACAGGTCAACTACAGCGCCTGTGATAGCATCATAGGACATCACCAGGGCTCATAGTGTTCCCCAAGGGATCCTCGCAGCACTAAAAACAACAACAAAGTGACGTAAAAGTCCGGGGCGGGGTAGCTGATATTGGCGGTTGCCGGACAGTAAATACTAGAGTAGGATAAACGCCCGGGGTGAGTAATGTTCCCGGACGTTTGCGGTTCCCGGACCAGTGCTCCCCCCTATTAGTCCGGGAAAACGAGGGTTGTGTGTACTTTATTGGTTTAACATTCATTATAAACAACTGGAAAATTAAGTTCAGATCAGAAGCACAAGAGTTAAATGTACAGACCTAGAAAAGGAGTACACACACTACAGTGCTCTCTCGCATATGGCAAGTACTTGGGCCAAAAAAACATGTCTCCGAATGAGAATTAAATAACTAATTTGAATTTTTTTTTATTGGTTCTGGGGTTGTGTAGTGGTGGATCTAGAGGTGACCTGAAATCTCTGGAAAAGTTACTCCTGCCAGAACCAATTTTACTTTTTTCCCATTAGTTATCTATTTCGCATTGGGAAACACTTTTTCAGCCCAATTACTCGCCAAAATTGAGAGCGCACTGTAGTGTCTGCATTCCTTTATTCTATAGATCCTGCACATTTAACTTTGTTCTTCTGGTTTGAATAAAAAAAAAGTTAATTTGTTTATAATATATGTTGACCCATTAAGGTACTTTTAGCAAAGATGGGTTGAGGTGATTTCATGGATTGAGGAATGAGAATATAAGGAAATTCTTTCATGAACATTGTGTTAGTGTCTTGTTGCAGTGTACGCTCCTACCGGTGTGTGAAACTGAAAAGGAGATGTTCTACGCCAATCTCGACTCTGTATTAGACCAATGTCCTCCTCGGGACACACTCATTGTCTTGGGCAATTTCAATGCTACTACTGGCATTGTGAGAGATGAATTCTAAACCCATCTTTGCTTTAAGTAGGGTGGGTTGGGGAGATACCGTACTATGGATGTAACGTACAAATGCTCCCTTGGCCATATTTATAGGTTTAGGATAGTTACCGTATAAATGTAGTAAGAGAAAAGGGGTTCGATCACTGAGCGGGAGAGATTTGGATGGTCGGCGCTTGGATAATTTTAGAGGTGAGTTTTGTTGTTTTTGGCATGTCCCATGTAATATTTGGCCTCCATTTCATGGTCTCTTGTGTTCATGAATATGCCAGCAGTGTGGGGTAAGGTATTAAGTATCGAAATGTGTTCAGTTGTGATGTACCAAAGGGATATAAAGACATTCCAGCCACACGAACGATCCGAAATGTTGGTTTACATGTGAATGGCGTCATGTGGACACGTTCGTACAGTGTGGTTTTTAATGTACGTAACATCCACAGTGTAAACAAAAAATTTAAAATTCTGGTATGGGTTATGTGTTTTCAATAATGTCAAGTAGGATGCAGCAACATAATATTAGATAGTGACACCTATCACAGTAGTGATTTCATTCATCTGTTCATAATCCTTGTGGTGTTTTACCAGTATTTTTTCTTGTGTTTAGTAACTGAACAAGAACATAGGCTATAGGCCTATATCTACATTCTAAAGGTAATTCCAAGCAGTGTTAAGTTCAATCAAATTAAAATATGCCAAATATTGCATTAAATCATCTGCATTTATTATAAATAATTATTAATTTATGTTTCCCTTCTGGAAGTGCTACAGAAGCACTTCCATGATTAAGTACATTATGTAGGGTAATGAAAGTATTAATATGATTGCAAATATATATTAAAAAAAAAAATCCAGGAACTTAAGTCAAAATTTATTTTCACTTTTTTTTACTTTCACTTTTTAATTGATTAAAATTGCTTGCACAATTATATTGCTAATATAAATTGATTTGATTTCATCACTAGGGTCCATTTCATGAAATGTGTTGCCCTAATTCAACTGTGCTTGATTTTTTTATTTTCAATTTTTTTTTTACTTATCGATAAATATCTCTGTATGGAGCGTCCTCACCTAGGGATGGTCCGTACGTTTTTAGTTTTTTTTTTCGGGCCTATTTTTCAGTTGCTTTTATCATGTTGCCAGAGTTGTGCCTTACACATAATGTAGTCCATATCTTATATTTTGTAATACATAATAAAAAAAATTCAGATTTCACTATTTTTTTTTTCCTGATTTAAAAAAAAAAAAGTGTACGGTACATCCCCAACCCACCCTACACACAACCCTCGTTTTCCAGGACCTCCATTTCCCGGATATCGGATTTGCCGGTCAAAATCAGAGGTCCAGGGATATGTCAGAGTCCCGGACTAATGCCTGGTCCCGTCCGTAAATTGACAAAGTTGTCCGGCGGTCCGAGCGTCTCCTGTCACACCTGGTCAGTGTCGGCGCCTCCCGCCAGGTGTCAGCATGCTCAGCGGTCGTATTGTTTACATTTGGGTACACGACACTCACTCTCCAAGACACACACACCCCTCCCGGCAACACGCTGTCATCTGCCTCACCTGTGCCTTCCTGAGGAAGACAGGTCAACTACAGCGCCTGTGATAGCATCATAGGACATCACCAGGGCTCATAGTGTTCCCCAAGGGATCCTCGCAGCACTAAAAACAACAACAAAGTGACGTAAAAGTCCGGGGCGGGGTAGCTGATATTGGCGGTTGCCGGACAGTAAATACTAGAGTAGGATAAACGCCCGGGGTGAGTAATGTTCCCGGACGTTTGCGGTTCCCGGACCAGTGCTCCCCCCTATTAGTCCGGGAAAACGAGGGTTGTGTGTACTTTATTGGTTTAACATTCATTATAAACAACTGGAAAATTCAGTTCAGATCAGAAGCACAAGAGTTAAATGTACAGACCTAGAAAAGGAGTACACACACTACAGTGCTCTCTCGCATATGGCAAGTACTTGGGCCAAAAAAACATGTCTCCGAATGAGAATTAAATAACTAATTTGAATTTTTTTTTATTGGTTCTGGGGTTGTGTAGTGGTGGATCTAGAGGTGACCTGAAATCTCTGGAAAAGTTACTCCTGCCCAGAACCAATTTTACTTTTTTCCCATTAGTTATCTATTTCGCATTGGGAAACACTTTTTTCAGCCCAATTACTCGCCAAAATTGAGAGCGCACTGTAGTGTCTGCATTCCTTTATTCTATAGATCCTGCACATTTAACTTTGTTCTTCTGGTTTGAATAAAAAAAAAGTTAATTTGTTTATAATATATGTTGACCCATTAAGGTACTTTTAGCAAAGATGGGTTGAGGTGATTTCATGGATTGAGGAATGAGAATATAAGGAAATTCTTTCATGAACATTGTGTTAGTGTCTTGTTGCAGTGTACGCTCCTACCGGTGTGTGAAACTGAAAAGGAGATGTTCTACGCCAATCTCGACTCTGTATTAGACCAATGTCCTCCTCGGGACACACTCATTGTCTTGGGCAATTTCAATGCTACTACTGGCATTGTGAGAGATGGCTGAGTTATGTGTTGGTCCCCATGGCTCCGATACCAGGAACATTAACAGTTGTCTCCTTCTGAAGGTTGAGATTTGCAGGTTCTTGGTATCAGAGACCAGAGCTGCACCGCTGGACATGGTATAGTAATGCCGGAGGGGTAGTTAAGGAGATCCACCACATACTCATTGGAGGGTCCTCCAGAACTGCAGGGTTTACCAGGGTGCTGAGTTCCTTGCAACTGGTCATAGACTTGTTGCTACACTTAAGCTTCATGTTTAAGTCCAGAAGAATCTCAAGAGGTAGCCATACTGTGTTTCACCTTGAGAATTTGAAGGACTGGACATGTGCCCATGAGTATGCAGTGGCAGTCTCAATTGAGAATCGGTTTAATGTGCTTAGTGCCCTCGAGGACCCTGTAATCCTGTGAGATACCTTCAACAAGAAACTCTCCAGGCTGCCAAGGAGTATTTTGGGGAGCGCCCGAGGTCAAGGCGTGGTTTTGTCTCAATGGAGACGCTGGAGAATATTTAGGAAAGTCGTGCTGCCAGTCTTGCTGGAACCAAGACCAGCACAGGGCTCTGTCATGCAGGACTAGAACTCTCCTGGGGAGAGAGATAAGGAGAGGTATGTCAGGAGTCTCGCTGAAGATGTTAAGGGCCATTTGAACGCTAATGACCTCCGACTCGCCTACCGAGTCCTGAAGAAGCTCCGTTCCGAGTCTCCATCACAGGCGAGTGCTATCTGAGCAGCAGATGGGTGCCTCGTGTCGGACATGGATGGGCCGAGTGCTTTGGGCAGTTATTCAAGGTGGACCCTCCAATTGGGCAGCTCCACACCACTGGATTATGGGCAGTGGATGCCAATCCTCTCATTGACGAAACAGCACCCTTTCTTGACAAAGTTAGAGAGGCTGTAGCAAAGTTGAGGAGTGGGAAGGCAGCTGGTGTTTGTAATATCAGTGCGGAGCTCCTCACAGCTTGGGGCGAGGCCATCATCCGCGGGTTGCATGCTGTCCTGACTGCTGTGTGGTACAATCAGGTACCATTCCTCCTCACTGGGAAAGGAGGCTGGTCGTCCCTATCTGGAAAGGGAAAGGGGACCGTCAGGACTGCAACAATTACCGCGGTATTACACTGTTCAGCGTGCCAGGCAAGGTGCTTGCCCATCTATTGCTGACACGGATCCGCAGTCTTCTGCTGTAGCATCAGAGACCTCAGCAGTCTGGGTTCACACCTGGTTAGTCAACAACAGACCGTATCCTAGCGCTTCGTGTCCTGGTGGAACGCCGACGTGAGTTTCGACAAGGGATGCTTGCAGCCTATGTTGATCTCAAGAAGGCGTTTGACTCAGTGCATCGTGAGTCACTCTGGGATCTCCAGCGGCTTCGTGGGATTCCTGCAAGGACTATTGGTTTGATGACTGGTCTGTACTCTGGGACTGAGAGTGCTGTGAACTGTGGGGCAGGTGTATCCAGCTTCTTTCCTGTGAATACAGGAGTGAGACAATGGTACGTCTTGCCCCATCACTTTTCAAAACTTGTATGGATTGGGCAATGCTGTAGATCAAAGTGATTGTGGAGCATCCCTCGACAACACCAAGATCACTGATCTTGTTTTTGCCAATGATGCAGTAATCTTTGCCGAGTCGCTGGAGGTCCTGGTGATGGCGCTCGATGAGGTGGCAAAGCCTTTGGGACTTAAGGTCTCCTGGCTCAAGACCAAGGTCCAGGTGTTTGGAGGCTTACTAGATGAAACAGTAAAGTCTGTTCGCGAGGCGAGGACATTGAGATCTTGGAAAGTTTTACATACCTTCGTAGCGCAGTCCATAATGACGGCAGGTCACGTCAAGAAATCTTACGGCGGATTGGCATAGCCCACAGTGTTATGGACTCCCTCAGCGGGAGTATTTGGCATTGTCGGTACCTGTGCAGGAGGACAAAGATCCGGATCTTCAAGTCGCTTGTGATCCCTGTCTTACTCTATGGATGCAAGACATGGACACTAAATAGCAACTTTTAGAGGCGATCTGATGCCTTTGGTATCAGCCCACAAGGCTCTTGGCTGGGGCAAGTTGATGTTTCCTGTCGAGAGTTGCTTGGCATGGGAAGGGAGCTCGCGCTGTAAAGTAGGCGAGGCCACGCTCCCCCCGGCGTATGCCCCAATGATTGATTGATTGATTGTGTTCTGACCTGAAACGGACCTGTGCTCAAGAACATTTTCTATTCCTTCTTAAAAATCTGAACACGATCTATCTGATTATTCCATAGCATGCTGATCGTAGACTTCGGACTACTGTGATCTGCTGATAATCTTATTAAGAGGAACATATTGTTATTTAGATAGAACTGATAAGCAATTAGGTTTTATATTTTTTGACAGCTGTATTTAATAGAAATAGGAATTATGCTGCCTAAATTCATAAAAAAATCCTCTAGATTGAATAAGTAGTACATGAACAGATTAATTTTACACGCCTCAGTTTGTAGGAGGGAAATCCATCTAAAAAATAGTTAGTAAAACTTTAATGAATTTATATTTATATTGAATGTGATAATCCAACAGTGTCAGTGAATACAAAGTTATTAGACTATGATGCTTGAAATGGCAATACACTTAAAATCTAGCTTTCAAAGTATATTCAGGTCTAATGTATTTGACTATGGAAAGGAGGAAGCTATCCTATTCATTAAACACATACAAAATTTTGAAAACCTGACATTAAAATCATATAACTATATAATAAAGGGCGGGTATTGTTATGTGAAAAGTTATGACGGGGGGGTAAAGTGTTGAATTAGCGACAAAGAAAATGACCTAAATTGTCAATTAGTCCCAAGAAAAATGTTAAAAATAAAAGGACTTGTGCTATGGCCATCCACTTGAGGGAGGGTAGTTCAAGGAAATGTGGGGTGATGGGTAGCATAAGACTATATGATTATCATATTCACTCTAACCGTATAATTAGGACACCTGACATTAACAGAAAAAAAAAAGGAAGGGTGTGTGTGACAACATTGCTGGGGAGTGTGAGTTGCAAGAAAGAGTAAAATGTATAGTGAAGAGGTTCTTGTTCTGCAGGCAATGAGAGTTCCAAAAAGTCGTGTGAATATATGGAAAACATCTACACGTTTTTCAACGCAGCATGATAAAAATTAGGAAGTTGACAAATGCTGAGTTTTTTGATACGAGGTTGAATTTTTACAGATTCCAGACGTGGATGAAATTACGCCTCTTAATGAAAACTTATAGTGGGGCCTGATCAAAGCCAACCAGACATTCTTTAGTGCAGTGCAGAGACATATAGGTCTCTGACACAAAATCATAAGTATCTAATTCCATGGCAAACTGCACCGGCATTCCTGCTTCAGTGGTCTAAAGGCAACAAAGGACAGTACAGAATAATGAAGGAAGATTATGAACCTAACTGTTAAAATGGGTAAATTCAACAAACTTAACTATTAAGTTGAGCATATTTCCACATTAAAACGTGGTGCTGTACCAAGTGCTAACAGGTCATTTAGGTTAGAGAACTTCCTCACTAAAATCCACAATCAGATTTGGTAGATTTGGAACAAAACTACCACTCTACTAATTGCGAGGGTGGTTGGTGGGTAATTTCCACAAGTGACTTGATAAAATGGAAAGACTATAGCTTAGTCAGTCAATGAAAATACCAAAAGCTGGTGGTACCCATTGAATTCAATGACATGCCCAACCCCTCACTGGAGCACCTCCCCGCACCCTTACTCCGTTGTGAAGCCTACCTCATAGCTCCTGCTGAACACACTCCCTCATGGCAGAGTCAACAAAGCGGTACACCTGGACACCTCCGCCAACAGTGACGTCAATGGCACCCTTCTGCTGGTAGAAGGCGATGCTTGGAGTGTTCCAGGAGAGAACACAAAACTCAAGGTGTGAGGCTCCCTGGGTAAGGCCACACTGCAAATGGAAAAGACATAACAATGATCTCATAGATGGTTATAGTTGCTGACAGGACCAACATCAGAACACTAGAAAAGACCCTATATTCAGGGATACACTTATATTAGGCACTGTATGAGTTTGCATAATACTAATATTAGTAGGGAAATCATGATATCTAACAGTTTGGAGATATCAGTGAAAGACAAAGTTAAGGTTACTGATGTGCTGGGTAGAAAGACTGGCTTACAACTCTCACATGCCAGACCTTATGTCCCGCCCTGCAGATCCTTCTCCACCAGATGCAAGAAATTTTCAACATATTGAAGTTAGGTTATTACATTCTTGTAAGATGTGTTTAAAGTAGCAGCTATGTGTGCCGCGTCTCTCAGAGCTGCATCCCACCTACCCATGAAACCCATTATATAAGTGTTGATGTAGCAGCCGTGCCAAGACTAGGCCTAAAACAATCCCTATTGACCCCATATATAATGGTAATATAGAAAAGATGGCAGAAAGTGAGATAAGAGTATGTATGAGTGTAGTAGATGCAGTGGGTGCTATAAGAGTATGCATGAGTGTAGTAGATGCGGTGGGTGCTATAAGAGTGTGTATGAGTGTAGTAGATGCGGTGGGTGCTATAAGAGTCTGCATGAGTGTAGTAGATGCGGTGGGTGCTATAAGAGTATGCATGAGTGTAGTAGATGCGGTGGGTGCTATAAGAGTGTGTATGAGTGTAGTAGATGCGGTGGGTGCTATAAGAGTATGCATGAGTGTAGTAGATGCGGTGGGTGCTATAAGAGTATGCAAGAGTGTAGTAGATGCGGTGGGTGCTATAAGAGTGTGCATGAGTGTAGTAGATGCGGTGGGTGCTATAAGAGTATGTATGAGTGTAGTAGATGCGGTGGGTGCTATAAAGTGTGCCCTGAGTGTAGTAGATGCGGTGGGTGCTATAAGAGTTGCATGAGTGTAGTAGATGCGGTGGGTGCTATAAGAGTATGATGAGTGTAGTAGATGCGGTGGGTGCTATAAGAGTTGCAAGAGTGTAGTAGATGCGGTGGGTGCTATAAGAGTCTGTATGAGTGTAGTAGATGCGGTGGGTGCTATAAGAGTATGCAGAGTGTAGTAGATGCGGTGGGTGCTATAAGAGTGTGCATGAGTGTAGTAGATGCGGTGGGTGCTATAAGAGTCTGATGAGTGTAGTAGATGCGGTGGGTGCTATAAGAGTGTGCATGAGTGTAGTAGATGCGGTGGGTGCTATAAGAGTTGCAGAGTGTAGTAGATGCGGTGGGTGCTATAAGAGTGTGCATGAGTGTAGTAGATGCGGTGGGTGCTATAAGAGTGTGCACGAGTGTAGTAGATGCGGTGGGTGCTATAAGAGTTGCATGAGTGTAGTAGATGCGGTGGGTGCTATAAGAGTGTTGATTGAGTGTAGTAGATGCGGTGGGTGCTATAAGAGTATGCATGAGTGTAGTAGATGCGGTGGGTGCTATAAGAGTTGCATGAGTGTAGTAGATGCGGTGGGTGCTATAAGAGTCTGTATGAGTGTAGTAGATGCGGTGGATGCTATAAGAGTATGCAGAGTGTAGTAGATGCGGTGGGTGCTATAAGAGTATGTATGAGTGTAGTAGATGCGGTGGGTGCTATAAGAGTGTGCATGAGTGTAGTAGATGCGGTGGGTGCTATAAGAGTATGCAAGAGTGTAGTAGATGCGGTGGGTGCTATAAGAGTGTGCATGAGTGTAGTAGATGCGGTGGGTGCTATAAGAGTATGCATGAGTGTAGTAGATGCGGTGGGTGCTATAAGAGTGTGCATGAGTGTAGTGGATGCGGTGGGTGCTATAAGAGTATGTATGAGTGTAGTAGATGCGGTGGTGCTATAAGAGTGTGCATGAGTGTAGTAGATGCGGTGGGTGCTATAAGAGTATGTATGAGTGTAGTAGGATGCGGTGGGTGCTATAAGAGTATGCCTGAGTGTAGTAGATGCGTGGGTGCTATAAGAGTTGTATGAGTGTAGTAGATGCGGTGGGTGCTATAAGAGTTGCATGAGTGTAGTAGATGCGGTGGGTGCTATAAGAGTTGTATGAGTGTAGTAGATGCGGTGGGTGCTATAAGAGTATGCACGAGTGTAGTAGATGCGGTGGGTGCTATAAGAGTTTGCATGAGTGTAGTAGATGCGGTGGGTGCTATAAGAGTATGCATGAGTGTAGTAGATGCGGTGGGTGCTATAAGAGTGTGCATGAGTGTAGTAGATGCGGTGGGTGCTATAAGAGTGTGCATGAGTGTAGTAGATGCGGTGGGTGCTATAAGAGTATGCATGAGTGTAGTAGATGCGGTGGGTGCTATAAGAGTGTGTATGAGTGTAGTAGATGCGGTGGGTGCTATAAGAGTATGTCATGAGTGTAGTAGATGCGGTGGGTGCTATAAGAGTTGCACGAGTGTAGTGGATGCGGTGGGTGCTATAAGAGTCTGCATGAGTGTAGTGATGCGGTGGGTGCTATAAGAGTTGATGAGTGTAGTGATGCGGTGGGTGCTATAAGAGTATGCATGAGTGTAGTAGATGCGGTGGGTGCTATAAGAGTGTGCATGAGTGTAGTAGATGCGGTGGGTGCTATAAGAGTCTGTATGAGTGTAGTAGATGCGGTGGATGCTATAAGAGTATGCATGAGTGTAGTAGATGCGGTGGGTGCTATAAGAGTATGCAGAGTGTAGTAGATGCGGTGGGTGCTATAAGAGTTGCAGAGTGTAGTAGATGCAGTGGGTGCTATAAGAGTGTGCATGAGTGTAGTAGATGCGGTGGGTGCTATAAGAGTATGCAAGAGTGTAGTAGATGCGGTGGGTGCTATAAGAGTGTGCATGAGTGTAGTAGATGCAGTGGGTGCTATAAGAGTGTGCATGAGTGTAGTAGATGCGGTGGGTGCTATAAGAGTATGCAAGAGTGTAGTAGATGCGGTGGGTGCTATAAGAGTATGCATGAGTGTAGTAGATGCGGTGGGTGCTATAAGAGTGTGCATGAGTGTAGTAGATGCGGTGGGTGCTATAAGAGTTGCAAGAGTGTAGTAGATGCGGTGGGTGCTATAAGAGTATGCAAGAGTGTAGTAGATGCGGTGGGTGCTATAAGAGTGTGCATGAGTGTAGTAGATGCGGTGGGTGCTATAAAAGTGTGCATGAGTGTAGTAGATGCGGTGGGTGCTATAAGAGTATGCAAGAGTGTAGTAGATGCGGTGGGTGCTATAAGAGTATGCATGAGTGTAGTAGATGCGGTGGGTGCTATAAGAGTCTGTATGAGTGTAGTAGATGCAGTGGGTGCTATAAGAGTCTGTATGAGTGTAGTAGATGCAGTGGGTGCTATAAGAGTGTGCATGAGTGTAGTAGATGCGGTGGGTGCTATAAGAGTATGCATGAGTGTAGTAGATGCGGTGGGTGCTATAAGAGTATGCATGAGTGTAGTAGATGCGGTGGGTGCTATAAGAGTGTGTATGAGTGTAGTAGATGCGGTGGGTGCTATAAGAGTATGCATGAGTGTAGTGGATGCGGTGGGTGCTATAAGAGTGTGCATGAGTGTAGTAGATGCGGTGGGTGCTATAAGAGGTGTATGATGAAGTAGATCGGTACGGGTGCTAAAAAGTGTTATGAGTGTAGAGATGCGTGGGTGTTTAAGAGATGCAAGAGTAGTAGTAAGATGAACGGTTTGCAACGAGGATGCATGGAGTGTAGTAGATGCAGGTGTCTATAAATAGTATGAGTTATAATGACGTGGTGCTATAAAAGTGTGTATGAGTGTATAGGATGCGGTGGGTCATAAGCATCGTGCTATCAGAATTAGTAAAATGCGGTTGTGCTATAAGTGTGTATGAGTTAGTAGATTGCGGTGGTGCTATAAGAGTGGATGAGTGTAGTAGATCGGTGGGCTGATAAAAGTTTTATGATGTATAGATCGTTCTATAATATGTATGAGTTGTAAGTGATGGTGGGTGTATAGGAGTAGCATGAGTGTAGTAGATGCTGTGCTATAAATGTGTGTATGAGTGTAGTAGATGCGGTGGGTGCTTAAGTACATCCAGTGTAATGATGCGGTGGGTGCTATAGAGTGGCATCGTGTAGAGCACTCGTGGTGCTATAGAGGTGTCTGAGTTGTGATGCGGTGGGTCATAAGGTCTGCATGAGTGTATAGATGCGGTGGGTGCTAAAGAGTATGCAAGAGTGTAGTAGATGCGGTGGTGCTATAAAGGCATGAAGAGATGCGTGATAAGAGGTGCATGAGTGTAGTAATCGTGGTGCTATAAAGTGTATGAGTGTAGTAACGGGAGTGTTAAGAGTTGATGATGTAGTAGATGGTGGGGCTAAAATGTGCATATGTGATAGATGCTGTCTATAAGAGTATGCATAGTGTAGTGAGCGTGGTGCAAAGAGTATGATGATGTAGTATGGTGGTGTATAAGACTATGTTCAGACTGGGCATAAGAGTAGTATAGTGTAGTAGATGCGGTGGGTGCTAAAGGAAACCCCTGATGAAATAATAGGACAGAGTGCTACAGTATAAGAGAAAAAGAGGCGAGAGAAGAATGAGGGTGTTAGAGCATGCAAGGAAGAACAGGAATAAATGAACTCTTCTGTCACGGCCATCCCCTTGGAGTTCTCAGGAACAGGCATCATAAATAGATAGATATATATGACTACCTTATTTTCTGCAATGCGTATAGGATGCAGGGATCATGCAAGCCATCCAACCTTCTTTATCAGAATTCCAAGGAAAAGGAATTTCTCCAAACTTGAGAAAACATAATCTCGTCATCATTAGGAGATCAGGCAGGAGGATAGATCCCTTTCGGACTGATAGCACAAACTTATTTATATTATTCATATATTTTCCATCAATCAATGTTACTGATTTTTTTTTTTTGTGTGTGTGTGTGTGCGGCTGTGTCACTGACCTCTGATGTCTTTAACAATGTTCTTTATGTATAACTTTAAGTGTTTTTCTTCTCTCTTATATCTACCTTCCCACGTTGTAAATGTTAGTGTGAATTTAGCATGAGGCCCGAGTCAGCAGCACTCACCTGCGCCACCTGCGCCATGAGGGTCGTCCCCAGGCCCTGGCCGCGGTGGGTGGGCTTCACATACAGGTCCTCCATGTAGACACCGCGGCCCTGGCAGGAGAAGGTGTGGTAGAGGATCGTGTAGCCCACCAATGCTCCGTCACTCTCTGCCACAAAGCACTCAAAAAATGCATCAAGAGGTGAAGAGTCAGTCACCAGTTCTGCAAAAGGTGTTGGTTATAACCGAGTTAAGATTGAAGTACAGTATAATGGGCAAACAAATGTGCGATGGACAAAGATGCATTTAAATTAACTACAAATATTACTGTAATACTGCAAAGCTGAGTAATGGAATGTAGAGTATGTATGTATACAGACTAACTTTCACACTGCCCATAAGGAGGTAAGACAAGTAAGTAGTATACATAGCATGATTGTCTCACTAATGCTGTAACAATACACACACATGCTTCCTCATATCAAAGATTGTCACTGGTAGAATGATATGTGAGTAGCATGAAGAGCTTTACTGTTTCACTCAGAACCAACAGGTACATCGACACAAATATCCGTTTGATCTCCTTAGGTACATACTGTGAGCATTAATCTTAGGGCCATCAGGCATCTTCTCATAGTCTGCCAGCTCCTGAATCAAGGCCATCACATTGGCCATGTCATCAGGGCCTGCTGGGCGCACCTGTGGCGACCCTTGGCCCTCACATCTGTCAAGTTGAGGCTCTTAGTACATGAAGCGAGATGATGATAATAATAATTTTTTTTTCTCACCCGAAGGCATACAGTAAAAACAACACACTATACAGACATGATGGAATTAACTTAATTACTAAAGCACAATGGGAACTCCGTAGTGTAAGGGTTAGCACTCTCGGCTCACAACCGAGAAGTCCCGGGTTCGATCCCCGGGCGGAGCGAAGACAGACGGGCAGTCTTCTTAAAACCCGAGCCCTTGTCCACCCAGCAGTGAATGGGTACCGGGTGTTAGCCGGGGGTTTGTGACCCGCCTCCGGGGTGGTGGTTTGGCCAACACTAAGCACTAAGGATGAATGGTAAAAATAAATGTTGATATGGAGACGGGGCCATACGAGCATTGCTCTGGCCCTGTAAAATACAACTAGATGAATACAATGTTTCAGAAAAAAAACTACAGTGGTAATAATGGCTTCATGCATAAACATAATTAAAGAAAGTTTATGAATTATACAATATTTTAACTTCTGTCTAGCAATCAATATCGATACTCAGTAAACACATCTTTTCTCATAATCTCAAAATCTTATTAGTTTTATTTTTTTGTGTAAAAAGAAAGTTATGTGTTTGTTGCAAAATAACAGACATGTAGACAGTGGAATGTCACGATTTGAGTCTACATCAAGAGACGGTTACTCACTTGGTCTTCATTTCTGTTATCACCTTACTGTCCATTAAGAAAAGATGCCAATCCTCAGCCTCCGTAAGATTCTGGGCACCGAGCTTCTCAAAGAGGCCCACAGCTGCCTTGTTTGCCTTGTCTACCCTCACATCACAGCGCTTGCACCCCAGGCTCAGGGTGGCCTGCACGTGGTACAGAGGAGAGAACATAAGAAAATAAGGAAGCTACAAGAGGCTGGGAGACCTACACGTGGTAGTTCCTATTACTTATCACTACCTACATCCATCTTTCATCCCCATCCATAACACTGTTTAGCCTCCTTTTAAAACTCCCTATTGACTCCCCACTAACTCCCCCACGATTGAGTCCATTCCAATCATTTACCACCCTATTTGTGAACCAGTTTCTCCCCATTTCTTTTTTTAAATCTACAGAGGCCAACTTGAAGTACCTCGTGCCAAGGGGAAGCACTCATTAGGTTTTTTTTCTTCATATATAACATAAATGCAAACTTGGAAATTTTTTTTGTGGGGTAGAGACAAAATTGACATCTTTCAAAGTATTTATGTATTCTATCCCTATACCTCTGCATCACAGCTTGAAGGGTTTAAAGAAGTACAGTTTTTCTTAAGTGTATTCATAATATTATGTAGAATGACCTATATAAAGACATAAAACATATAAAGAGTATTCACCCGCTTAAAGTTAAGATTGACAAAATGAGATACAGAGACAAGATCTATCATGACTAACTCATTTCCCGTAAATCCCAACAAGGTAAATACACATACATACACCTCACTGAAGACATTTTCGCACTCATTCACGCAGCTCAAAACAAGCAAAGTCACACCTGCAGTAATTCCCTGCACAGGCGCACAGCCACACCCGAGTGCCGGACAGAAGGGACCACATAGATCTCCTTGATAAACATGGCACGCCCGTGCCAGGTGGAATATGCGCTGTGTGCCAGAATGTACCCCTCCAGCTCCCCTCCCTTGGCCCCAACACTCTCTGCTACAAATGCCACAAACACCGCTGCTGAACCCCAGCCATTCTCTGCCACGGCTGAAAGAGTGAACCTCCTAGAATCTTGTGCTTCATATCCTTCAACCTCATTTTTATTGGTTCTTTGCACAGTAGACAAGTGTTCGTTGTTGTAATGGATCTTCTGGTACAACCTGAAATATGAAACACACACACACACACACACACAGTTTCTTTTTAATTGTTTGGTTCATGAACACAAAGACTTTGCTTGTTCAATATCACTCCACCGTTACCTTGTTATAGCAACTGTACTGACGTACCTTCACAACTGAGATCAGGTGGCAGGGCAGTATTCTGCTCTCCTGCCTGTTGATGCATCAGCTCCCTGATCTTCTTGGCATCAGTCTTCTTTGCCTTCCGTATGTTGACACTAGCCATGGCTACACCTGAAATGGATGTCTCTGATCACTGCAAAAGCAATGCCTTCATAAGGGCAGAGCACACTCATGAAGACACTTTTTTTTCTAAATTTGGCTCTAAATATTGAAAAAGATTGAAGAAAAAAATGTCACTGCTTGATTATCCCATATGTCTCATTATTGCCTTCATTGTGCAAACTGCCACTGAACTGGTGTTTGGCAATCTTCTGGCGATAGGAGATTGAATGTGGTATTTGGGGTTTTATTTGGGAATAAAAATGTATGTTGTGTAATTATATATTTACACAAATTTTGGTATGCAGTCTATTAGACAATATTTGGGCGGCCCTGAATTTGTCTTTCGTACCCAAAACCCCCAGTTTCCCACTAAGCCCCTAAGCTTGGTAGCCACAACAAGGAGATAAGAGTTAACACGTTCCTCTTCAGATTTTTTTTTTTTTTTTTTTTTTTGGTGCTTATAGCGCCTATAGGCAATGACCTCCAGGACTGGAATGGTAGGCCCTGGAGGTTCACTTGAGGGCTGTGATGGTTGGCCCTCACCTGTGGTGGTGCAGGCAGGATTTTTATAGTGACGCCTGTGATTAGAGGCTCATGCCGCTCCCCTGTCCCCTCCGATGCACTCGCAATCAAAGGTAGAGTTTATGGGCAGCATGTGGATGTTCTTAGGCCACTCGACGGTTACTGAAAGATCTAAGGGGATACTCGCCCTCATCAGGAATCAAACTCGGGTCACCGAGCATGCCACTCGTAGACGCTAACCACTCTGCTACCGCCTCCCCTTATTACCTAAATGATTTTTTTTTAAAAGACAAAAAAGAATTGAAGTTGAAAATGGAAACAGTTCATATGCTCTTAACAGAACTAAATATAATCACACAATATTATAATGTCAACTAAAGTACGTAATACTCAAATTCTCCTTTTCGTCTTAGTTTATGCATGCATGAGACCTTGAGTACCAATCTAAGTAACAATGCAGTAAATATGCAGTTTCGACCAATACTCCCGATCACCATTTTCTTTTCCCCCCTGGCCAACAAGTTTGGGGGACTGTGAGAAAGCATGTTTTTGGGGGAGGGGGAGGTCATTTTAATTGGTTCGTGAACCCCTCAAAAACGTAACCTCACCTAACCTAAACCTAACAAAACCTGACATTATAGCCTCGTAACTCCCTCGGACCCTAGGGGACACTCCAAACAAATGGTCAATGGAAATTTACCTGCATTGTAGTTATAAAACTTGAGAAACCCGAGATAACGGACAACACACCTTCCACTTGCAGCAGCCCTTGGAAAACTGAGACTTTTCCAAGGCCCCAAGTTGTCTGTCACGTCATGAAACGTGCTTTGCTTTGATTGACTTATCACATCCTCAATCATTTCTGAGCATGAGCTAAATCAAACGTCACGACGTTTTGACTAGAAAAAACTCTCCATTTGTAAAAGCATCAAATAATAACCTAATCAAACCATTAAACTAACCTAACCTAACCCTCTAACTAACCTAACCCTTAAACTAACCTAACCAAACCTAGCCTATGAAAAAAATAATGTTTGCACATTTCATTGTTACTTTCACACACATTCTTACCTATAGAACCTAGAGAAACAGTAGAAAACAGTAGACAGGTGAAAAATACATAAATCCAGACACAGTCATGTTCTAAATATATTATTTATTTAAAATATAATATTCACTAAAGTGAATTCGGTGTCAAACTGGAATAACTTTTTTTTTTACCCTCTTGACCCCACCTGTGAAAAACTAGTGATTTCCAAGAAAAACAAACTAAACCTAACCTGCCTTGCTGGCTGCTGTCCGTGAGGGAGGGCTGGGAAAAGCGCCCGGTGTAGCGCTCCGACTAGCTTCACCCGCCCGATTACCTAGCTTCCCTGCCGCATATTTAACCTAAATAATGGTTATAACTCTAAATAACTCTACAATTGTAAACTTAACCCAAACCTATCCTAAACCTAACCAAACCCAAATCAAACCTAAACCAAACCTTAACTTAACCTAAATTTAACCACTTACTTATATATGATAATAGCTAGGTTAGGTTACGTTTAGGTTAAAATTGGGTTAAGTTAAGGCTGGTTTAGATTTTATTTAGGTTAGGTTAGGTTTGGGATAGGTTTTTGGGTTAAGTTTTGTAGTTATTTAGAGTTATAACCGTTATTTAGGTAAAATAAGCGGCAGGGAAGCTAATCGGGCGGGGAAGCTAGTCAGATCGCTACACCGGCTCGCGGTCTGGACTGCGCTGATGGCGACCGCGGAGTTGCATCTATTTATTCTAATCAGATAATTTTTGTTCGTGATTTTGACTGAAGTGACAGCTTGCCAAGAGGTTTGAAGGTTAGTAGAACACGTATATGACAAAAGATTAGTCCTTCATGTGGTAGTAAACGAGATAAGCCAGGGTCACTAAAACGAATCTTAACCCAAGAGGGGTCTGTAGATAAGTTTGTATACTGTACCTGTTTGTATGCCACGCTGCCCTGTATTTGCTGTTTAATATGTGGAAGTTCTTGATCTTGATGTAATTTTGGTCTGCGTTGATCCCATGAGGTACCCTGTGCGCCCTGGTGAAGTCCTGTGAGGTTGTCACAGGCGTGGCTGCACACCAGTCACAGGCTGACTTCAGGAATGCGCAGGTGAGGCGAATGGCCGCGTGCTGTCTTGAGTGGAGGCAGACCTGTGAAAAAGTACTGTCAGGTGGGTTTTCCGTCAGCTGATTCGCTGTCTCGCAACTTCGGCAACGCAATGCACACATCTAATGCATAAAACTTGTGCAATGGTACTCTTGAATGAAAATAATAATAAAAAAAAATTCCCATTGCGGGACAGCACTAATCAAAGCTTTGGAACACAATGATACAGAAACGACTGCACATGTACCGGTTTAGAGAGAACTGCAACTCGAGAAATGCCAGTGGTCGCTGGCAGTTTTAACTCAAAGGTTGGTCTACTGTGTTTTGGCTCCGCGACTAATATTTTTCATAAATTAATTTCGCGATAAACATTGATGCACCGCATCTGAATACCAAAAAATATAGTTCTTCTGTTGTTTTACTAATTATATGGATGACATTCATTACGATGGAACGTTCTATAATAGCAATTTAATGCAAATTACTCGCCTCGAGTAGCAAAGCTTAATATATTTTTTACATGTATATTGTGGCATGTAAAATTTGGGTGATGTTCACACTGTTTTCTAAGACAGTACTGCTGCGTCTGGCAAACGCTTGTCAAAATACAATAAGCAATGCCTTGGAAAAACGAAGAATAAAGAATGCCGAAATCGGCTTGTTGCTGCGACAATGTAGGTTATAATTGTGGAGGCGACACGCCGCGGCGGGGAGTGGTGGGCGGGGAGATTGTGGCGGGGAGATTGAATCAAAACATTGCCACTTCACGCGTCGACTCATTGCACTTCCAGGCTTTCTATCTGATTGATACACAATAATAACAGGAAAATATGACTGCCTAGGTATAGATAACTTCTAAACATACGTTATTGACTATATAATATCATAGAGTAACATTTACCTCGCCTCCTCAACTATAACCTACTTGGTTATTTGGTTAAATGCATGTTTTACAGACTCAGGCTTCTATACAATATACATATAGAAGAAAATCGTTCTTAAAATTATACTTTTGTGTTTTAAGTGCAGTGGAATAAGCCCATATTTTTCTTTCAAGTTGACCAACTTTTCACCAAATTGTGAGTTAAAACTGCCAGCGACCACTGGCATTTCGGAGTTGCAGTTCTCTCTAATTACTACCAACAGCTCTAGGGCTGAGAACAAGAAAGGCCAATGTCACAAATCTATGTTTTGAGAAAAATGCGTTTGAAATATTGCATCCTTCATCATTGCATCAGGTAATAACAGCAGATGAAAGATTTTTTTTTCAGTAATTACTTACATTATAACCTATCATTTCTTGCAATGATAGATACACACATTTCCAGTTCGGTGGTGGACTTATCTAAAATTAGCCATTTTTTGACATTGGCCCTTCTAGTTCTTAGCCCTAGAACTACACTTCCACGGTCCATCCAAAGCATTGTGAATACATAACAATATCATCCTTACTCCAGCCATTTTTCTTTCCCTTCCAAATATATATATACAATAACACATATCATTCTTTCACATGCTAATACGTATATCACAAATATTAGCAAGAAGTCGTAACGTACTCTTCAGATTTGCCAAAGTTCTGAAAACTCTATTCCCAAATCAAACTGCGCTGCTGCCTCCTCCCTCTGCTCAATACTATGCCCACAGCGCGCCTTCCCTCCCTACCCTCAAAGCTAACATAATAAATGGACTGTCACGAAGCAAAATATGAGACTGCATGGTAACAGAAGCAATATGGCAGGCACTGGTCAACAAACAAGGCGACAGCGAGCTACGTCCGAGAACACCAGCTGCCAGGGAACGAACTGAACCTCTTATCACAGGCGTCACGTCGTAATACTCATGCTTACATCTTCACGGCCAAGGACGAAGCATCACAGCCCTACAGCGAAGAAACCCTACATGTGCTATAGGCTCAGAATAATAATTTTTAAAAAAGCAAGCGAAGCCTACAGTGTCTATATGTAGGCTCAGAATAATAAAAAAAAGTAAAAATATATAAAAAGCGAGCGAAGTCTACAGTTGCTATAGGCTCAGAACAATAATATAAAAAAGCGAAGTCAAACTAGCAACACACTAACACTAACCACCAGAAACCACCCTCTACATTTTTAGTGACCTTTTTGACCATTCTATTCAGTAAGTTAGCTACATATTAGGGTATACTTAGTCATTGAGAGAGAGAGAGAGAGAGAGAGAGAGAGAGAGAGAGAGAGAGAGAGAGAGAGAGAGAGAGAGAGAGAGAGAAGACTTATGTAACAATCATCCTCGTTGACTCATTCCTAGAAATTGCCAAAAGGGTCAGTCACATCTTCAGCACTTAGCAAGTTAACGAGCACTGACATTAAACCATCAAGCGAGGATGCTACTCACGAGAGAGAGAGAGAGAGAGAGAGAGAGAGAGAGAGAGAGAGAGAGAGAGAGAGAGAGAGATTATCTGTTGCCTCTTTTGTCTGCCTAAAGATAACACGATAAAAATGGCTAAATATAGAACGTTTTCTAAAGATAAGACTAAATTTAGATTCATGTATCCTTTCAATGAGAGAGAGAGAGAGAGAGAGAGAGAGAGAGAGAGAGAGAGAGAGAGAGAGAGAGAGAGAGAGAGAGAGAGAGAGAGAGAGAGAGAGAGAGAGAGAGAGCGAGAGCAAGAGCGAGAGCAAGAGCGAGAGAGAGAGAGAGAAAGAGCGAGAAAAAATAATAATAATAATAATAATAAATCCCCAATATAATTACTAAATAAAAAGTTTATCAAAAGGAAAAACTATGATGCTGATAATAATGATGATTATTCATTACAATAATTTCCATAATTTTCATGAATTTTTTTATCCTCCTTGTTATTTTATCATTAGTTTAACTGTTTGAAGTAGCAGTAGCAGTATAGTAGTAGTAGTAGTACAAGTAGTAGCAATAGCAGTGGCGTAGCAGTAACACGTCAATTTAAACACATGAAAGGCGCCCATATATACACTCTCTCTCTCACTCTCTCTCTCTCTCTCTCATACCCTCCCTTCGTTGCGTAATTCACAGAAGGCCTTGAAGTCACACGGAAGAGCACAATATTTACTAAGGAGACGATCGTGTGTCAGAAATGTTCACTCACGTATTAGTATAACATCATGAGTGGCAATAAAATAGTCAATATTGATAGTTATGTATGTGTAGTTACCTAATGTTCATGTGGTGTGTGTGTGTGTGTGTGTGTGTGTGTGTGTGTGTGTGTGTGTGAGAGAGAGAGAGAGAGAGAGAGAGAGATCATTATTAAGTGATAAGGCGCCGTGGTGGTCAGTGGTCTTTCTCTCCCGGCTTGTGAACATCAGTGTGCACGTGTGTAAGTAGTGGGTGTGTGGGATACTTGTGGCTCAGTGTTGCAGTGGAGCTAGTGACAGTAACTACTACAGCAGCAGCAGAGAAGTATATAATAGTATTAGTATTACTAATAGTAGAAGTAATAGTAATATTAAGGGGACACCACACAGGTGATGCCAAAATTTCCCAGGCTGCTTTTAGAGCCAAAATCTTATCTCCATCGTGTTTTTCGTGAGCGTTTACATTATCTGACCTAGTTTCATTACTATTGGATTTTTTTTTTTTTTTTTTTTTTTTATGGAAATCTACTTAAAATCGAAAAATTCTTTGTTTGATGAGATATTTAGCTTAGGGTATTCTGTATAAACATTCAACAATAAAGTTACGAAGGGAAATTCTCCTATCACTCCGA
Source organism: Chionoecetes opilio (assembly GCA_016584305.1). Classification (NCBI taxonomy): domain Eukaryota; kingdom Metazoa; phylum Arthropoda; class Malacostraca; order Decapoda; family Majidae; genus Chionoecetes; species Chionoecetes opilio. The sequence continues at coordinate 215,781 of JACEEZ010023223.1, forward strand.
AAAAGGTTGAAAATGCCACTCTGAAAATATGTAATATCTAGAATAAGAAAAATCTATAATAAGAAAAATTCCAGAAATTCCGCCTGTCATTGTAATCAAAATCCGCTGCGTCATTTTACACATATGTATGCAAGTATAAAAGTGTGCAAAATTTGAGATCTGTATTACAAATATGGCAGGAGGCGTAGGCCGTGAAAGTATAAAAAAAACGTGTTTTGAGAAAACAACGAATATACCTTATCTTATTGAATATCAAGTTACTTTAGTCTAACTTCTTATTTGTCCATTGTCTAATGTATTGAGGTGATAGAAAGCGTTCGTATACATTCCTATTTCATGGGAAAATATTTTTTTTCAATTTATACAAATAATTATGATGGTGATGCGGTCGCCAGGATGGGACGCGGGGGGGCGGGGGGGAGCATTGGGGGGGCCAGGGAATGGGTAATATGGCTCATATTTGCGTTTCAGAGCTACTACGTTGTAGTTCTAGGCCAAAAGAACAATTTTACAAATAATTATGATGGTGATGCGGAATCCAGGATGGGACGCGGGGTGGGAGGGGGGGGGGGGGGCAGTGGAAAAATAAATAAATGAATAAATAAATAAATAAATAAATACTACGTTGTAGTTCTAGGCCAAAAGAACAATTTTAGCACAAAAATGAAAAATGTCAAAATTGAGTGATTCTGGTCCTCAGTTGTGTGGTGTCCCCTTAATAGTAATAGTAGTAGTAGTAGTAGTAGTTATAGAAGTGGTTGTTGTTGTTGCTACATTGCTACACAACTGGTATTTTAGTGGTAATGATTGGAGGAAGAGAGAAGTATGTAATGTAAATGAGAAGTCGCAGCAATCGTGGAATCGCTAGCAGTAATGATATTAGTAGTATAGAGAGATGTAATGGATATCCCCATCCGCATCTGCGGAACATCCGCATAGTTTTTAACAGCCTCATCCGCATCCACACTTGTGATAAATTAAACATCCACATCCGCATTTGCAATTAAATAAATATCCGCATCAGCATCCGCGCCACACACAAAGAGGATGTTGCGGATATACAATACATTACAGAGCTTGCAAAGCTGAAGAAAATAGATGAATATTTATTTAATTATCGACTAAAATATTCTACCTTGTATTAATTTCTTTAAATTTTACATAACAATGTGCCAAGAGTTAACGGAAGGGCAGGAGAAGGGACAGAATTTAAGATCGTGAGTAAGTATCCCACTGTATACGCTCATGAACACACAGTGTCATGTCAAACATGTCACAGTGTTCTGTTTCTTGGAGTGCAATAGAAAGTTAGCAACTTTGCTTGGACAATATTTACCGTTTTTAATTAAATTCTTCAAAATATTTTTCATGCATATTTATGCAGTTATCATCATTGCAAACAACTTTTCTTAGTAACATTTTCGTTGCAAATGAAAAAGAATGTATAGGTATGTAAGGCCTACAAGGAGGGTTAGGTTGGGTGATTAACCTAGTAAGTGAATGCGGGGCCTCATATAGTACTCCAAATTCCTGCGCAAAAATAATCCACATCCGCATCCTCGAGGATATAGTCACCAGACAGTTTAGCATATGACATGACCAACAGAAATGCGATGAGTCAGGTTTCAGGGATAAGTGGAGAACCTCTTGAAATAGCAGATCTGTTACATAGATAGTAGGCATAGGAGATAAGAGTTGTTCAGTAAAGATAGACTACAACGGTGTGTGTGATCACTATGGGTAACATCATCAATGGAGTAATGAGGAAGGTGAAAATCCTGGATGATGAAACAGAAAGATTGCCGAAGATGTGTCAGATGAGTATGTGATGACATGGCTCTTGTTGCAAATATTGGAGAGGACTTGCATCATCCATTTATATAGTTAACAGGGTTTGTGAGTGAAGGAATAAGTGGGAGTGAACGCGACAAAACAAGTGATGAGGTGCACTACAATGGCGTGCAATGAGGTGCTGAGATAATAATCCTGATAGGTGAAACAATAGAACAGATTACAGAGGTTTGATATCTAGGTTTTGACATTAAAGCATTGTGGTCCACGTGCCTACGAAGATAATGGTGACCAACAAGTTGAGGGAGATTAAAGCTTTTAAGAGGAATTTGTAGAGAAGGCTAATTGATGGAGTTTGTTGCAATGGGCATGACTGACAATTGTTATGTACGACCCTCATGTACGACCCTCATGTACGACCCTCATGTACGACCCTCATGTACGACCCTCATGTACGACCCTCATGTACGACCCTCATGTACGACCCTCATGTACGACCCTCATGTACGACCCTCATGTACGACCCTCATGTACGACCCTCATGTACGACCCTCATGCACTGGTCCTACCTAACACACTGCAGAGGAAGTGGATAAATGTGCTAAAGTGAATGGCAGAGAACGATAATTACTACACCTTCTCACTCTCAAATTAAAATAACTGAGCTTCAAATTAAAATAACTGAACTTCAAATTAAAATAACAACTTCAAATTAAAATAACTGAACTTAAAATTAAAATAACTGTACTTAAAATTAAAATAACAACTTCAAATTTAAATAACTGAACTTCAAATTTAAATAACTGAACTTCAAATTTAAATAACTGAACTTCAAATTTAAATAACTGAACTTCAAATTAAAATAACTGAACTTCAAATTAAAATAACTGAACTTCAAATTAAAATAACTGAACTTAAAATTAAAATAACTACTGCAAATTAAAATAACTACTGCAAATTAAAATAACTGAACTTCAAATTAAAATAACTGAACTTCAAATTAAAATAACTTCAAATTAAAATAACTGAACTTCAAATTAAAATAACTGAACTTCAAATTAAAATAACTGAACTTCAAATTAAAATAACTGAACTTCAAATTAAAATAACTGAACTTCAAATTAAAATAACTGAACTTCAAAATAAAATTAACTGAATTTCAAATTAAAATAATTGAATTTCAAATTAAAAGAAAAAATTCATCTATTATATTTTTAAATTCATTTGTTTTATTTTGGAGTTCTGTTGTTTTATTTTGAGAGTGAAAAGGTGTAGATTGACTAGTGAGAATTCGCAAAGTTTGACATAAGGAGACCAGTGTTGGTAGGTGAAAAGAAAGGCTCAAGTGATCGTTATTTTGTAGTCATTAAGGAGTATGGAGCGGGTAACCGGATGGCCCTTATTTGATTTATTGGATGGATGTATGCAATTTTGAGGTAGGAGACCAGCATCACCCAGTAAAAGAGAAATTATGGTTATTCCCATTTGTTAAATACGGAAACATAGGGTGAAATAAGGGCTTAGAATTGAAGAAACCAGAAAACTAACCCCATATTAGTGATCAGCATACCAAAAAGACATTTCAGGACGAAATTGAAAATGTCAAAATTTCCCTTCAAAATCTGTAAGGGAATCTGTAATCTGTAACTTTCTATAGACCTATAGTAAAATCAGTTTTGAATTAAAGTAACCAAGAAAATGACACATTTATGTTTTCTTTACAAAACATCAATTTTCTCAAAAAACATGAGTTAATGGATTACTGTTGACTGTAGCATCAACTGGAACTCCTCAACCTTCAAATTTCCTTAATGCATTTTTCCTCTAGGACTACTAATGACGCAGTAAAATGGCAAAAACGTTTTTGCTGCCAACAATCCTGGGCAATTTTCAGCGACCAGAAATCTACAAAAGTATTTTTGCCACAGATACCTGAATGGATGTGGGAATACCCATAATGAGAGCAACTAAAACTGATGACCAAATAACAAATAGTAACCAATGTATGAAGATATAAAGAACAAAACTTAGAAGAACATCGTTGATTGAGAACTCACTGAGTCATTGATACCTACGCACCCAGGAAGGTGAAAGCTGTGTCAGACAAGTGCGTGTTAGAGCAGCGTAATCTAAAGGGGGAGATGACGCATGGTATTACGAGGGCCCATCAGAGGAAATATGAAGCTTGAGCAACCTAGTGTGAGACTGGTTGGTGGTGGCTACTAAAGTCTTTGGGGATGGTATGTGTAAACAAAGCAATGAATAACTGGATATACGAATATGTATGTGTGTGTATGAATATGTATGTGTATGTTGTTGTATAAAAAATATTTCTAAAATGTGATAACATTTTGCCAAACAGTGATGGGATTCATTGGAGTCTTGTAGTTGTAAAAGTACATAGAAGCAGTGCTATTAGTTGTTGATGCTATTGTTATGGTGTCTATATACGTATAGATCTCTTCCATCCCTGTTGTCACTATGTTCCAGGACATCAGTCATCATAATTACCGTCACTGATCAAGTCATTGTTTTACAGGGTGTGACAACACGTTGCGATCACCGCCAATATGATTCAGTTTGAAGGAAAATATCAACACGATAAGTCGAAGAATTTTGAAGAGTTTCTGAAAGCACTAGGCAAGTGTTTTTGATGTTGTTGTTGTTGTATTATTACTATTGTTGCTATATTTTTCACTGCTATCAAGAACTCAAGGCTTGTTCACGGGTTACATATTAATTTCAGTTTGTTTGTATTTCTGCAAAATTGTGTCATCATTCCTTGCACGTAATAATGCCCCAGTTTCAGGAATATTCTTGATTTAGCTATTTCATAACAAAATTTATATTGTAGGATTTCTCTTTGTTGGTTTGGCTTTTTTTAAGGATTATGAAGGTGTAAAAAATCAACTCCAATGTTTTGAATTGTGTACGCCTGAGCTGCCTTACCCATGCTCCCATCTATAGCTGCATGTGCATGTAGGTAAAGGTCAAAGCTCCATGTTGTGTTATTACACTGTCTGTTGATAGGCAGTGCCATACCAAAACGTCCAACAATGTCGATAAACATGAAAAATCTCCTGTGGCTGTACTTGACAATTGTGAGGGTTCGTTCGAATAATGTCAAATTTACGTCTATCATTTCACATTAATGTTTACGTAAATGTCGCCCAGACAGTTCAAGCTACGTAGCGTATGTCACCAGTCTACTGATCACCACAAACAACTTGAGTCTGAATCCTTTTATCTCAAGCATTTGATTAGAATTACGAACACAATTCAGCTTTTTATTTCATGCAGTCTGTTTTTATACTACTGTGTGTACTCACTCATGTACGTACGTACGTACGTATGTATGTATGTATGTATGTATGTGTGTGTGTGTGTGTGTGTGTGTGTGTGTGTGTGTAAAAGAGAGAGAGAGAGAGAGAGAGAGAGAGAGAGAGAGAGAGAGAGAGAGAGAGAGAGAGAGAGAGAGAGAGAGAGAGAGAGAGAGAGATTTTTGCAGGAACACTGATATTTGTTCATGTGTGTGTGCAGGTGTGCCCCTTATTCCCCGGAAGGTGGTGGCAAACTCCAGCCCCGTGGTGGAGGTGACGCGGAGCAAAGGAGAGACGAGCGGAGATAAAGAAGAAGAGACCAGTGAGGACCAGTGGACCATTCGTATGTCCACTCTGATTCGCGACATCGAGTATTGCTTCCTTCCCGGCAAGGCCATCCTAAGCGATTCCATGGGCGGCCAGGCAAAGGTAAGGGGCATGCAGACGATGGCAAGGTATTGGGACAAGGTTTATGTAGAACTTGGCAAATAACCCTCCCATTTTTGGTGGGGTTTGACATAATTGGCCACTAGGGGTGGTATGTGCTGTATCTCCCCCTCCTTCACATCACATAATTCTAATAATAATAGGCAATGGTGTTAATCTTGTACAAAATACAGGAAAACATGGCAAAATCTAAGCAAGGAAATAGGCTAACATTATCTTGGTGTGCAATTCCTTGTAGCTACATTAAATTCAAATCTGACTTTTTCGTTGAGTATTTTTTTGATAAAGTTACTTAAGTGCATGAAGCAGTATATGAAGATTTTACCTTTACATTTTGATGTGGTTCATGGCTGGATGGCGGAGATCTTGAAATCACTGAACATCATGAAAATGTCCATTCTTGGTAAATTTCTTGAATCTGCTTTCGTAAATCCAGCGAGCAGTGGTCCCAACCTTCTCTAGTGATTTACTCTGCAAGAATTAACAATTGTTACTTGTAGAATTGACAATAAGGCTGTCAAGGAAGCATACACCAATACCTATTATGCACTGGATAAACCAAGTTTTTATCATCTAAAATCCAAGGGCTTAATCCAAAATACAAGCCAAGATAGGCCTATTACAGGTTGAAGTTCCCAAACTCGGCAACCTCGGGACCAGCGCCGAGCCGAGTAATGGAATTTTCCGACTTTTAGAATGTAGATATATTAAGGGGAAAAAAAGCATGAAAATCACATGAAAAAAATCACAGGAAAAAATTATTTAGATTCTAATACGGTATATAATACGTACTGAGATAGAGGAAGAAGGAGAATATGTATAAATATAAATCAGTATGAGCTTACCTGTACAAGAACAGGTGCTGGTATTCCAAAGAATGGAATATGGATCTTATACACATATCTTCATAATTGTTTGGCAGGGGTAGTCATAGGTCTACACAACTCTAGTCACAACACCACTGAACAATAACAACAAACAAATCGGCGGGAGAAACCAAGCAGCCTAGTGTGGTGGCACCTAGCGGCCGACCCGGCAACTACGCGCCGGGTTTTGGAAAATCCGGAACCATAGCCGAGTTTTGGGTGTTGCCGAGTCTTGGGATGCCGAGTTTGGGAACTTCAACCTGTATCACCAATAACAATCCACAAACTATTTCTTCTTTCATTGCAAAGTAATAATAAAGGAGCTGGAATAATTTTGCTATTGGACCATAATTCTCTACATAATTTGGGGTATGGTTTTTGTTTACCTTAAAGTAATCGTCCGGACCATTTCATCATTCCTGATTTAATGCAATCAAATCATAGCCATTAACGAGTATATCAACAACACGTCGTCACTTTTTGTATCCAGTCAGCCGTTTTTAAATAATCCGCAATCAAAATCTGCAAATTCCCTGAGTTTTCAAAACGCTCTCAAGGTTTGCAGACGCTCAGGCTCAGGCTCGGTGACGTACCATCAGGGAGGCTCATCTTCCCGCGCTGATCAGAGAGGCACGTAAACACAGAGATAAATATAGTACTTGAAGATATTTGGGTGTTTCTGATAGATTTTTTTTGCTATATGCCACATGCATGCATCCTTTATGGGTGCAGCAAGACAGCTGTGCCTTTCGAGAAAAGTTTGCACACGGAAAGGAGTGGCGTGTGTAGGGTGATACACGCCTATAGTGTGTTGGGGCGAGCAGTTGTGTTGAGAAACGGCGCCCCCCCGTAAGACTGACTCAGTCCAACACTATACCAGACCAGGTGGCCCTGTTAGACAGGGACGCCAGGACTAGCAGCAGCGGTGGACCACCACGACTGTGAGGCTGTGCCTCTTAACAAGACCAAGTAAACCAGTTGTGGAGTGGGCGTGCCCTGCGGTGAGAGACCCTGTGTTGGTGTGGCTGTCACACTTTCTGCCTTCCCGCCCGCATATTTTCCAACTCTATGCTGTAGTTAATGCTAGTATGTGGTTTCCGAGTAATGACGTTTGACTGTAGCTCCAAAACTAACCATAGGATTTTCTCGAAAGTACCTTCATTGTGATTCCCACACACACATGGTTTAACCTTATTTACCAATCCATGTTTTGGAGAAGTGCCAGGTCCTCCTGCTGAACCTCAGGCTCTGCTAACACCTGTTCATCCACCTCGTACTCGGGCTCAAACATAGGATTCCATGACAATCTGAGGTTCGTTTTCCTCATAGTATACGCGACCAGCGTGATTTCTTTCGGTGTCAGATTGAGCATCGTTCTCTAGATGTCACAGCGACAGATTCACTGTCTGACACCGAAGTACAATCGCTCATCATAACATTTGCAGACAGGTGTCAGACAGTGTCTGCGGGCGTCCCTGTTCTGACGTCATCAATAACAGTCGTAGCCCTGTTGGAGGGAAGATTTTTTTTTTCGCGCGCTTTTTACAAAAGTCGTGTTTTTACGGAAATAAGGCCTGGAAATCAATTATTTTTGGTGGATTAGGTGTTTTGAATGTACATTCAACATAATTCGGCAAAAAAAAATTGGTCTGGACGATTACTTTAATGAATTCTGAGAAACTCTCTGTGAGTTTCCATCACAAATCACTACTTTTGGAGATATGAAAATTTAATGTTTTCCCCATCAAGGCCACTCTCCTACGAGGAATTAGCTTAGGTAAGAGCTTCTAGCATGGGTTTAGATTAGGAGGTTAAAACATGTGGTTAGGTTAGGACATTTTGAACTCCTAATTTATGCCAATCACCAAGGGTGCACCCAGGAATGTTTTGGGGGGAGGGCCAAAATATTTTTTTGTCAGCCAGTATAGTACCCGCCAGATATCTCGCTAGCCAGTGGATGGTAAGTTTTTCCGCCCTCAGGTTGTTTTTTTTCAAGCCTTATTTCTTATTTCTGCTACTGAAACAATAGTTTTGGTAGTGTTAAGATGCTTGTCCAAGGCATTACATTAAGCATAAGCGCGACCAAATCAAGGTACCAAGTGACCAATGTACACGGTCAGGTGACGCGGTCAGATCGCTAGAGCCTGTAATATATTTAACCTCGTAAGGCGTATTAACCTCCTAGCCTCCTACACACGCCCGTTGACCCCTCTATGAGTGCTTGCCTTTGGACTTAAGAATTTTTCAAGCACATTAGACTTTGTAGAAGCAGTGTGGTTTAAACAGGCCTGACCGCACACTGGAACCTTTGCAGATATGAAGTACAGTAAGTGTACTATATTCTGCTGTAATGTCATTCAGATAACCTTGGAGCAGTGCTTATGCAGTTTTGCCCTAAATGATTCTAAGGATACATAACTCAGTCCATTCATAGACTTACTAGGTTAACTGTACTTTTCTAAGTGTGTGGTGATCTGAGCCACCCCCTATCACCTTAACACCTGCTTGTCCTCTCCCTGGATGTCTTGAATACTTGCTGAATAGTTAGCTCTCTTGGCTAACCAAATGAAACAACGGTTGATCACCATTAACCGTGACACTACCGTACATGCAGGCTGTGTGATGTCAGTCAAACATAAAAGATTGGGTAAAACTGCAGTTTACTACATTAGTACAATATTGTAGGGTATTATTCTAGTGTTTGCCCATACTCCCCCTCTCCCACAAAACAAGCTTGGGGACCTGGGGGAATGCGGGATATTTGGCTGGGGTACAAAATATGCGTCACAACCACATAGTTTTTGAGTTAGGGGTGTTGAAAAAATTCCCTAGATCTAGGAAAAATTCATTGGATTTCTTCCGAGTCCAGAGACGTGTGAACCTGACGATCTTCACAGAATGATGACCGAAGTGTCGAGAATCCCCCAAACCCCCGCTTTGGAGGTTAGGTTATATTTGTTTAGGTTTGGTTAGGTTAGGGTAGGTTATATTTGATTAGGTTAGGTTATATTCGGTTTGGTTAGGTTAGGTTAGATTTGGTTAGGTTAGATTAGATTTGGTTAGGTTAGCTTGGGTTAGATTTGGTTAGGTTAGGTTATCGGTGGGTCAAGCCCCCCGCTATGTCAGGTTAAATTTGGCTAGGTTAGGTTAATTTTGGTTAGGCAAATTTCTCTAGAAATAAGGAAATAACACTAGATCTAGGGAATTTCATCCCCCTTACACAACTCTTAAATTACGTGTTTCCGACGCATAATTTGTTCCCCACCTGAAAACCCCGCATTCCCACAGGTCCCCAAACTTGTTTGGGGGAAGTGGGGGTAATAATGGACGAGGACTTCACGGTCGTTCTCAGAGACACCGACTATTTTTTCGTGGCCTACAATAGGTGCTTTTTCTAATGGTGATAGTTTTATTTTGCGCAAACCCGTAAAAAAAAAAAAAAAAATGTAAATATAAAAAAATCTCCGAATTTTATGGTACCGTTTCCATTAAAAACACTGTATCTCCATCAGAAAAAGCACTAAAGCTTGGCCGGAAAAAATTAGTCAGGGTCTTATAGGTTTTAATGAAACCTAACCTAACCTTATAGGTTTTAATGATACCTAACCTAAACTTATAGGTTTTAATGAAACCTAACCTAACCTTATAGGTTTTAATGAAACCTAACCTAACCTTAACCACAGAGTATACCTAGCCTAACCTTATAGGTTTCATTAAAACCTATAAGGTTAGGTAAGGTTTCATTAAAACCTATAAGACCCTGACAAATTTTTCCCGGCCAAGTTTTAGTTTTTTTCCTGATGGAGATAGTGTTTTTAATGGAAACGGTATCATAAAATTGGGTGATTTTTTTTTTTTTTTTTTTTTTACTAGATGGGTTTGCGCAAAATAAAACTATCTCCATTAGAAAAAGCCCCTATTATAGGCCAGGAAAAAATAGTCGGTGTCTCTGAAAACGACCGCGAAGTCCTCGTCCATTATAACCGAAGTGGGAGAGTATGAGCAAACACTAGAAATTTACCGAAATGCTGCAAATGATCAGCAAATCTACAAGCTAAGGACGGTTATAAATACGTGCCTTGTAGCTACCTAATGCATTAAATTGCAGAACCAAAGATTGACCTGAAACTGCCTCCGTCAACTTTCAAATTTGTCTGATGACTCTAAACCTAGGAATAACGATAATGCTCACAGTCACGATGCAGCGTATGCCATGAGGCCCAAGGCGGGAGAGCAGCTCACCAATGTTGTCACTTGTCAACACCGGGAACTGTCAGCTGATTTTTGAAAAATGAACACTATTTTGCTCCTCAAACAACTACCTTCCATTCACACAATTAAGAGTACGCCTGCATAGCTTACCTAAAGAGTGTAGCTCCTAGCAGAGGTGGCCATATCGGGATATGCGCACAGTAACAGACAGTGCACTGAGTGCAGGGCAGCTGCTACAGTTTACGAGCGAAACAACACCTCGACACGGGGGTGAGTACTGAGTGACGTAATCACTACCACGTGTAGTTTGATCAGACCGATCTTCCGGCCTCCTGTACCTTCCATTTGTTATGTAAAAACAAATAGTAGTTTATAATAACAAGCTAAAAAAAAACGAGATCAATCTTACAGACCTTTTGTATTCACCTGTATAATAAATAATGCATCCACTGGCCTTCAAGGTGGCACGTACCTTGATCAGCGGTACCTAGGTAGATGTCAGTGGTCTTTTGATCTTGGTAAAAAATGTAATGGAGTTCTTTCCCAGCTGATAATTGTACGTGGTCTGACTATTTAATAACAGCGGCCAGAAATAAAGGTTAGGGTTGGCTAAACGTCAAAATATTATTTTTATAGGACAAACCACTGTGAGTTTGGGTTGCGCTTTTCGGCAACCATAACTATCAATCCTCAACATTGAATAAGGCCCCTACAGTTATGACAGGAGACATTCGTAGACTAAACAAACACGTAGTCTATCTAGACACGATGTTCTTGACATCTGCCTCACATATACCAGCAGTTGTCCGTCTACAGCGGTTCTTTCTTCATGAATATATGCCCTGTTAATTGTATTATGGTGGGAGAGGGGTGGGGTTGGGGGCAACTAGATTGTTCTTTATCTACACTGCTCTTTGGGCAAGTACAAGTAATAGTTGTGGACTTGTGGTAGTAGTAGTAGTGTACTTTTGCAGTGCTGGTACCAGGTAGCAGTATATAGCAACATATGAATCTTTAGAGTAACAGCAGTTCAGCAGGAGCAGTAACATTCATGATCTATTTGTATTTTCCGTTCAGAATGTGTTCACCATCGAGGGCAATAAAATCATTCAGCGCCAGGAGGCACCCACGTACTCGACGGAGATCTTGAGGGAGTTCACTGACGACGGCTTGACCATGGTGAGCATACTAATATAAATCCCTTTAAACATGCGTATCAACAATGAAATATTTGTTTATATTATTTCAAAATTACATATTACATTATTACTTCTAAATTTGAGTAGGTAAATGCTCAAGAACGTTACGATATTCATTTTGCTATAATTCATAAGTAGGCTAGCTACATGGATTTTCTAATGTGAATTCTAACATTGACAGACTATGAAGCACTGTGAGTCAGGAATCGTGTGCCATCGATACTTCAACAGGATCAAGAACTGAGCACGTCCCAACACCCATCGAATTTATTATAATATGTAAGGAGCTCCATTCATGTGCTTCCAGTGAGGGAATTGCAGAAGGTGATTACTGCCTTACTGAGGTCATGGAGTCTTTGTACTACCGGTAAAATTTGTAGTATTCTGCATGTTAGTAATCATAATCATATTATTGTATCATTTGTATAAGGATAATCTCTTCATTAATATCACGTTTTGCTTAAGATAAACTACATATATAAGAATGATAGTAGCGGAAGTAGCAGCTGTAGCAGGAGTAATTATTAATAGTAGTGATAACACTAATATAAATAGTACAAGCATCTGTTGTTGTTGTAGTAGTAGCAGTAATACCAGCCAGCAGTAGTAGGAGTAAAAGCAATACTAATAAGAGTGAAGTCAATACAGCAGTAACAGTTTTGAAAATGGCAATAATAGAAGCAGTGTTTGTATAGTGCAGTCGTTGACGTAGCCTAATGGTAATATCACATAATCCATAAACTTTTCTTCCTTGTTTCGTGTTCTTTCTAATTTGCATGGAATTGTCAATGTGCAAATGTGATTTTTTTTTTTTTTAAGATACACAAAAGATAGTTCAAATTACAATTCTGAAATCAGTAGAATATCAATTTAAAAATAATGTGTGTGTGTGTGTGTGCCAACAATGAGAAATATATTATTTGTTTTCATATCATTGTAGTGATAACCATGAAACAGTCGTCATCACTACAGCGGTGGAACGCGTCCGAGCCAAGGCTGGTCGTACTGTGATTTGCCTAATAAACTTTTATGTTTTCCGTTTTGGCCTTTTTTTTTTTTTTTTTTTTTTATTTCAACCCAACTTAGTCGAAACATTTAAAGGAGAAATGACAAAACGCAAGGCAAAAACAAGGCTATAGGCCTACTCTCTTCTCCATAAAACCTTTGATGCTCTGATTTGTAGGAGAATGTTGTATTCATATGTATATATTGCATCATTATCATGAATAGATAATAAATGTGTGCTTTGTACGCCTAGGAATCATGTACTGTCCCAAAGGTTTGAGAAAGAAAATATATTGCATTGACATATGGAGCAGCTGCCTCACTGATCTTGTACCGCTGTGTGTGAGGCCCAACAGCTGCGGGCTTTACCGTGATAAACTAAAAACATTATCATCTATGAATATTACCAAAAAGTTAAAGAAAACACATGACAAAAATCAAATACTATGAGAATAAGAAATAAGATGTAGTAAATCATAGAGTGTTTGGAGAAGGATCGAGAAAGAGTGATACTTCATGTCCCGAAAAGAGTCACATTTTTTCCAGCATCAGAAAAGCTGAAAATTCCGTCTGCCCCAATGCAAGTCTTCCAAACTGGGGCTCTCAGGCAGCAAGTACCGCACAGTCACTGGCACCAAGCCGTCAGTACCTATAGGCTGTAGCTACTCCACGGAACATAAGAACATAAAAGAATAAGGAAGAGAGGTGAACCACGTGTTGACTGCGTATATAATTATGATCCGTGCAAAGACGAGTCACGCTGTCCCACGATTACCTGTGCACACGGGGATTTAGGTAAGGGCCGTGATATCCTCCATCTTATATAATGGTCAATATTGTTTCCCATCTGCCTCGCCGGGTATGCCTCATCGAGTCATCACGCAACAAGGAGGAGGTAACAAAATACATAATTATTGCCCTATATGTTTATTGGTCCCTCAGTGCGTCAAAACAGTCATATATTAGGCCATATACATACGGCTGATTCCTTAGTATTAAAGTATCTGATGATTATGCAGCAGCAGCCTTTTTGATATCTAGAATTGCCTGGTTAATTTGGACTTTGATATTTCTTCTCATTGTGTCCTCAAGAGTTTGGCGAATAGCCTTTCTAAAACCGGCAAGGTACAGTGGCTCCATGGGATTGTTGTTGCCCAGACCTGTGACATCGACCTCATCGTGACCTGGCCGCACGGTGTAGCTCTTGATGCTTTGTGGGATGAGGTCGCTGTTCAGCCTGACGACGATGTCCGCGAACAGCTTCCCCACAGTCTCGGTGACCTGGTACAGGAGGAGGAAGGCGGAGGGTGTTGTTGTGAGATTCATACTTTGGATATACTGTCTTTTTTGTGCTTAACATCTTTGGACCTTGACTCAGTTGCACACATTACATTAGTTAGATGTATGTTAAGTTAACCCGGGGCAGTATTCTAGTAGATTGTCTCCATCTTCATAAGACGTGGAGGATGATTCTTGTAATAATAAACTAACAACGTAAGGTTATACAATTATAGCACATAACATGAAAATTTAATCAGACCCTCTATAATTTTCATCTTATTTGCAGTATTTCTATCAATACCAAGAACCATAACATAATTTCCCTGCCATCGTGTATTCTGGATCAGTAAGTTACCTTGCCTGACACTGCCTGGTAGGGTGCCGCCCCGATCCCTGGGAACTCGGCTGTGTAGGAGCCTGTGATTTGGGCGTTGTCCACCACCACCGTGCCTGTCAGCTCGCTCTGCGGGATGATAGTCGTAAAGTACAAACAGGAATAAATGTCTGAACCTTCTTTTCTAATCTATACTTTTCTTAGTTTTCTACCATGTTACCCATTCTATCTTTGTGTTTTACATCATACAAGTTTTTCGTACCTTGTCGGTGTTGAACGAAGCTGTCTTGGAACGCCTGAGGGAGCCCAGACCCGTGATGAGACTGAGGTCACACTAAACCTCTCATTGGTGCCGCTTTCCTCATGCATAGGCAGTTGTGTTTTGCCATTCTGTCCTCTCTTAGATGTGTTCCACCCGAGAGCTCTGCGAGGAATGAAAAGGAAATCAAGGCATGAGATGAGGACCTTAGTATAAAAACATATATGAATAAAGGAAAAACGTTCTTCGATTGATCATATTCAAGGATGCTACAGGGAGAGGGCACAGAGAGAACAGCAAGACTCGAGTTTGCATCTTTTTAGCACTTTTCCCATTCTTTAAACTGCGTGCCTGACCTAAACACAGCCACAAGACTACGTACTTCCTATAGTTACACCTGGCATCCCTACAACTTGGGAGTATTTCGTTCATGGGTAATTTCGTTCATGGGTTTTAATAGATGAGCGAAGAAGCGAAAGGATTCCTCTCTGACGCAAACTAACTGACACAAGCTGATATCCATGCCACTAGTTTTGACCCACTGAATAAAATGGTTCGAGAAAAGTAATAGAAGTAACAATGTGTTTTTTTTTTCTTAGGTCCCTTATCTGACTCGTACTTAATTAATCTAGGTTTGCGATTATATAGTATATGTTTCTACCAATTCATGTATCTCAACACCTACAAGTTTACAAGTTTACAAGATTATTGAAAAAGGGGGGGGGGAAATTACAAAGAGGGGGGAGGCAAGTTTACAAAAGGTACAGAAATACAGAAAAAAAGAGTAAAAAGTTGCCGGGCTGTCTGGCTTGCGATTTTTCAGCAGGCACAATAATGACCTGTTATGTATCATACTTACGTAATTTTCTCCACTGCTTTCTCGACAATGTTACTGAGCACCTGGTTAGCAGTGGTGGGGTTGTTAACGTAACGAGGTTGTGATGCTGGTAGTGCTGTCGCCATGGCCACCACCACCACCATCACCATACCGCTGCCCTCATCATAGCTCACGGGATATCTAAGACAGGCACACGGAAAGGCAAATCCACACATAACACGGACGCATATACATACATAAGAACATAAGAAGAATAAGAAAATAAGGAAGCTACAAGAGACCACGAGACCTATACGTGGTAGTTCCTGATACTTAACACTACCTACATCTACCTTTCATCCCCATCCATGAAATGACCTAGCCTCCTTTTGATTGATAATGTAATGGCTGCTTCCTATTGACTCCGCACTAACTACCTTACGACTTAGTCCATTCCAATCATACATACATACATACATACGTACACAAATATATAGACATACAAAAATATCTTCATACAATACAAACATACAGAAATGGCGAGACAAAAATTTCATGACAACCCTTCAGTACAAAATAACACTTAATGTCCATCGTATAAATATCATAACGATTGGCAGTCATGGCAAGACAAATAGGCGTAAAACAACAACAATAAAAGATATAATGAAAAGAAACACACACACACACACACACTCAGAAATGGGGGGTACATTAAGGGTCGAATTGTTACATCGCACCATCACTACCCTTTTTAAACCCTATGTCCAGGCTGGAGGGTAGATGCTGCCGAGTATACCCTTCATCTACCCTTTATCTACCCTTTTTAGACGAGAGGGTTGCAAAAGGGTATATTTGCGTCGATCCGAAAGGGTATATTTGTAAGGGTAGAAAAAGGGTAGCAGTATTTCATCACTACAAACACCCTTTTTCTACCCTTTTCCTACTTCTTTTCTAAGAGTGCACACACACACACACACACACACACACACACACACACACACACACACACACACACACACTGAGCTTGTTCGAGCAAACAGACGCTAATAGGAAAATAAGAGAAAAGAATAAATAAGTAGGCAAACAGTGCAGGGAAGGAGGTGTTATTATAAATATTTACCCACTCAAACTAGCGCGTCATGCACTATAATACAGCTTAATCTATCCTGCATTTTTCAACAGGAGGTAAATGACTAATGAAGAGACGCTAAAGATATTCCAGTTTCCGATATTGCTGTATTATTAATGGATCATAGCTAATATTGTCATCTTTATTGCCTTAAAAGCTCGATTTCATTTTCTTGACCTAAACATAACCTTCCAGACCATTACCACTTCCTTGATAGTATTCCTTAAACCTCCGCCACTTGGAACACTTTCGACCTGTCCTTAACTGCAAATTCTCATCTCGCATTTGTCTGTCATATAAATCTAGCTTTTAATCTTAAACCAATATTGTTTATGTAAAAAGAAAATGCATACACATATATAATTATGAGCCATTTCAACTATAAAAAATATATAGTGTAACGTTGAGGAGAGAGAGAGAGAGAGAGAGAGAGAGAGAGAGAGAGAGGAGAGAGAGAGAGAGAGAGAGAGAGAGAGCGAGCTGTTGACACTAACCTGTAGTGACTGTATGTGACAGTATGGGTGACTGGTGTGTGTTTTAGTTGAAGACTCGTACATATATATATATGCCCAGGAAACACACACACACACACACACACACACACACACACACACACACACACACACACACACACACACACACACACACACGATAAGACTATTCAAATATTCATTACGATCAAATTTCACACTCAGCTAATTTCATAATTCTGTAAGTCAACATACACGCGCAGGTTATTCTGACTTCAGTATTTTGTGCTGAGTTTCGCTGACGTTCTGCTGACTTTGCATAACTTACCCTGACTTAGCGTAATCGCCAATAGCTTATAATTTTGTATAGTACACACTTGCTGATCGCCTAGACTTGAATCGGACGTATAGCTAGCCTACACATGCTACCGTAGATAACACTCGCCACGGTGCACTAATGTCGCTAGGCACCATATATTACGAATTTTAGCATCACTACAGACTTGTATGTGTCACTGAAAACAGGTACATAACATAAACTACTGTACATGCCTCTTCCGTGGCACATACAAGTCTGTAGTGATGCTTTAGTGGTGAAATTCGTAATATATGGCGCCTGGCGACATTATTGCCCCGTGGCGACTATAGTGTTATGATTGTTATCTACGGTAATACATTTTGCTTCAATGACTGTTTGCACAAATATATACGTACGCATAATTGTTACATAACTTTTGGTTGATGGATATGATATCAGAGCTGGGCAGTATTTAAATACGTATTTGAATACATTTGTGTATTTAGAAATGTATTTATAAATACATTGATTGTCATGTATTTAAATGCAGTATTTAAATACTTTTATGAGTATTTAAATACATTGTTTTTAAATACTTATAATACAAAAATTTAAATACTTTTTTATCAGTTCATTTGGCCATAAACCCGCCCAACTATCAAGCAACTCTGATGTTACAGTGAACCAGTGTTTTCGCTCTCAAGGAAATTTCCTTATTTTAAGGAAATTTAGGCCTGAGAGAAGGAAATTTCTAAGGAAACCCAAAATCTAAGGAAATCCTAAGGAAATCCATTTTTTTCGGACATATTAAAATTTGTGTGTATTTAAAATGTATTTACAAATGTATTTAAATACAATTGATGTATTTAGTATTTATTATTTAAATACATTCGTAAAATGTATTTAGTATTTAATATTTAAATACATTTCTCCCATGTATTTAGTATTTAGTATTTAAATACATTCAATGTGTTTAGTGCCCAGCTCTGTGTGATATACAGCTAACATAAGTGTGTAGACGTAGTTCACGCCTTATATAGAACGGCCATAATGGAAACTTTAGATAATTTATATGGTTCTGCGTGGTGGTGCATGGCTTGAAACTATATAAAATTATACAGTAAGAGAACCGTTTGAAAAATAGGCCAACGATGTATGCAAGATTTTATCGAAAGCTTTTGATGTGTAAGGCAATAACAAGATAGTAAAAAAAAAAAAAACTAAATCAAGAGGACCAAGATTCAATACAAAAACGATATAAATTAAGGTTGATAGTTGATACATTTGTCTTGAAATATTCTTTGCAGAATAAAGGAAACTACATGTTGAAAACTACATTATGATGAAAATAAAAATAGGCAAAATAGTTTGATGATTAAGTTTACCATGGTTTATGAAAAATGCCAACTTTTTTCAATAAAATGTTATACTTCATTTTCCAGGGCAAGACACTCTCCCAGCATCATGGCGAGGCAGCGAGCGGTGTCCTCGCCTCGATATCAGAATCTTTGTCTTTTTTTTTTATGGGAAGCATAATCAGTCATGATCTTTAGTATGAAAAAAAATTGGGCAGATTATTATGTCACCATTGCGTTTGGTGGGTCGGTATGCAAAGAAATATGACTAACTTTGACATGACATACAGGAAAATATTAGCAAGTTACTCAAATGTGACTTTATATTATGACCATGGTCAAATCAAGTATACAAGTCTCATATACAAATGTCGAGAGAGAGAGAGAGAGAGAGAGAGAGAGAGAGAGAGAGAGAGAGAGAGAGAGAGAGAGAGAGAGAGAGAGAGAGAGAGAGAGAGAGAGAGAGAGAGAGAGAGAGAGAGGAAAAAAAATCACGAGAGATCAATGTAATAGCTACTCATCGACTGGTCGCTCTCACACAAACCGTTCCTATGGCAGTATTTGATAAGAGTCAATCTGCATATCACACCGTGACTTCGGAGCAGCCAATCTGTCAGGAGGTCAGACTCGCAACACCATTATTGATGACCTACAAACATGGCGTGCTCTGCTGCGTGAGTCTCGCCACCACCGGGAAAGAAAGGATGGTCATTTGTCGTGATCTGGATCAGATCTGGAATTGATGGAGGGTAAAGTCATCCTTGTAGAAAATTGTCATTCGCTTCATCTAAAAGTGTGGCATATCAACAATTATATTACGAAAACCATCGACCAACTACTATTATTAATATATATATATATATATATATATATATATATATATATATATATATATATATATATATATATATATATATATATATATATTCCTGCGTCTGGAACATCGAGATGTGAGCGATTTGCGAGAAAAAATAAAATACATTTCAGTGATAAACATAATGGTAAGTTAGGCGGCACACCAGAGCTCTGACAGATTGTATGGTGATGACAGACACCCGAGTACTAAAAGATTGCATCGTACACTATTCAGCTATATACACAGACAACCCTTCTATACACAGACAACCCTTGCTCATGGTTGAAATAATATTTATTCATCAATTGATTAATAATATTTCCTACATGATTATTTGCTGAAGAAAAAGTGATGCAACAGTTCTTATGAATCTTACAATACCTGGACCGATATATTGAATATTAAACAACACCTTAAAGTATGCCAGGACCTTTTTTTGTGGGGTGCGCGACGCAGACTCGCGGCCGGGGAGGTATAACCCGGGCCAGTGGGGATATAACAGGCGGGAGTGGCCGGCCAGGCGCTACTCTGAACACCTGCCTTGTCTGGATACAGGGACGACTTTCTATTCCCAGTGTGTCATTGAAATGTTCCAAACGCTGACCTGACTGGTTTGCATGCAATGTAAGTGAATATTCTATTTAAAATGAAAAGAATATCATAATTATATATAGGTATATTTAGGAGGTAACCAAGGCTGTAATAATGTTTTCTTTACAATATAACTACTTCAATTACATTATTAGTTTTTGCAGATGTACATGTGCTGTTGATGTGATTCTTTTTTTTTTTACTACAAATACTTATCTCTTTTCAGGTGGCAAGATCCACAATGAGGGCGTGCAGACACTTGCTGTTTATCTGTCTAACCCTCCATCCGTGTGGCAGCAGACCATCCGTGGAGGCGGCAGGAACCACAAGGACCCCTGACCACCGGCAGCGCCTTGAAGCCCCACCACCACCACCACCACCACCTCCTTGTAATTTGACCAACAACCATGAAGTGAATACAACCGAGGAGCGCAGGACAAGATATCTCCATGCATTCTTGTCGTCTTCGCTGGATGGCTCGTTGACGGAGGGCGACGCGATCCTGACGGCGCTGCTGGTGGGCGTCGTGAGGGCCGAGCTGTCGCAGTGTGTCCTGGGAATAGTGTGGGACGCGACCTTCGCTGGCTCCCCCATTATTGACACCCTTGCTCTTCTTCCCAATGTAAAACAGGTATATGCTACAGAAAAGCATGTCCATCATTCCTTTCCGCAACTCATCTTTAATATAATTGTAGGTTAATTGTCAGTAAGAATGCATGAAAGCTGACAAATTGCTCTGCGCGGAACTTACATGAATAACGACAGAAAATACAACCTACGCAATACAATCTACTTAGCTTTAAAAAAAAATTACATAAGTAATTTCCCGCGATGTAGCCTACTTATATTTCCCGCTGAACTTAATCCCTTCACGCCCAGATCTTTCCCTTGCTATTAAAAAAATTGTATGCTGTCGAGTCATAAAATTAAGAAAATTCACTTAATATACCAAATTAGTTAGTCGACAAGGATACTAAACAGGTCATGTCTATAAAATATTGCTTATAGTCACTAAAAATCGTCTAATGGTACCCAAATTACAATGTAAATTACGTTCTGGGCCTCAAAGGGTTAACGTCAGAAAATGCAACCTTCAGAAGACAATCTATTGAGCTTAATAAAAGTACATAACAAGTCATTCCCCGCGATGTGTTGCAGGTGGTGGGCGAGGGGGCCGTGGGTGCGTTGCTGTGGCGTGCGAAGCAGTGCCGCGGCTACCTGCTGCTGCTGGCCGACCCCGCGCCGCTCATGCACGCGGCGGCCCAGACACCACACGACGCTTGGGACTACGCCGGAAGGTTGATTTTTTTTTTATTGATTTAATTTATTGCGCACAAGCCGTCATTCTAGTACATACATAAAAAACATCTAAATATAAATGAAACAGCAAAGACAACAAATAATATGCATTTAAAACTTTACCACACACAGAATACTTTTACATAGAATAACAAACAAAATTTAATATATCAAAGAACAGACAAAGGGAAAAAAGTGCGACGACTGAACAATATAAGTAACATAGGTGGGAGTGAAGTTTAAACAATACAGGGCTAAGCAAACCGCCGGGAGGTGAGGGTGTCTAATGAGGTTATTAATCAATACTCTTTTACAGGAACTCCCATGTGTAAATCTCACGGCCTCTTGATATTCCTTATTTTCTTCTGTTTTTATGTTCTTACATCATATATTTAAGAAGTTACGGATTACATGAAAGATCTGAAAAGAAATAATAACCACCACTAAACATTTGGTTGTGACTGGATATCTGCAATGTGTGGGTCTAACATATGTCTGGGTCTAATGCGCTGTCCTCTATTCAACTAATCCATACCATATCACTTTACATTTTTACCTGAAATCGTGCCGAATGTATTTTGGGTTCATCTTAAATTCTATGATTAGTATGAGATGTCAAAATCCTGCAGCTGATTCTTCTTGTGACTTCTGGTATCTTTGTAACTATTTCTTATTGCTAGATTTTCCTCCACATAGAAGGTGAAACATAGATAGATGTGTTAAAAGGAACAGCATACATTATGTTCAAAATATTTAAGGAACAGTTATGTACGTTGTAGTTGAAGGAACAATCTTGATAAGTTGACATTTTGAGAAGAATGAAAACCTCTATCATAAAGGATGAAAACAAGAGCAATACAGTAGTTATGACTGTTATCCACGTGAGGGAACTAGCTCGTTATAGTGACATGTTTTATTGTAAGGTAATGCATGGGTATACTCTTCCCTCCTCAGAATGGTGATTGCAGGACTCACCAGGACTGACATCGATGCCTTCCTCCGCACCAAGAAAGGCCGCAAAACTGAACATATCCTAGCCATTGTTCAGGTTAGTGTGTGTGTGTGTGTGTGTGTGTGTGTGTGTGTGTGTGTGTGTGAACTGTGTATGTGTATGTGTGTGTGTGTGTGTGTGTGTGTGTGTGTGTGTGTGTGTGTGTGTGTGTGTGTGTGTGTATGTGTGTGTGTGTGTGTGAAAATGAGTAATAACTGATAAGCCAAAGATAATGATGTATTGCAAAAATGTGGCTAGTTAAAACAAACTCACCTACTACAATACTATCAACGTTACTATTGATATTTCTTCCTTAACAGGACGACGCCGGGAATTTCGCTGTGTTCACAAACCTGTTGTACCAGAAGAATCGTCTTGGTCGCCTTTTCTCGTGGCGCAGGCCCGTCGCTGGACAACCTGGGCACTCCTGTGAGCCAAGTGTTGAATCTATAAGTCATCTTGAGACAAAGAGCCTCGCCATAAAGCATACGACACCACTGCCAGATTTATCTCTGATGGAGCTCTTCCCGGACAAAACTATAAACCTGCAGGGATCCACCTTAAACGTAAGTATATGTGCAGTCATCATTGTAATCATGCTACTTTACCACGTCCAATATACATACAGCAAAGAAGAATTATTTAGTTTTCATTAAAAAGATGGATGAATAATTAGCTTTTGTTTAATTTGCATATTTTCCAGTTGATGGTAAGGACAGTAGATATTTTATCGCCACTCATGAAGAAAAAAGTTAAGATATTTGATAACTGATGGATTTTGACATGCGTTTTGTACTTTCCGTGCGCGCAAGTGCCTATAATATGATGGAAAACTTTTGGGCAGAATTACCTGCATATATGGGAATGAAACTGAATTATGATATGTATATATAGTTCAATAACAGTAAGGAGAAGTAAAACACCTGTCTTAGTTCTTGAGATTTACTAAGATTGTGTGTATACTGTATATAATATATAAAGTCATTTGCATGTTGTTACTCCAGGTGATCACGATCCTGTTCCCCCCGGTGATCATGCGTCGCTTCGGCGTGAACGGCAGCGTCGTGTGGTACGGCGACAACGTCCGCCTGGCGGAGACACTGGCGGACATCCTGAACTTTACCGTGCGCTTTATTGAGCCGGCCCCAGGTGTGTGTGTGTGTGTGTGTGTGTGTGTGTGTGTGTGTGTGTTCTTGCCATGAAAGACTTGCGCCAGATCACGAAATATAGTTGAACAAGCATGCATAAGATATAAGAAATTATTATTGCTATCATAGATATATACAGTGGCCAGATGGTGTAACGCTCAGCACGTTCGGCTCACAACACAGTGAGCAAACGTCCAAGAGGATAAGAGTTCGAATCCCCGATCGGATAGAAACAAATTGGTCTTGTTANTGTACATTTTTGTAATTTTTTCATTTATAGCATATGACACATAACCAAATACAGATTCTCCAGATAGCCCCTTTAACTTTCCTGAAATCATGATGTGAAGTGTAGTATTGACGCCCCCCCGTCTGTAAACAGAAAAAAAAGTTGTCCTGGCGACTACGTCCTGTTAGCTACGGTAAAACCTCAGCCACCTTATACCTTTGTCTCGAGTCCTCAGATAATTACATTTGTAGGAAAAAGGCAAATCAAATTATTTTAGTGTCTTTATTACCTAGTATCATTAAAAAAAAGATAATGTTTTTTTTGGTACGAGTAGCCGAGCAAGATATGATTAGAATATTAATATGTCTAATGAAAAAATGTGAGACCGAATTATGGAGTGAAGGAAAGAGTTGAGTAATGATTTTTTTCCTCGCACTTATTTTTTATTTCATTGCATTTTATTTGTGGCTTTCAATGGTAATTTAATTTCATATGTGGATATTGATAGTTCATGATTTTTTTGGGGGGGATTATATTTTGATCTTTTTATTTGTTTTCTATTTAAGTATCTCGTGCTGTCAGTCTATATTATTTTTTTTCTTCCATTCAACTTTGCTTTATTGTCACCATTCTCTCTCTCTCTTTTTCCCCTTACTTCCTCTCTCTTTTCTCTCTCCCCCTCTCTCTCCCCTCTCTTCCTCTCCCCTCTCTCTCTCTCTCCCCCTCTCTCTCTCTCTCGCTCTCTCTCTCCCCTCTCTCTCTCTCCAGTTACATGCTTCAACCACCATCAAGGCTGTATGCTCCTGGCTTATTCTTCCCACTCCTCGTTCCCGCTCGTGTGATACCCTCATGTTGCCTCCAGCGCTCCATTTTCCCGCCCAAATCAGTACATATATATGCAAACCAAGTCTCCGCACAATCATTGGCCACAATTATGCAGTCAGGGAGTTTATTGAGATTGCAAGTTACCGCAGAGGAGGAAATGAGGGAGGAGGAGGAGGAGGAGGAGGAGGAGGAGGGAGGGAGGAGGAGGAGGAGGAGAGGAGGAGGAGAAGGAGGAGAAGAGGAGGAGAAGGAGAGGGAGGAGGAGAGGAGGAGGAGGAGGAGGAGAGGGAGGAGGAGGAGGAGGAAGGAGAAGTAGGAAGTGTTGTTAAGAAAAAGAGAGGTAAGTAAAATAGTGATAATAGATTAGATTTAGGAGTGAGGGAGGATAAAGGGGTAGATAAGAATGCAGTGGTGGATATAGGATGACAAAGAGGGATAGGAAGGTTGATTGGAGGAACCTTATACGTTGACGGGTTGAAATGATTGATGATATTCCGTAAGGTTGTGACGAATGAATTGCGTCGCGGTGGGGGTAGACACACACGCACACACACACACACACACACACACACACACACACACACACACACACACACACACACACCATCATCACCACACACACACAAAACAACCCATAACCTTTTACGTCCCAAGTCTGTACACTTCACATCTGACACTGTCTCTACTAACGAACACGTTGCCTTACTCTCCTCTACCTCTTCTCCTCTCTACTACTTCTCTCTCTCTCTCTCTCTCTCTCTCTCTCTCTCCGTCAATTTTTCAACGTTTCTTCCCCCCCCACTCTCTCTCTCTCTCTCTCTCTTCTCTCTCTCTCTTCTCTCTCTCTCTCCCCCCCGTCACTTTCACATTCTTACACTCTCCCGCCATACCACTGTTGCCTTCCCGTCACCGCGACAAGCTACTCCAAGATTCTCCCGTCTGCTCACATCGACGCCAACATCTCCGCCTGCCCATTACCCTTCACTACCTTCTGTCGCCTTATGTCTCCCAGCTGCCGCCCCGTGTCGCCGCCTCCCCATGCCCTCCTGCCTCTCCCTTACCCGCCCTCACACGTCAAGGCCTGCAAAGTGGTCGTCAGTATCATTATTTGTGGTGGTTTTCTTTTTATCTTTTTAGGGGTGACTTAAGTTGTGTAGCAAGGAGTGGTTTGGGTTGTCACACTAGGCGAACCTCAGGCGAAGGTTTGTCTGTCTCTCTTTTCTGTGTTTCTCTTTCTCTAATTCACTTTCGCTTTCTCTTTCTCTCTTTTCCCTCTTTCTCTCTTTTCCCTCTTTCTCTCTCCCTCTCTAATTCTCTCTTGCTCTAATTTTCTCTTTCTTTCTCTAATTATCTTTCTCTCTCTCTGTTTCTATTTCTTTCTCTTTCTTTTTCTTGCTTTCTCTCTCTCTCTCTCTCTTCTCTCTCTCTCTCTTGTTCTCTCTCTCTCTCTCTCTCTCTCTCTCTCTCTCTCTTGTTCTCTCACGTTCTCACGTTCTCTCGTTCTCTCGTTCTCTCTCTCTCTCTCTCTCTCTCTCTCTCTCTCTCTCTCTCTCTCTCTCTCTCTCTCTCTCTCTCTCCTCTCTCGCTCTCTCTCTCTCTCTCTCATAAGAAACCAATATATGAAACGTTGGCATGTTAAGGAACGATGAAATACCAAAGACTGAACAACAAAGACTAGATGATAAAAAAAAGAACAAAGACAGCTAGAACACGCAACCAATATACTACGTAGTAAGAATATGCTCTGAACATGGATCTAGTACTGCAAGGTAATATTTTTGATAGCAGTGTCACCTTCCCCCTCCAACCCCACTAAAACATTGACATAAATACAAAGCAAAAGAAGAAAGGTGGAGGAGGATAGGAGGGTAGGAAAGAAGTAAATATGATGCGTGAATAATTATTAGTAGACATAAAACAAGTTAAGTTGTAAGGTAAAACAGGCATGAGTGTTGTCCGACACTAAGTGCATGATGGTGACGGCAGTGTGTGTGTGTGTGTGTGTGTGTGTGTGTGTGTGTGTGTGTGTGTGTGTGTGTGTGTGTGTGTGTGTGTGTGGGAAGAAGGTAGTGTAACATGGGTGTGTTCATCCGTAGAGTTTCAGAGAAGTTTCTGAATAAATTTTCATTTTTCCCTCTTTCATTCAACTATTTTGTTTCCTGGATAAATGAACGTAAATCATTGAAAAGAATGTGCACAGGTAGTTTTCACAGGTAATTCAGCATTCACTGCTTCAGTATTCTACGCTCGTTTCTACCTGTTTTTTATGTAAATAATTTGCCTTCCTTATGTGTGTAAATTAAAATTTTCCCTCATCCTTTCCTGCCTCCACCGCCCTGCTGCCTGAGGTGACGGGGCTCTGCGATCCCTGTGCCGCCTCACTCGCCGCGACTGAAGGCCACGCCGCGTGGCAGGAGCTTGAGCACCTGTGGCGAGGTGTCCGTGCTGGTAAGTGCAGGCAGCCAGCGATGACCCTCCTGGCGACGCAGGGCGCGGCTGGCCCAGGCCTCGCCCCCATGGCCCTCCAGCACCTCTCGCCTCCTGCCGGCGAAGTAGAAGAATCGCAGCCACGATATGCTGCGATACAGGTACTGCTCGACGCTGCCCTGGCGCCAGAGCACGTGATGGCCACGTTGATGGGACACAAA